>CM035153.1:68599473-68976163 GCA_020205615.1 Panax quinquefolius | reverse complement strand
TTTGCTTTTATTTTTGAGATACGAAGCATTCTCGAGAAAATAATATACAAAGATCTTGCCGAACTCCTCATGGGCACGATGACCATCCAAGGAAATTGAGACTTTGTAAAAATAATGTACGTGCTACTTACGCCTAAAAATATGTCCATCATGGAATCAGAATCTTGATTCAATTGGGTGAATCTTTGATCACATGATTCCTAGGCTCACATGATACCGCAATTTGTATGGAAAGCGATGAAGCGTTATATATATAAAAGTCAGTAAATATATATATATAAACATGATCAACCACCAATGTAAACAACTCAATGGGGATCAGAAATGTAAATATATAAAAGCGGTAAATATATATATATATGGACATGATCAACCACCACAAGTAAACTCGTGTGGGACGAAATGTAAATAAAGTCAGAAGCGATCAACCGCCACTTAAGTAAACTCCAAGCGAGGATGAAATGTAAATAAAAGTTGTAAAAGGCCATGAAGTAAACTCTAGGTCTGACAGAAATGTAAATATATATATATATATATATATATATATATAAGTAGTAAACGCACCGGATGTGAATCCAAACTCATCGGATATGTCCGAAAACAATTATATATATAATATATATATATATATATATATATATATATATATATATATATATAAGTAATTAAACGATCGGATATAAAATCTAGGCTCATGTATGAGTCTAACCACGCTTTATATATATAAGTATATATATATATATATATATAAAAGCAATTAAACGCTCCGCACAAAGTTCAAGGCTAAATCGAGGCATAACTCGATAATGTTAGTTCATATATGAAAATATATATATATATATATATAAGTATATATATCTGTATGTAATGAAAACCACCTTTTGACCGAAGTCCTGCAAACACACTCACATGACTCTCAACGTGTACAACAGTGTGTGCTAATATGAGAAGAAGGCTTTAAAGAATATAAGAAGGCTTACAGTGGGCTGCCAAAGTAGACTTCTATGACTTTAAATGGATAAACACTCAGCTCCCGTCGGATAAAAAATAGCTATATGTGAACTAACTAGTGTTTAGAAATGAGGAAACACTCAAAAGATGTGTATGCAGAGTAAAATGGACAGGGCTTCCTCACCTTTTTCCCTTCCTCTTATTCTCAAATGGCTGACCCCAAGGCTTGTATATATAGACGGATGGCCGCAGGTATTCGTGGTAGCCGCAGATTGTACTGCACTGTTGGTCATGGTGCATCCGAGCCTCATGGGTCCCGCTGCCTCTCAGTAAGACGATATACTCATGCACTGTAATGTCCGCTCAAACTTGTAGAACTTCAATTCGAGCATTCGAATGAGGTATATCTGACCTTCTTTGGACCGCTTGTGTCGAGAGTTACGCAATGACATGGATTAGAGGTTTCACGGGTTAGGAAGAGGAATTACATGCCCATGGTCTTTAATCTTCAAATTCTATCTAAAGTACTGCCACGCGTAATAGTCTCTCGGGATTGTCAATCCTCGGTTCTTGTGGGACATTGTTGGATGTATGTATGTTGAAGTGTTGAGACGACGTGCCATTGTTGAAGGAACAAGATGACGTTTGACTCCTCGCCGGGGTTATCGCCGGTTTGAGTTAAAAATAGACGTTGCTCAGGGTTACAACTGAGATTGGACTACTTGTTGGTATGCCGCGATATCATCTTGTTGAGATGGTAGGATGATGTTGTGACTCCTCACCGGGGTTATCGCCGGTTTAAGCGAAAAGCAGACGTTGCTCAGGGTTACATCTGAGATTAGATTGCTGCTTGTTTATATGTATCACTGTCATCTGTGGATGTTCATGTCTGCCCGTTGTCAACTCTGGGTCTGAGGTGTGTGTGCCTAGACAGGACGTCTAAGGTTGAAGCTGATTGCATATGTTTGAAACAAGCATTTCCGGGGTTATCGCCGGAAATGCAATGGCATCTCTTGGGGCTATCCCCAAGGATGGGGTTGCTACTCCCAGTGTTGTCTTTGGGACTGGAACTGAGCGTCGTGGTGTTATCGTCGAGACAGAACTGTCCTCTTCGGTGTTGTTGCTAGTCTTTTGATCTGCATATCTCGGGGTTATCTCTGAGATTGGAAATGACATTCCCGGTATGTGTTCCGGGTTTGAGATGATGTTCCCGGTTTGTGTTCCGGGTTGGAATTGAACTTCCGGTAGTATCCAGAATGGATGTAAGCTATCTTACAGGGTTATCTCCAAAAGACGATTCTACCCTCCTGTAATGTTAGTAAAAGGAGTGCAAAAAATTTTGAGTGTCTACAGATGCCCCTCTTTATCATATTCATGCAATATAAGGCATGGATAGGATAAAGAATCCTAGATATTTGAAATGCAAGCAAGATAAACATGATGCTATATGCAACAACATGATGCAAATGCATGTAGAATGCATGAATGATTGTCAGGTAATCCTGCTGGGATGACAATCAGTGGTGGCTTGGACATGCGATCCAAGTTTCCAAGGATATTGACGTTGGGGCTATCACCAAAGTCTTGAATCCTAGACACTAGCTTATATTCCATAGAGGTATCTCTTGTGTGTAAGAGATCTGTGGGGATAAAGCTTTGTCTGTTTTAGGATGCGTATAACATATTCCCTCATTCTGTCGGAGTTACTTCCAATAATTTGTTGTTATCGTGGTTGCTTCGATCTTTCTCGATGATGTGTATCACCGGATAAATCCTCATTGGATGTATTGTCAAGGTCGCTTGACCTTTATTGATGTATGTGTCAATGGTAGCATTGCGTTGTAGCCCCCGTCGGGGAAGGTTGCTTCGATGGGTTTACTTGCCATTGGCTGACATAATGTCAAGGCTGCTTGCCCTTCATTGATGTGTGTATCAATGGTTGCATTGCATTATAACCCCCACCGGGGATACGTAGATGCTTGAAAGATGTGCATTGTGACCCCCGCCGGGGATATGTAGATGTTTGATAACTTCGGCATTGTAACCCCCGCCAGGGAGGTTTGATATTTCGTGGTTTTGCGTCAGAACCCCGGGGGGATACGCTGTGGTCAGTCGACACTCATTCGACGACATCGGACCTTTGTGGGGTATTACCGAGCATGATCTCGTGGAAAGTCGAGCTCATTGGTATAGTATACCCTGCATTCAGGCGAATACCTTTGAGACGACGGGAGTTTAACTCTGACCGACAAGAAACCAGGATTTCAGGATATTTCGCTCAATCGCGTAGCACTTTTATTCCTGATTTGTCCTTTTCAGCTTGTGAGACCTCCTTTGCAACTCTAATCGGAGTGAACCGAGGTGTGGGACTCATGTAGGAGTGTGCCAGGTGTACTCATAGGAGCCGCAGTTAGTCATGCGGCCAACCGTGCTCTATGTATAGGCAATCGTTGCTTTCATAAGTCATTTTCAAGTTGCGCAGCGAAGGAAATCCGAGAGTTTTTCTTCAGATCTGCTGAGTTCGGGCAACTTTCTGCATATTCTTCCACCGTACAAGAGTTCTTCACTGTCCTGGTAACACATACATGTATTTTTTCCAATTTCTATCCGTTGCATTTAGACACATAGTAGTGAATATGCATGCTGATATGACTTGATAAAAAATATTCAACATAGCAAATGTTAGTATTAAACCATGCTGAACATAATGATGTGAAAAAATTTGACTTTTGAAACAGTCAAATTGGCACCTTTAACTGTCATTTCTTATCCTATATAAGGACAAATGAGTAAAGGTAGACAAGCAAAATAATCTTGGTAATTAGACTACACTTACGGATTTTTTATTGCAATGTATTGATGCATGCAGGATGTATATGACTGTGTATAAGTGTGCTACTGAATGGCCACCTAGTCATGCCTATGTGCATGTGGATAGTCCCATTTACAAAGGGGCTATGGCAAAATTTTCCCAAAATGTAGGTATTAGGTAGTCATACATTTTAACTCTCATCAGAGATGTATGTTAAAGCAATGCATGCATGCATGTAATCATAGAATGCATTTTGAAAAGACTCTAGGTAAGAAATTACCACACCCTTTCTCGAGGTGATTTAGAGACTTGTTGTTGGGATATTATGGATTGAATCACCGAGTAGTTCCGCAGGACCACTACGGTATACGAGAGGAGGGTTTTGAAGAGCCTCGGCCATTGTTTCGTGGGGACAACCTCGCCGTCAAGTGAGGAGGCGTGATACGCCCTATTCGGGTTGAAGTACCGAATGTTGAGGACGAGGACGAGGATGCACCGATCGAGGTTCCCGCCCTTACAGACGTGTTCCCCGTGAGGGAATTTCCTGTATTCAAGTGGCGAACCCAGATCTTCTAGGTGACTTGAGTAGGCATCCTTCAGTATACCTACACACAAATGAGGTATGAAGTTAGATCTTTAATCTTCCTTATTTCCTATTGATGAGGAGTCAAGGAGTCTGATGTTGATCTGCATTTGATGTAGGTTCCTGGCTTCACACAGCCTCGAGGGAACTAGTTTAGCATCCACTCTATGTATCATGCCTTGCATGATGACTATAGAGCGATCGTCCATGGTTGGGGATTCGGGAGGTTCTTCTCCATTCTATCCCTTCACGTGTCCTCGGGTTACCTCGTGGCATTGTCTCGAGCGGTGGTTTCATCGAGACTACCACTTCATTTCTTCGGACTACGAGGTGATGATGACGCCGATGGATTGGCGGTTTATCACAGGTATGGAGTTTGGAGGGGAGCCAGTGCCTTGCACGGTGGATATCACCCCTACTGCCGTCAGATCCTTGTTGGGAGTTTCTTGCTGAAGGCTCTCGGCGGGCGTGGATTCGATGTGTCCTTTGAGCGTAGATGCTATGAGCGGGCTATTGAGTGATCCCATACTCGATGATGTGAGAGTCAGGGATCGCATTCTTCGGAGATTATTCCTGATGATCATTGGGGTCGCTTCATAGCAGATAATTTCTCTCTGGTGTCCTTCACTTTGATCAGCGCCACTAAACACGTGGACCGTATAGGAGAGTATGATTGGGGTTCCTATAACTTTGCCTACTTCCTCAAGGGAATGCGCATGCGATCGCAGGGCTTGACTGAGGCATGGTTAGGATTCTACCCATTTCTGCTGGTGAGTGTTTCTCTTATCTTTTCCCATGTATGGGTTAAGAGTGTTGACTGACAGCAGATGTTTGCCTTTGTGTTGACAGTTTTGGGCCTATGAGAGGCTTCCTTGTTTCAAGGCCCCGTGAGGCGTGTTAGGTTTAGATACCTATCCACGAGGATGGAGATGGCATCATTCCACATCAAGGAGGTCCCCTGCTCGAGGGTTTCACTCATTGTCGCCTACAGTTAGAGTTGTTGACAGCCGATGTCATCACATGGATTCCCTACTCTAGAGAGCATTTGGGAGTTGGTTTTGAGGATGGGTACCCAACTGGAGTTGAGTATGCCATTTCCACCCGCAGGATTCCTCTCTTCACAGATGGTGTATGGGAGCTCTATTTAGGAGATAGTGCTATTAGGAGCACTATAGGAGAGATTCGTATACCGATCTTGCCTCCTGCCAGGCGTTATTAGCCTGTTTCACAATCACCCGTCATTGACATCCCATTGATGGGGATTGACAGTTTTACATTATCAGAGGGTCCCTGTTCTCAGGAGATGTTCCAGCATTGGTGGATCCCTTATACAATTAGAGCTCAGACCCACGCCACACAGTTTATGGGGGATATGGTTCCAAGATCCGTGATGATGACGGATTGGCTAGCCTGTGTCAGAGATCCGACTCATGTGACATAGATTGACAGATTGAGTGGCGTTGGACCGGCCACATCTTTTCATTAAGCATTTGGGCGAGAGATCCTACAGAGGTAGATACTTTTGATCCTTCCAGCCAAGCGGCTTTGGTCCCTCAAGTGACCCATATGGTTTTGCCAGCGCAGATCCTCCTTTGTATCAACTTGACATCCCTGTAGATAGAGATCCAGTGACTCAGGAGGAGTTACATCAGGTGGATAGGATCGATGATGTAGACATCGACACTCTTGACTTTTTTTGATGTATTTCTTGCTATCTCTTTTGATAGGCCTCTGTTGTATGTTGGGTAGCTCCACTCCATTTCCCTGTATTTTAGCTGTACATAGATGTATTAAATGATGATATACTTAGGAATGTATGTACAGTTTTCCATTTCCTATATCATATTGCCATCTATTGTATCATGCATGTTATTATATTATGCATATGTATGTATGTCCAGAGATATTGAAATTGACCTCGGATGGTCTTATACGACACTACCGCATGAGATGTCTTCTTGACAGCTTAGTCAGATTGATCATACCCCACCATTTGTGGTGGTAGCTGGTATGCGCTCATGGAATGATAGTGTATGACCATCAGACATGGTGATCGTAGATGATTTGCTGTAGCACACTATAACCCTGTTGATGTTTCAGGTTCCCACAGGATTTGTAGAGGGCATGCTAGAGCATGGGGTATCGGAGAGACATGTTTTACAATTTGGGACCCAGGAGTTAACTCCTACTTTGGAGGAGTATGCACGATTTACGATGCTGCCGCTGGACAGACCTTACGTGCATATGGCTATTGGAGACATGAGCAGACAGTTCATGACTCTCACCGAATTGAGACGTAGAGTGGTCCAGGACGAGATTACATCCGGCCACGTGATATCCCAGGGTTTCCTGTTTGACAGGTTTGGCTCTAAGGATAGCTATGCACGGCATTCTGGGGATTTCACCACACCGGAGGATAATTGGCTTTCAGCCAGAGTAGATGTACTACTTCTATGCGTATTGTCATACATCTTCATGCCGCGGTACATGGATGAGCTGGATATCGGCGTTATTATGGCAGTGAGAGCTCTCAGGGAGGGTCGTACCATTGTACCAATGATCATTGCAGAGACTCTGAGGTTAGCTACATACTGCTGCACTTATCCGGCAGGAGTGTTCACAGGTAGTTCGGTCATGCTTATGTGTGGTTTATGTCACACTTGAGACCGATTGGCACATTTAGATTCATAGGGTTTTGTTTCACCCTGTGAGATAGCCATGTCATACTCTTTTCAACTGCGCAGAGTGCATGAGATGCTTGCATCGTGGTCGCTTTTTTTGGCGAGGATTAGGGATCCATTTGCCATATTGTTTGTGTTCAGGTTTAGTCCACCCTCTGACTTCATTACTCATGCTCCGCATGGATTATCTCCTCTCTGGGCTGGATTGAGGGGCATGATCACTTACCACCCACTAGTCGTGATGTGTCGGGTTTGACCAGCGGTTTGGATTTTCATCCGTATGTAGGGGCGATGAGTCAAGACTGCCAGCACACCATTTATCGGCGGAGGACAGATCCTGTGTTGTATGCTGTTGGGATCGCCGAGAGTTGGCCGAGTTTTCTCGTCATCATCCAGTTGTTCGCAGAGTATTCCGCATGGATGGAGACAGAGCGCATCGGCCACGACGGTATCCACAGCAAGTGCAGGGATTGATTCTGACGATGAGGAGCCTATAGAGGAGGCTATTATTCCCATCGATGATTTGACTGCTGGGCTGCCAACATTTGTGATGGATTCTCCCACCCCGAGTGCCACTGTTATTGTGTATTCGGGACAACATTTGGAGCAAAGCTTACATCTGATGACCTATCAGAGAGATCAGGCTAGGGCCGCGATGTTGACAGCTCTTGATGAGAGAGATACTACTCTGTTAGAGAGAGATGAAGCTAGATCAGCCAGGGATGTATTGATATTGGAGTGGGATGCCACCTTATCTACTAGGGATGTGGCCATTGCAGACAGCACTTCAGTGAGATCCCAGATGACTGTCAGTCTTGCCGACGTGAGTGCTTACATTGATGAGCACTATGCCACCATGCAGTTAGCCTCTGATCTGCTTGCTCGTGTAGATACCCTTGGGTAGGAGCTTGCAGTGCTTCTTTCGTCTTCAGAGAGGGATGCTATGTTAGATCTGACAGTCCGTATACACACAGATCTGTAGATAGCTTTGTATTTTCCTGCACAGACTAGCTTAGCCATTTTGTCATGTACAACACAGATGTATATATCAAACAGTATTATATATGGCAGGAAAATATATTTTGATTCACTTCCCTTTTAGTTATGCCTTGATACTTGCTTGATTTTTGCCTGTTTCTCCAGGGCCTTGTGATCTTGATGCATTCTGAACTTATCCTTGATAGATGGACATTGAGACATCGCAAGATCTCTCAGAACGAATCATTGATTTAAGTATATCCCTACCATCTTTGGTGTCTTGGGACTGGTATCTGTACAAAAAAGTGGAGAGGAGGGTGGTTTCTTCCTCTCTGAGATTGACCACACCACAGATGGTCGCCAGTACTTCTATTTATGAGAAGCCTAGTTAATTCCATCTCTTATGGGTTGGTATTGCTCTTTGAGGTATGATCGCAGCTTAGATGGTCACCGAATCTTCTATTTGTGAGAAGAGGTTGGGTAATTCCATCCCTTTGATCTAAAATCGATGAAATGGGGCAAATTGAAGATTGATCCCAGTATCGTGTGACAAGTATGTTGTTCTGGTAGGGGTTAGACTGCACCATGAATGGCTGCCTACGTACTCCTATTGAAGAGGAGATCAAGTCTGCGTAGTTCGAACCTAGTGTAGGAGGTTCAACGCTGAATGCGGAAGGCAGATTGGTGTAGAAGTATTTTTGTTTTTTTGTTGTTTTGTAGAGAAAGGGTAGAAATGTTTTTGTTGTTTTTCTTTATTGCTACCGGGCCATAGAGAATATGGTTGCCTATGTACCCCCGGGTATCAAGGAGATCAGGTCGACATAGTTCGCCCCTCAGGACGAATTGAAGGCGAAGAGAAGTGTAAATCCCATGTGCAGGCTATAATGCGGGGAGAAGAAAGTTTGATCCCATAATGGGGACAAACTGCAAGTGTGTAAAAAGTTTGATCCCGTCCTCAGGACAAACTGCAGGGGTAGAAAAGTTTAATCCTGTCTTTAGGATAAACTGCAGGTGTGAAAGGTTCAATCTCGTCTTCAGAATAACCAAAATTGTGAAAGGTTAAATCCCGTCTTCAGGATAACCGAGGTTGTGAAAGGTTTGAATTGAGGTAAAACCAGGCTGCTGGCTTAAAGTGTATGTTTCCCTGAGGGGCAGAAGAGTATTTAAAAAGAAAGGGTTCAAAACCGGAATGACTGGTGATTTGATGATCAAAACCATGATGTTTATTTGATGGTAACTTTAGACATAGTACCGTTTCATGGTGTCCGAGTTGATAAGATGTGGAAATTCATCGCCATCCATTTACTGTAATCTGAGAGCACCTCCTGTCAATATTTCCTTGACAACAAATGGGCCTTCCTAGTTAGGAGCGAATTTTCCCTTAGATTGATCTTGGTTGTCAATGATCTTCTTCAAAACCAAGTCATATTGTTTGAATTGCCGTAGTCAGACTTTTCTGTTGTAGGACCGTGTGATCCTTTGCTGATATAACTGACCATGGAAGATTTTCGCAGTTCTCCTTTCGTCTATCAGAGACAATTGGTGATACCTATCTTGTACCCATTGGTCTTCATCCAACTGAGCATCCATCAATACTCTGAGGGATTTCATTTCCACTTCTATGGGGAGCACTGCTTCCATCCCATAGACTAATAAGTAGGGTGTTGCCCCAATGGAAGTTCACATAGAAGTTCTGTAGGCTAATAAAGTCAGAGGTAAGAGGTTAGGCCACCCTTTGTGATTTGCGGACATTTTCTGCATGATCTTCTTGATATTTTTATTAGCCGCTTCAACAGCACCATTCATCTTTGGACGGTAGATGACAGAGTTGAGATGTTTGATGTGGAATTTTCTGCATAACTCCTCAATCATTTTGTTGTTGAGGTTCTTAACATGTTCGACATAATGACCTCTCAGGTTGTCCATATCGACGGATGACATTGCTTTTCGGATGAAAGCAATGATAACTTCTTTAGTGACCTTAAAGGCGATGATGTCGCTTCTACCCATTTAGTGAAGTAGTCGATCATGGTGAATATGAATCGATGTCCATTACTGGCTTTGGGCTCGATAGGCTCGATCACGTCCATTTCCCACATTGAGAAGGGCCATGGCGAACTCATATTGTGGATTTCCCTTGGAGGGGCGTGGATAGCATTCCCATAAATTTGGCATTGATAGAACCTCTTGACGTGATCATCACAGTCAGCTTTGAGTGTAAGCCAACTCATGTGTGGGCCACATACTTCACCATGGATCTCATCCATGAGACTCTGAGCTTGGTCTTTGTCTAGACATTTGAGGAGACCTAATCCTGCATCTCTTTTGTAGAGTGCATCTCCGCTCAGGTAGAATTTTATAGCAAGTCGATGAATCCGCCTCTTCTCAGTTAGGCTTGCCTCAGCGGGTGTAGATCCATCTCATAGATACTCCTTGATACATTGATACCAAGGGTTATGGATGGGAGGTAGCTCATCCGATACTTCTCCAACGTAATTCCCATAAACTGGGGCTTTTTGCAGAGTAAACGTGATGCTTGGCATGTTTTCCTTGTCAGGTATGTAAACCAAGGAGGCCAACGTTGCTAATGCATCTGCAAAATCATTCCTATTGCGAGGAATGTGTAGAAAGGAGATTTCTTCGAACTCCAAAGCCATCTGTAGAACTTGCCGATGGTAAGGCAGCAAATGTAATTCTTTGGTTTGATAGATTCCTTTGGAATGCTTGATTACCAATTCGGAATCCCCAAAGACAGTTAACCGCCCGATTCCCATTGAACGGGTAAGTTTTAGCCCCATGATACAGACTTCATACTCAGCTGTGTTGTTGGTGCTGATAAACTGCAATTTGACGGCGACGGGTTACTGCTCCCCTGTACTGGATATTAAAACTACTCCAGCTCCATAGTCTTCTATATTAACAGCTCCATCAAAATATATTCTCCACGTACGGCATGTATTGTATTGATGTTGTAGCTGAATTGTCATTACTCTTTCACCAGGAAAGTATGTTTCCAAGGGTTTGTAGTCCCTCGCAAAAGGCTGGCGGCGGCGATTGATCCGCAATTCCTTGACCTTTCGATGACTTTTGCATCACGTAGATGATGTCAAATTGTTGTAGGATCAAGCGCCATCCGGATAAATCGACAATTCAGTATGGGCTTACTGAACACATACTTGAGAGGATCCATTCGGGATATGAGATGGGTTGTGTGACCATAGAGGTAATGCTGTAACCTCATGGAAGCCCATGCTAAAGCACAACAAGTTTTCTCAATCAGAGTGTACTTGTGTTCACTGATGTTGAATCTTTTGCTGAGGTAATAGATAGCTTCGCTTGGCCTCTATTGTCTTTTTCGCTTCTAGCATGCAAATTTCATGGCATTGTCATTTATGGACAGGTACATAAACATGGGAACATTATCCCTGGGAGGTACCAAAATAGGAGCGTTAATCAGTTGCTCTTTAATGGTAAAGAAGGTTTTTTGACACTCATCGTTCCATTTCATGGAGGAGTTCTTCCTTAACAGCTTGAAGATAGGCTCATAGGTTGCTGTGAGTTGAGAAATGAATCTGCTAATAAAATTGATTCTTCCCAAAAATCCCCGTATTTCCTTCTCTGTCTGAGGAATGGGCATTTCCTTGATGGCCTGGATTTTGGTAAGATCCAGTTCAATCCCTTTGTGGCTGACTAAGAAACCTAGCAACTTGCCTGACTTAACACCAAATGCGCACTTGGCGGGATTCAACTTCAAGTTGTACTTACGCAACCTGTTGAAAAATTTTGTGAGATGGTCTAAATGGTCATCCTCCTTCCGAGATTTGACAATGATGTCATCCACGTAGATCTTTATCTCTTTGTGCATTAAATCGTGGAAAAGAGCCATCATAGCTCGCTGATAGGTTGCCCCGGCATTGATGAGGCCGAATGACAATCGTCTATAGCAAAAGGTTCCCCAAGGCGTGATGAAAGCAGTTTTCTCATGATCTTCCTCAACGACCATAATTTTATGGTACCCTGCAAAGCAATCAACAAAGGAGTACATGCCGTATTGAGCAGTATTGTCAATAGGAATGTGGATAAAGGTCATGGGAAAGCTATCTTTAAGGCAAGCTTTGTTCAAATCCCGGTAATCCACGCAAACTCGCACCTTTCCCCCTGGTTTAGGCACGGGAACAATGTTGGATATCCACTCCGGATATATAGACACCATGATGATGCCAGCTTGAAATTGTTTCACAATTTCCTCTTTGACTTTTAAACTCCATTCAGGTTTCAATTGCCTAAGCTTTTGCCTAACTGACTTGAATCCTTCTTTGATGAGAAGGCGATGAAGAACAATGTCAGTGGACAAACCCACCATGTCTTTATGAGACCATGCAAACACATCCTGGAATTGGGTTAATAGTGCAACCATGTCATTCCGTTGATTTGTGGTAAGGTCTGAACCAATATGGATTAGCTTAGGGTTGTCTAAGGTTCCGAGATTGAAAGGAGTGGTTTGATCAAGATTGGGTTTGGGGTTGTCTGTGACCCATTCCTTAATCTCCTGAGGTGTCTCAATGTCCTCTTGGATGTCCATCAAGTCTGAGTCCAACTTTGCATCAAAGTTACAGCCCTTATGGAGAGAAGGCATGTCATCAGCAAGGACATGTACATCTAAATTCAGAGTCCTGAAACAAAAGATGCTTTCACTTAATATATACAACTGTTCAATCTTATAAAGTGTTAGTATGTACTTGATAAAATAACTGCTAATGCTGTAAAGGAAAGCAAGCAATTAAAGTTATCTACAGGGTAGAGGGATTTTCTGCCCATTTTACCCTTGTCAACCAATGAATAGAGTGCTACTCCAATTGTCGAGGGAAAAGTCCTGATGGACTGCATTGATGGAAGGATCGTCATTGTCCTCCTTCTCCCAAATGATAACCATAACATCTGGGCAATCATCGTCTGGGGTGTATCTATTTGTATGTTCATCATGAACAATGACGCGAATGCCTGCCATCATCAAGGTAAGGTCATGTTTACGTTTCCGTTCCTTTTCTTCCACTTCAGGATCAGGAATCAGCACCTCTTTTGCTTTGATTGGCACTGGTTTTGGAAACAACATAGCTACAACATGTGCTGGAACCTTTACTGGAGATTGTATTAACCCATGAGGTAAAGGTATAGAGAATCGTATGTCTGACTCGAAGCTTCGAGGAACCCGCTTGTGCTTTTTATGAGGATTCTCTGAATGGAACTCGCGTAATAGCCTAGTCCGGTTGTTCCAATTTGACTGGACATTTGAATAGGCTGCTTAATACCCTGCTTATCTTTACTAAGCCCTTGTCTAGGTTGATGACCCAATGCCATCATTTCTTGAGTGGCCGACATAACCTCGACAGAAATCTTGGGTACGGGAAGTGGCGCTCCAATAGAATGGTATTGCGTGTTACTCACTTCCAGAGTATGGAAACTAGCCGGTTCAACTTCTGAATTGAAGCTGATAATTGGCAGAGTCCCTTGTTCAGGAAAATCCGGCTCAGGGTTGACAGTGACTAGACTGTTGTTGATAATATATTTGAGTTATTGATGTAGCGTGGAGGGAACAGCTCCAGCCATGTGTATCCATGGTCTCCCCAATAGCAGGTTGTATCCTGAGTCTATCTTGAGGACGTGGAAGGATACATTGAATGTATTTGGACCAATCTCAATTGGCAATTCAATCTTTCCGACGACATTTCGTCAGGATCCATCAAAAGCTCTGATGACCGTATGGCTACTTTGGATCCGCTTGAGATTAATATTCATCTTTACCAAGGTGGCATAAGGACATATATTTAGAGATGAGCCTCCATCTATCAATACTCCTGCTAGCATGTACCCGGAAGACAAAACTACAATATGCAAAGGCTTGCAATGAATGGTCCCTTCGGGAGGTATGTCGTCATCAGTGAAGGATATCACATTGTTGTTGAAAATGTGATCAACCAAATGTTGAAATTTTACCACGTCCACTGATTTTGGCAAATATGCTTCTTCTAAAACCTTCAGCAAGATCTTCCGATGATCCTCGGAAGAGAAAACCAAGTCGAGTATTGAAATCTGGTGTGGAACTTCTTGCAAGCTTAAAACCACTTTGGCTTCATTGTGGCCCATAGTCTTTGAGGAATTTTTCAATCTTCTCCATGGGCAACTTCCTTTTAGCGCAAGTAGGTTTAATAATCCGTTGAGGAAGATACGGTGGATTTTCCTTCGACATCGTAGCAAAGTAGTATGAGACGTGGATCCTTGACTTCTCCATAATTCCATGGAACATGTGTGTAAGTCGACAACGGAGATATTGTGATCGAAAGATAAAGAAATTGGCTCTGGTGCGGCCACTTTCAAAGGATTATCAGCTCCTTTGAGTTGAATTGGTTGTATGGTAATTACTTTGACAGTCTCATCATCCACTTCGGATATAACTGCTACTGATCCCTTCCATTTAGTAAGACATGCATTCCCACCCTTGAGTTGTACAGTGTAATCATCTGCTATTTGTAAGACACCGCTATCAATAAGATTCTGAATAAGATGGCAGAGTGCCCAGCATTCTTCTGTGCTGTGACCACGAGAATGTGAATGATACTAACACATTTCATCAGGATTGAACCGCCCTGAGCGGGGATTGATGGGAGGGAGAAGGAAGGTAATTCTTCCTTCGTTGATTAACATCTGTAGTATCTCCTCCATAAATTGGCCCGAATAAGTGAATTCCCTCTGATTGGCAAAATCCCAATGGGCTTTAGCATTTGCTCGCTTCACAACCTTATCCTCTATAGCTTCGCTTTCTAAAGGTGGTGAGGAGGCATTTATAACAAAAGGAAGGAGAGAGGCATGCTCCTGCCTGATTAATTGGCGTGTGACTTGATGCTAGTGGGTCACTAGTTCTGCCAATTGTTCAATTTGTTTAGAAAGAGCTTTCATCTTTCATTCCATGGTAAACTGGAACTTTTCATAATCCCATTTGTCAACACCGTCTTTGATGGGTTGGAATGATTCACAGTTAGAATTGGAACCTTGTACAGTGCTCCAACTGATCATGTTGACCTCTTCTTCTTTGTGTTGAGGAAGAGGGTTGTCTTGCACATGAGGGTGATCTGGTTTAGTGACCACGATCTCACCGTTGTCTATTAGATCTTGAATCTTATGTTTCAAGGCCCAACAATCTTGAGTATCATGTCCAGGTGCCCCGACATGATAAGCACACTTTCGAGTAGCATTAAAACCCCTCCCATTAGGGTTGGCTGGTGGAAGAAGATGTGTAATTTTCTTCTGAGCAGTCAGAAGAGCAAGAATATTTTTGAGTGAGTCCCCTAAGGGTGTAAACGTTCGAGGTCGCTTTACTTCTCCACTTTTAGGCCATGGAGGGTTTGAAGATTGTGCTGGAAAAGGGGAGTAGTTTCTCTTCTGCATAGGCATGCTTGGTTTGCCTTTTTGTCCTTGTAGTATCAAGGAAACATCCTCCTCTTTTTTTTTTATGGACCCTCTCGGGTTGTTTCCATAAGATCCTCGAATGGATGTGCTCAAGAACACTTTAAGAAGAGCGCCTAGGTCTTGAATTTCTGGGACTTCAATCCCATCTCAACCATCTCGTAGTGTTTGATCATTTTAGAAAATGGTTTGCCAATACCAGCCTAGAACTCTTTCATAGAAAGGAGCTCTCAGACATCTATGAAGGTCGTGACCATTTCGATTCTCATCATGGAAGGAATAACTTGAAAAAGACATGGCGCCTCCACCTTTGAGCATACTCTAAATGACTTATTAGATCTGTTTCTTGACCTTGGTAATTTGGTACCGGTCCAGAGCCATCCGAGATTGAAAATCAGTATTGAGTAAGGAAGGCGTGAGCCAACTCTTCCCAAACTATGGATCTTATAGTTGTCTAACTGTATACCATGAGCAAGGCTTCTCCAATCGGTTTTTTGAAACAATTTGTATTCGTAGAGCTTTTCATTTTCTGTGTAAGACCCAAGTTCTCTTATGAACACCTTTAAATATGTATAAGGATCCCCTAATCCGTCATATTTCTCAAAATCAGGGGTCTTAAATTTCTCTTGATATTGAACACTAGGAAATATGCAAAGGTCTGTATATGAAACACTGCCATGTGTTCCAATCCCTTTGAGAACGCGGATAGTTTCCTCCATTTGGAGGACCTTCTTCCTGATATCACCGCTGTCTGGATCTCCTTTGAGATGGGTGTTTTCAGGGTCTTTGTTGGTTGTATCTAACTGATGTTCTGGAATTGTTTTTTCCAAATCTTGAACTCCTCCTTGTGTAGAGGATTCTGTATGTGTAGGTATCTTCGTACCTTGAGTAGACTGGTGTAATTCTTTTAGTAGGACAGCCAAGTCTGTGATTTGTTTACTCAATCCGTCAAATTCTTTTCGGGAAACACCATTAGACTGATCAGAAGAAGACATGATTGGCTGTAGGCCTGTGGCCTTTTTGGACTTTGAATGGGTAACAGGCCCAATTGCTTCCCTACAAAAGACTTTACGTAGTTTAGTCTTAGGGTAATATAAATGTTGTCATAACATGTCCGTTTAGGAATTTTGTCCTGCAAAACCGGTTGTTAATTGATAACATGTCATGCATGCACAAATATTCTTTATATTTTCCATTACATATGAATGAACATGGAATAGAATTACAAGTAAATATTTTTACAGGTAATTTAAAATGGAAAGTATGAAGAGACTTCCCTCTGCGTTTGGTTTATCAGAGGCTGACCTATCTTAGGGTTACTCTCTCGGCTTTTCGGTATGAAGGTTCCCAGATCATCGCAATCTACTTGACAGGAAGTTATTCCGGTCGTTCAACTGGAGTAAATCTGAGCGGTGCCTTTCTTGAGCCCCGGGGAATCATTCTTCCCACAAGTCCAGTAATCAAACACCGACAGGATAGCCTCTTGGTCGAGGGACCACACAACATACATTCACATACAACGTGTCTCACCGTTTATGCAAAATGATGACATGTGCGAAGCACTAATATCACATATAGATATTTAGCAGTGCAATAATTAAGATGCATTCGTACATATTCATCAGAAATGTAAATGCAACATTCACACACAAGCATATAATAATTTTGAAAATCTTGTAATGGCGGCTTAAGCCCTCTTACTGGAGTCCCCAGCAGAGTCGCCACCTGTCGACGTCGGGATTTTTGAGTGTCCCTTTTCGTTACTTGCTCTTTGGTGTTCTCATTTTAATATGAGATTTGTTTGAAAAAACAAGTGAAAAAGGTCTGACATGTATAATGTCGATGATTTGACTTTAAGAGTCGCCAGTTGGTGTATTTAACTGGTTGCACCAATGCAACTAAAATTTTTTTCACATTGACCCAGTGATTTGACACTGCTAGACGGGTCTGTGAAACCGAGATTCATTTTGGGTCCGGGGGCTTTATTATGCGGAGGGAAGGTGTTAGGCACCCCCCGACATCCGTGTTACCACGGTGACCGCCACTTTTCAAAGAAATTGTTATATGAATGTGTGTGTGTGGATCAATGTGCAATTATTTGAAAGTAGTGTGAGGCCTCGTTCGCACCTATATACACAATGTTTGAATTTTATAAAAAAATTTAGTTTTAACCAAGATATATCAATGAAGTTTTGTAAAAAAGATTTTTTAAACCCGTGCTCAATAGGAATTGAGACCTTTCATACTTCCATTTTATTATTAAATGTTAAATTGTTTGTTTTTATTTTCGAGATGCGAAGCATTCTCGAAAAAAATAATATACACAAGATCTTAGAACTCTTCATGGGCATGACATCCATCTAAGGAAATTCGAGACATCAAAATAATGTATAAAGTCGCTTAATTTGAAAAAAATATGTCCATCATGGAACCGAATCTAGATTTAGTGGACTGAATCTGTGATCACATGATTCCTAGGCTCACATGATACTGCAATTTGTATGAAAAATAGCGTTATATATATAAAAGATGTAAATATATATATATATACAGACATGATTAACCACCACGAAGCAACTACATGGGGGATCGAAAATGTAAATATATAAAAGCGGTAAATATATATATATATATATGGATATGATCAACCACCACGAAGTAAAACCTGTGGGACGAAATGTAAATAAAGTCAAAAGCGATCAATCGCCACTTAAGTAAACTCGTGCAAGACGAAATGTAAATAAAGTCAGTAAAAGGCCATGAAGTAAACTCCAAGCCGACATGTAAATATAAATATATATATATATATAAGTAATTAAACGCATATAGGATATAAAATCTAGGCTCATATGTAGTCTAACCACAGCTTATATATATATAAATATATATATATATATATATATATATATATATATATATATATATATATATATATATATAAGCAATTAAACGCCAGGACCAAAATCTAGGCTCAATCGAGGCATAACTCGATAATGTTAGTCCATATATGAAATATATACATATATATATATATATATAAGTATATATATACAGATAGAAATGAAAACCACGGACCGAAGTCCGTGCAAACACACTCACACGACTCTCAACGTGTACAACAGTGTGTGCTAATATGAGAAGAAAGCTTTATAGAATATAAGAAGGCTTACAGTAAGCTGCCAAAGTAGACTTCTATAACTTTAAATGGATAAACACTCAGCTCCCGCCGGATAAAAGATAGCTATATGTGAGCTAACTAGTGTTTAGAAATGAGGAAACACTCAAAAGATGTGTATGCAGAGAACCATGGACAGGGGTTCCATGCCTTTTTCCCTCCCTCTTCTTCTCAAATGGCTGACCCCAAGGCTTGTATATATAGACGGATGGCCGCAGGTACACCTGCGGTAGCCGCAGTTGTACCTGCTGCTGGTCATGGTGCATCCGAGCCTCGCGGGTCCCGTCATCTCATAGTACGTGCACTCATGCACTGTAATGTCCACTCGAACTTACAGAACTTCAATCCGAGCATCCGAACGAGGTATATCTGACCTTCTTCAGACCGTTTGTGTCGAGAGTTACGCAATGACATGGATTAGAGGTTGTATGAAGTCAGGAAGAGGGGTCTATGCCCATGGTCTCCAAGCTTCAAATTCTATCCAAAGTACTGCCACGCGTAATAGTCACTCAGGATTGTCAATCCTCGGTTCTTGTGGGACATTGTTGGATGTATGTATGTATGAAGTGTTGAGACGACGTGCCATTGTCGAAGGAATAAGATGACGTTTGACTCCTCGCCGGGGTTATCGCCGGTTTGAGTTGAAAGTAGACGTTGCTTTCGTGGTTACAAATGAGATTGGACTACTTGTTGGTATCTTCGCGATATCATCTTGTTGAGATGGTAGGATGACGTTGTGACTCCTCACCCGGTTATTATCGCGGCTTAAGTTTAAAAGCGACGTTGCTTAGGGTTACATCCGAGATTGGACCGCCGCTTGTTTGTATGTATCACCGCTATCCGTGGATGTTCTTTGTCGCCCATTGTCAACTCCGGTTCGAGGTGTGTGTGCCTCGGACAGATGTCTCGAGGTTGAAGGCGATTGCATATGTTTGAAACAAGCATTTCAGGGGTTATCACCGGAACTACAATGGCATCTCTTGGGGCTATCACCAAGGATGGGGTTGCTACTCACAAAGTGTTGTCTCGGGATCGAACCGAAGCGTTATGGTGTTATCGCCGAGACAGATCTGTCCTCTCCTCCGTGTTATTCTTGGGTCTTTTGATTCTGCATATCTGGGGTTATCTCCGAGATTGGAAATGACATTCTTGTGTGTGATCCGGGTTTGAGATGATGTTCCGATTTGTGTTAGGGTTGGAATCGAACTTCCTAGTAGTATCCGAGAATGGATGTAAGTCATCCTTCGTGGTTATCTCCAAAAGACGAATCTACCCTCCTGCAATGTTAGTAATAGGAGTGCAGAAAATTTCGAGTGTCTACAATTAATATTGCAAATAATAATATTAATAACTTTGTTATCTCAATTATTGATAATATACAAAATATTGACAATAATTGAATCAAATAACGTGAGATACTATGCAACAATTACTGTAGAAATAATTGAACAAAACTAAGTGACTTCTTACGTAAGCATCAATAATCAATACCGTGTGCTACTATGCAACCACGCGTATTACTGTACTTTTACTATCGGGTAGTTCAACAGTATTAACGGTAAAACTTCCGCCGTTATTTTCATAAAATATTTTTGTCGTTTTCTTAATCCGACAATAATTCTGTTGTGAGGTCCACCAATGATTGTACCGTCGTATGGATATTCCCTGTCAAAAAGAATATTCCCCGACCAATCGAATATAATACAACAACTTGCATACTTTGCAAAATTTATAAATATTACCCACTACTATAATATTATATCAAATCCACACCATAATATTCAAAAAAAATATTTCGAGAAATTTAAATCTTTATTCATAAAATTTGAGGTCACAATCTCCCTTCCTTATGGAATTTCACCCTCGAAATTTACGTACGTACCTGGTATGCCGAAGAGATGAGGATACCTTGACTTCATTTCAGATTTTAACTCTTGAGGTATAACCTTTGAGTGTTGAATACGATCCTTTTTATCCAAGATTTTAACACGTATTTTCTCATACGTTAAATCTTCTACTATCTCATCTAGTTCTAATTTAATAACGTGGTTCGGGTCATCCACATATTTACGTAACATCAATACGTAAAAAACATTATGAACACGCGACATACTTGGCGGTAAAACGAGTCTATAGGACACAGTTCCTACTCCATCGAGGATTTCAAATGGACCAATTAAATCAAGGGTTGAGATTTTCTCTCTTCAGCAACTCTTGCTTTTAAAATAACGCTCTCTTGAACCTTCTTCTTCGTATTCATCAGCTCCGGGTCTATAGCTGTAGCAGCTTTAACATTATCGACTAAAGTCGGTTCTAATCATATATTTGTTATCTTCACGTAGGTTTGTATATTCGCACTTGTAAACGCATATGATCTTCTACTCAATGCGTCAGCTACCACGTTCTCTCTTCCACGATGATATTGAATGGTATGATCGTAATCTTCAACAGCTCGAGCCAACGTCATTGGTGCATTATACGTTCGTCTTGGGTGAAGAAATACTTGAGGGTTTTGAAAATGGGTTTTGTACTGGGGTCAATACAAAATTTGATTTCACGCTCTAGGGTAGGCCAAGAAGTCTTCAAAAATATGTCAAGAAATTTATTAACGATAGAAATATCATTCAAAACTATAACTCTCATCCAAGACTTGGATAACATGTCACATTGATACCTATCAACTTGCCATCGTCATTCACAACGTCCCCTATGGAAAGTCTGGCTTCGGTGCATTCCACACAAGGAAGTCAACAATGAAAGGATTGGGGCTCTTTACTTATGGTTTGATATAACAGTGATTAACTTTAGTAGTTTGGTTGCTTGAATTTGCATAATAGGTTGGTTAGGAATATAAAAGCTAACAACCTTACGAAAAATATGATGAGTAGTTAACCAATCGATTCCTAAAATCACATCAAAGGCAAGTAATTTCAAAGAGATAAGATCGACAAGTAACGTGAAAGTTATGATTTGAATTAAATAAGATTTATAAACAGTGAATGTAATGATGGTTTCTCCTAACAGAGTTTCAACAGATAAGTCAAAGTTTAATTTCTCAAGAGCCAAGTTCAAAGATTGAACACAACTAGGTGAAATAAAAGAGTGGGTAGAATCGGTATCGAATAAGGTATAGACTTTGCAAGAGTTTATAATTAACTTACCCGTAATAACTTCGTTCAGGTTCCTCGATAAACGCTCTCACTTAAACTACAGAATTTTAACTTGCTATAGAGTACATTCCACCCTTAATTGCTTCGTCACATTCCTAATCCATGATTTGAATCATTATTCTCCGATCCATATCGAATTGGGGTTGATTAGAATGATACTTGACACCACATCCTTAGACTGTACAGCAACCTGCACGGTCATATTGAAAGTCCTTGCAGTAGGTCGGCTTGATTGAGCTGGTCTAGTGATAGTCAATGCACCACCACTGTTGTTGTTTCCTTTTCCGCCACTTGCACTTCCCGCTGGCTTCTTAGGGCAATCACGAGCCATGTGATCCTTCGAACCGCAGCTAAAACATGCTCCTTTCTTCAGACTAAAACAATTTGGTGCAATGTGTCCCTCCTGACCACAGTTGAAACACACTCACTTTCCCTTCAAACATACCCCAATATGGTTCTTCCCGCAAGTTGCGCAAGCCTCAAACTTTTTCTTCAGTTGATTTCCTTGCTGTCCTCCCGCAGTCGAATTCTCGCTCCATTTCCTCTTCTGATTATTACTTCCAACGTTACTTCCACCAGCTTTATTCTCATTCTCATTCTTCCTCTTCTTCTGTTCTTGGATGTACTTGGTCAAAGCATCGCTTCCACCTTCCGCGATAATTGCCTTCGCTAGTACAGCCGCAAATGTGTTCAGCTGGAACATTGAAACCTTGCTGTAAAGCTAGAGCTTCAATCCTTGTTCGAATCTTCTTGCTTTGCGTTCATCAGTATTGACTTGATAAGTGGCAAATCTTGCCAACTCGTTAAACTTCGCAGCATATTCAGGCACTGTCATTGTTCCTTGCTTCAGCTCAAGAAATTGTACTTCCAACTGATTCTAAGAACTCGCTGGAAAGTACATTTCAAAGAACATCTCCTTAAATCTATCCCACGCTATCACTCCTTGTCCTCCACGAACCTTATTTGCTTGCCACCAAGAGCTAGCGAGACTTCAAAGATGAACGCTAGTAACGCGATCTTCGATCCTCGTTAACTCTAGCAACGTCGAACACCTTCTCCATTTCCATGATCCTGGTTTGGGCTTCCAATGGATTCATAGACCCTTGAAATTCTGGCGGTCCAACCGCTTTGAATTCCTTGAAAGTCGTGACTTGAGCTTGCGGTTGATTCGCAAGTGCACTCGTCAACAAAGCTACCAACTAATGAACTAGATTAGCGTTGGTCTCGTTGTTATTATTAGTTGACCCCTCCGGAGGTGCTTGTTGACGTGGTTGTCTTCTTCTAGGAGGCATTTTCTGTTAAAATATACGCGTATTAGCTTATTACTCAACTTCTTGGGTATTTGAAGTTAAACTTAAACATTCCAAGATTAAAGCTTTAGCACATAACATTTCAAATAAACTATGATATTTTGTTCATTCTTAAAGTTTTAAAACATGTTCAAGATAGCATAACCACTATAACATTCGCTTTCCTGAACTAAACACGTTCTAGAATTACATACTCATATTATCCCTTTATTTATCTCAAAATAAGGGATTCACAATTTATTTATTCACATAATTGACCACATATTATTATCTATCTTATTCTATCTAGGAATATTAAGACATCGTAAGGCTTCCTGACGCTCTTCCTCCATGTTACGATACGCCGTTCTGTGATCTATCACGAACCACATCGAATTCTCAAACTGAGGTGGATAATAGTAGACTCGATCCTGGGCCAAATCAATCGCCAAATTAAAAGCATAATTCATCTCTTTCATTTTGGCTTTCTTCACTTGGACCTTAGCCTCAGCACGATCTGCACATTGAGTCGCCTTTATCCACGCATCCTTCGCTCTGGCACGCTTAGCTGATTCCTCCTTGAAATCATCTTTTAATTTCTCCATGTCAGTCTTCATCTTCTCGTGCACTGCCATCAGGTCTTCATGTTGACCCTTTATATGAACCAGATCCCACTCCGTGTTTCCAAGTTTCGAATCAAGTTCCTGAATCTCTGTATCCTTCTGCTCCATCGAAGCGTGATGCATCTCAACCATTTCCTTCAGCTCCTCGACCTCATCCTGTAATAACTTTGTTCGGGTTCCTCGATAAACACTCTCACTTAAACTACCGAATTTTGACTTGCTATAGAGTACATTCCACCCTTAATTGCTTCATCACATTCCTAATCCATGATTTGAATCATTATTCTCCGATCCATATCGAATTGGGGTTGACCGCTCTGCACAGGGTAATTCCAAATTCGATATTGGATTCTCCCAATTGTTGTCCAAAAAGTAAAATCCATTTCATCTATTTTGGCCTTATTGGATCGGACGTCTTTTTCTACAATATCTACGCATCGTGCAGCTTTTACCCATGCATCATATTTTCTCCTTCGTTCAGTTGTTTCTTCTTTCATCAGAACTTTGATCATAGCATTCTCAGATTCCAGCTCTAATATCTTATACTCGGCCAAAGAGTGCTTTTGTTCAACCATCGCACATCGGGTAACAAAATTTTGAATTGTTACATCTCTTTGTTCCACGACCGCCTGCCGTTCTTCAGCGTTTTCTTCTAACTCATGAACACGATTTTGTAATTCTAAATTTATATCATAAAATTCTTCTGATAAATTCTCCCCAGGTTCCTCTTCTTCCTCTTTTTCCTCACTCTCAGCTGCTACCTCTGCGACTAGCTCGGGTGCAACTATTAGTTCTTCACTCACCACATAGATATCTCTGATTTCTTCTCCGTCTGACATCACATTAATCTGGTTAGTGATTAAAGGTGTCTCAACGGTCTCATTCACTCCATTGTTAACATTATTAGCTGCCATTTTCAAACACTACCGCAAAACAAGGGTTAATTAACATGTCACATATTATCAATATACTCTGACCGACCAATTAAATACAAAATAAACTTAAGTAGGTCATACTAGCGAAGGAATTCCCCGTCTCTCCCATCCTAGTTCTTATCTCACATCTCAGCCAGGGATCATATCCCTAAGCTTTGATGCCAACTGTGACGCCCCCAAAAATAGGTATACATCACCCATCTTGAGTCACCAGATACATGGTACAAAATACAAATACAACTTAATTATACAAACGTCGTGTAAAAATACGACAAAACATAGCTGAGAGTTTTAATAAGAATATTGTCATCTAGACAATATCCACACTCAAAGGAGTCCTCATTACATTTATTGTCACACTATTTAACAGAATATTGAGGACTGCTAATGCTATCATCTGGACCGTCACTCTGTTCCCCGACTCATCCCAAATTTATATTCTCATTTCAAGAGAACGGTAAAGAAAGAAAGGGTGAGCTCAACTAGCCCAAGAAGAAATATTATGACTAAGATAATGCGAATAAATTATCATTAGTCTTCAACAATGTTAAACCGATAAAATACAAAAGACATCAAGTTTAAGCGAAGCGGAACAAGCAATCCATTAAAAGAGTCAAGTAGAGAATAAAATCTACTATCTTCTATGATTTAAAAAGTTTTTCATCAACTTAATCGCTGAGACTCAACTTAATAAATAAACCACATCATCGAATCATCCCTGCACTACGGGCCAAGGATATTCATTAAATCATCAATGGTCATGACTATACCGAATAATCCTTGGTCATAATCATACCAAAAACTGTCCATCAATGTACTACAGGCCACTGAGGATTTTTACCACATCATCCGTCACATTACGGTCATGACTATACCGAAAAATCCCTGGTCATAATCACACCAAGTCTATCTATGCACGTAAGCCAAAGATGACTTTTATCATAATATAAACATGAGAATGATGACAATGATATAAGCATTAATCAACGAAAATAAGGATAAATATTAAAGACTTTAAATTTATCCAAAAATTATCAATCACTTAATAATCTCATAATCAAATATTATTAATATTAAAATAATATTTTAATCACTTCTTAAACTTATAAACAATTT
Organism: Panax quinquefolius; assembly: GCA_020205615.1. NCBI lineage: Eukaryota > Viridiplantae > Streptophyta > Magnoliopsida > Apiales > Araliaceae > Panax > Panax quinquefolius. The sequence goes on along the minus strand of CM035153.1, from coordinate 68,950,389 downwards.
ATTTCAATTCTTTATACTTTACCAAATAATACATTTAATCATTCAAAAATGCCATACTCATAAGATTTCATCACCAATGATCAAACCCCTTATCAAAAATCTGCATATACCATATATAGGATTCCTAAGCCATAAAATCCTATTTATTAATTTTTCAACTTCACATAACATATTTAACTCATATGTTCGTAACTAAACCATTTTTATGAAAAATTACCAAATCAACTTGTTATTTTTCTATCCTTTGCCCAAACATATATACATATATTTCATACATAACAAGTGTTTTTTTTTTAATTTTTCAACTCACTTAAGTATTTTTCAAAAATCAATTTCTAATTAATTCCTTAAGTAATTAGCTACCTCAAGTTTAACTCCAGAAACTCCCAAATCTTGGCAAGATCATACACATGCTAACGTGAGCTTTCAGTTTAAATTTCATGGTCATCGGAGTTATAGATCTCCGGTTATAGCATTTTTCGTCGGAAAAACCTAAATATTGAAATAGTCATAACTTGCTCATTTTAAGTCGGAATGAGCTCATTTTTGGACAGGATGTACTTTATACCATATATTTTCATGTCCCAAAAAGCGGAATTTTTCTCACAAACTAAGGGGCCAAAAATGCCCTTTTAAATTTCTAGATAGTAGCCTTTTTGGTACTTTACAGTTTTTGACTCCTTTGCTAAAATCAGTCCACACGAAAATCTACAACACCTTTTCTAGTGATTCAACTTGGATAAGTTAGAAAACTCATAGATCTAACTCTAGAACTTGACCACACTCAAAAATTCGAAATATAATAGGAGATATGGTCAATTGAATTTCATATTCCATTTTCACCAAAATCTGATTTTCAACCCTTTGTGATTTCTAAGAAACTTTCATGTTTTCACGTAATAACCAACATAACTCATCATAGCACTTACTAATACTATATATACCCATTATTTTCATCAGTCCAATGCTTTTATTATGACTTTCATCATAATCAACAGTCCAATGCTTATATTATGACTTTCATCATAATCCACGTAAACAGATCATTTCCACAATTTAATAGGGAATGAATACAAAGGATTATTCATCATGCATGTGGTAATCCACACAGACATGTTATTCCAATAGAATAATAAAGAATAGAATAACAGAAGGATTCACCATGCGCATGCGATAGATACGCACGCATGTGTTATTCCCAACAAAATAATAAAGAATGGAACCAGGTCATGCGTAAACACACAGACAGGATATTCCGACAAAATAATAAATAATGGAACTAGGTCATGCGTAAACGCACAGACAGGATATTTCGACAGAATAATAAAGAACGGAACTAGGTCAGGCGAAATTCGCACTGATAGGATATTCCATCAGAATTATAAAGAATGGAATAACAACAGAATTTCACCATGTGTATGCGGTATCAGATGCATATGACTTATTCCAATGTAATAATTAAGAATAGAATAAAAACAGAATTTCACCATGTATACTGTGACACCCCCAAATCCAGGTACTTCATTCCCACAGAATTTGGTGCTCACTTATCAAAACTATTACATCTAACTACCCATCAATAAAGGATAAAGACATAATTTAAATAATCTTAAACAATAATCATTCCCATTAAAGGGTTACATCATCATCTCAAATTAAATCCCAGGTAATCTAACCTTAAAATTATTACATAAGTTTGCAGAATACATCACATACTAAAACAAGTCTTTAACATAATTTCTTAAAATAAAATTCTCAAAAGTCTTCATCATTTGGACATCTTGCCCTTGCCTTTGCTAGTCGACGGCTCATCAACTTTCTCCACTTTAGCTGCAGTGTTAATTGCAAGAGTGAGCAAACAAATGCTCACTAATATAGAACATAGCAATGATAATAACATGAGAGTGAACAACGAAAGCTGAACAATAAGGAACTTGTTCTACAAATCAAAATAGAAAGCACATTTGAACTTTATTTATCTGAGGGTCTTAAGACCACGAACTATGTCCCCGATACTTAGGTATTATTACCCAACCTTAACAGTCATTTAGACTATACGGACCCTTCTTAACGTACTTAGGGGGATCAGCCCTTTGTACCATGTATTGTGTACAAACATCTAAACGTTACACGTACAAAATCCCCTATTTTAGGGTTGTTCGTCTCAGTTTGAATTTAGAATTTCTGCACTAAAGAAAGTTTAGTTTGGAACTAGCTTATCAGTGTTTCTAGAATTTTAGAACACTATTCGAATATAGATTAATTCAATCAATAAAGGTTTGCTTACTACTTGAAGGTTTAATACAACGATAAAGCTTTGAACAAGGTTATCAAATTCAAAGATTGAATAACAATAATATATAATTGAGTAAACATGATATACATGCAAAGCGCTATAGAAGAGTTAAAACAATCTCCCTTGAATTAACTTATTAGAACAATATATGCTTTGAATAATAATTAGGAAACTAAATCTCGCTCGATGTAACGAATTAGGTTACATAAGCTTGTACAAACATACACAAGATAGGTTAAGCTTGCTCAACTTCATAAAGAATGTTAGGAACTTGCACAATAATAATTTAGGAATGGGAACTTGCATTCAATTCGAAAAGAATGAAGTTCGAAAGCTTTGCTCAATGTAAAGAATTAAGGTTTAAGAACTTGCTCAGTAATAACAAGGTAGAGTTAGAAAACTTGCTCAATCGTAAGGAGATAAGGTTTAGAAACTTGCCTTGATTGTAAGCTACACAAATGAAAAATAATCTCCAATTACCCTACATACATCATTGAAATCACAACAATAATTAATTGTATGAATATTAGCTTTTAGGTTTTAAACCATCATTTAGGTCATAACCCTAACCTTGCACCTAACCACGTTGGTTAACACCTTAACAATTCTGAAATCACACTATGAATCTTATCATTTACATTTAACTTTTGAAAACATCCCATTTGGTTCATTACATAACTTATTTAAATAATCACTTAAATTCTTTTACACTTTATATAACAACGAATGACAATCTGTTATTGTAGTTTATATTATACCTCAACATCATTAACATGCATGCTAAACTAATATAAATACATTACATATGATCTGCAAATAAGCAGACTTCACTGTCTCAGACCAGGGTTCCATTTTTAGCCCAACTAACACAAATTTCACCATCAAAACAGTGAAATTAGCACAACCAATTGATATAAAACTAACACATACATGTTTCTTCACATATTCATCGACTTAGAACAACTAAACATCAAATTAAACTATTTTAATTCCTTAAATTTCATGTTTTCTCATGAAAACTCCATTTTTGACACCTTTAGCGAATTTGATCACCACGAATTCGTTTCTCAATCAATTGACATAATTTAAACTGCGTTGTTTTCGTTTCTCAATATATTTTCATAATCCATCAACAAATTACAAATTACATCATATATTGAACAAGAAATTTTGTACTTTCTATGGCCATATTATAAGAACACAAACACTGTGATTTTCCTTTTCTCCTCAACCCAATTTCTCATGAATTTGATATCAAACAACATGTACACATGCTAATCAACAGAGTTTGCAAACCTATAAGTGCACATATACAAACCATCATTTACGTAACTTAATAATTCACAGAAAATTCCCACAGAGAACTCAAAGCAAAAAATATTAGAATTACAATATACCTTAATCCTTGTTTATGGAAGCAATTGATAGCAATCCTTTTCCAAAACCCTTATCCTCCAAGCCAATATTACTAAGTTCTCTTCCTTCAAGCTCTCTCTCTCTCTCTCTCTCTCTCTCTCTCTCTCTCTCAACACTCTGTGATATCTAGCTAGGCCTTAGAGAAAAATAGAATGCGTTGAAATATACTAACTCTCACCTCCAACGTCAGGTAAAAAACCAAATAGGTAGCGTCAGTTGAAAAAAACCAAGGGCCACAAGGCCCTATTTGGATAACCGAAATTCCCTCAAATCAAATTATTATTATATTATTTATATTATATAGTTACTTTGTGTCACACTCTAATTTAAATAACTTAGTTTAGTTAATTTAAATAACTTATATAATAATAATAATAATCTCATTATCATTATACTTAAAATTAATAAATAATTATATATCTAATTTAATTAGAAACATCACTTTATTTAATTTATTTATTTTCATTAAATTAAACAATTAATTTAATTTAATTATTTTCTTACATATTAAGCAATTGATTTAATTTAATTATTTTCTTAAATTAAATCCTTGAGATAAAATTATCAATACTCAATTTAATTAACATTAATCAATTTAATTACTAAATTAATTCATGACAATTCATCAAATATTTATTTTCCTCAATAAATAAATTATTTTAAATATCTATTTAATTCCATAAATATTTAAATTAAATTATAAATTTCTCGATCGTTACATATATACTTGTAGTTCATGCAGATCTGATTATTCCACCAGAATAATAAGGAATGGAATAACAATAGCTCTCTTCATAAATATGAAAGAAATAATACCCCTTACGAGTACAACAAATAATATCTCTTACCTTATAAAGAAGAGTACTCAAACGGGTAGAGGAAGGGATATACTTGAAGAAAACTTCAGACTACGCTCAAAGCTTCTTAAAACTCTAAAGAAATACGCTAAGATTATAGAAGAGAATTCTAGAATCTACGGTGTGATTTCAATTCTAACTAAGCATCCTATTTATAGGAAAATAGAAAGGATACTATGCATAATATATATATATATATATATATATATATATATATATATATTATTTAGAATCTAATAAAATAATTAACTTTATAAAAGTATTCTATTTTATATAAAAAGATTTTTTTACTATAAAATACTATGCATAATAAAATATATTATATTCTAATTATTGTCTAATAAAACAAATAACTTTATAAAAGTATTATGTTTTATATAAAAAGCTTTTACTATGCAAAACACTATACATAATAAAATATATTATATTCTAATTATTGTCTAATAAAATAAATAACTTTATAAAAGTATTCTGTTTTTATATAAAAAGATTTTCTGTTTTATTACATTAATAATACTAATAAAATAAAACTCATCATTATTATTATAATTCACACTATTAATCGACCAGTTCGTTCCCAGGAAAAAGAGGACTTTCCAATAAGGATTTCTCCCTATTGGCGCGCAATTAGGTAACCAAATCTCTCATTGGCAGAACTTCTAGACATCGTTAATATTGAAAATAATAATATTAATAACTTTATTATCTCAATTATTGATTTAATAATATACAAAATATTGACAATAATTGAATCAAATAACGTGAGATACTATGCAACAATTACTGTAGCAATAATTGAACAAAACCGAGTGACTTCTTCACGTAAGCATCAATAATCAATACCGTGTGCTCTTATGCAACCCAGCGTATTATTGTATTACTTTACTACCTAGGTTAGTTCAATAAGATTACTCAGTAAAACTTCCGCCGTTATTTTCATAAAATATTTTTGTCATTTTCTTAATCCAAAATAATTCCGTTGTGGGGTCCACTAATGATTGTACCGTCATACGGATATTTCCAGACAAAAAGAATATTCCCCGACCAATCGAATATAATACAACTGTTAGGTTTGTAATAATCACGAAAATCAGTGTTTAAAATTTTATAAACCATATACCCGGATCACCCTTTATGCACAATTATTAATTAAACGAAAAAGAAAGAACAAGAATCATACCCTTGAAGATTCGAGCTTCCTCAGGTACAAGTTCACCTCCAATCTTTTTCGCGTTCAACTTGAATCCACCGGGTTTGGTTCCTTCCTTTGATCAATGTTAGCCACCCAAGTGTTTGGCCTCTAGAGGTGATCCACCAAGGAAGAAGAAGGATTCAAGAAAATGGGTATTTGGCAAAACCCTAGTTTTTCTCTCTCTCATAAAAAAGGGTGTACTCTCCCAACTATTGGAATTACGTATTCTATGAATACATCAACAACCACCTCACCCATAATAAGACTCCTCTTATTTATGGATGTGTGCAACCCTCCTTAACAATTAAGGAATTGAGTTTTATTTTAATTAATTAAATTCCTTTAATTAATTAGGCTCCCAATCTTATTAGGAATAATTAATCAAAATCTTTTAATTAATTAGCCTCCTAATCTTATTAGGATATATGACAATACTTTTATTAATTAATTCCCAAACTCCTTCAGAATTAAATAATAATAATAGTAATAATAATAATAATAATAATAAGACTCTCTCTTATTAATTTATATTTATTATTTCTAAAATATTAAATAATAAATATTAAGTTATTTAATTTATTCTATCACCATATATTAAATTAAATATACTTATCTTATTATTACAATTATGCCATTAACTTCTTAAATAATTATTCTTCCTTTTATGGTGTGACCCTTTAGGTTCTCCATATTAAACCGGTTGTGAATAAATCAATTAGAATAATTCTAATCTTATTTAAATAAATAAATAAACTAAATTATTTATTTATTTAAATAAATAATATTTATTCTACAATAGGGATAAGCCTCCCTAGCGATCAACGACTTTCCAGATAATATAGATTTCAACATTAATCATAAAAGAACCTTTGAGTAAATAGTTACCATACAATTCAATCCTTCCACCATACAATGTCCCAATTAAATATAAGACATGAAATTACTGTCAAGTCTTATTTTATTTAATTATATGTATTTTGATTCTTAAATGCACAACTCCAAATAATGCAAATTAGAAACTCCTTTCTAATTTCATTACTCGCCTTAACCAGGACTACTGAGTTGTCATTTATCGAATCACATAGGACATTTCTCTTTTTTTACTAGAAGTGGTAGATTCTTTATTGATCATACATTGTCTCCATGTACAACTTATTATACCCAAGCATACCCTTTGATATACCCTAAGGGTCTTAAGGAATAAGTCAAAGTATAACTCATCATACACAAGATACTATGATGGTCTCAAGTTCAAAGATCACTTGTACTACTATCACTACAGGAATTCCTATTGACAGACAAGTAAAACTCCATTAGGTATTCCTTAGCGAGCCACGTTTAGTGAACTTATTCTCTAATAAGCACCTACATACTTTCTTTAGTGTCTCCACACAAATGATCATGAGATCAATCATCCTCATCCAATGAGTGAGCAACGTATGTACCAATCTATCCGGATTCACTAATCCCCAATTTAGTAATCCAATGATTGGGAACTATTTTAGTTTTAATCTTTCTAAGAATTTAGATATCATTAGAATGATCATCATCATTATTCTAAAAGCATTGCTTTAAACTATGGGTTTATCACATATTATAAAACAACATCATGTAGATAATTAAAAGCCTTTAATAAATTAATACTTTTTATTAATAAATGAATAAGATTGTTACAAAGTATATGCTTTATCATCAAACATGATTAGCTTGTGTGCATACTACTTTCAATCTCCCACTTGCACTAAAGCCAATCGTCATGGTATCTCATACCCTTCTTCTCTAAGTGACGATTATCCTGCTGTTGGATAAGCTTTAGTTAATGGATATGTAATGTTGTTCATGAGAGTCCACTATCTCTATTGTGATTTTCCCATCTTTCAATGATTCTAATAATCAAATGAAAGTGCTACAATACATGTTTAGATCCAAGATGAGACTTAGGAACTATTCCTAGTTCTGTAATGAACTTTTCATCCAAACAATTAACTTACAGCTTCATTTATAGCTATATACTTTGTTTTCATCACTAAATCAGTAACTCTTTGCTATTTGAAACCTTTTCAATTTCACTGCACCACCGTTCAAGGTAACGCTTTACCGTCAAGTGGATTTTCTGTCGTCTTGGTCTGTCTAAAAAAACTTGAGTCTGTTAAGCCGTCTAGTTTTAATTCAGACCCACCATGAATATGATCACATCCTTAGTGCCGGTAAAGTACTTTAAGATGTTTTTCACTATCTTACAGTGATCTTCTCCAGAATATGACCGATCAACATCAGGTCTCGTATATTTCATTGCTTACATGATAGTTACTCATGTGATCTCTCTTTTAGGAGTCTATAGGGACTATTAAGAGAGATTCACTCTAGGGCTCATCAACATGAGACATCCCATAGAGTTTGCCATGCTAAACGACTTTAATATCAAATGAGTATACGTTCCTTGGGTTAAACCGAGCATCCTTTTAAATCTATCTATATAGATTTGTATCCCCAATTTAGATACTCTTCCCAAATCATTCGTGGAGGAATGTTTAGACAACTTTATCTTTAGAAATTGTAGCATTGGTATGTCATTCCTTATCCGTAGTATATCAACATATAATACTAGGAATGACGCGACGCTCCAACTGACCCTTTTGTACACACTAGGTTCATTCTTGTTTTTTATAAAATCAAACCTTTTTGATTGTCTCATCAAAACGAATGTTCCATATTTGAGAAGCTTGCTTCAATCCATTTCTCTAAGTGTCTACAACTCTTACCTCGTCGTATGTAACTGGATCATCATCTTCTATGATATGTACCTCATCATCATCATCCATGATAAATCCATACCTCCTAGGTATCTTCGGTACTATTCCAGATTTACGATTCGATTGTGGTACAATAGGTCTATCTATTGGTTCGTCTTATTTGACTTATAGTGTTTTGTGGTTCTTGAACTCTTCAAGATTCTATTATCCTCCCACTAGCCCCTTCAATGATAAACACCTTTATCTTAGAAGGAAGCGTGTTTCGCAACAAACACCTTTTGCTAAGTAGGATTATAGAACATATAACCTAAACTTACTTTAGGATGTCCCACAAATATTCAATTGTCAAATTTTGTCCTAAGCTTAACCTTTGAAACCTTTTCACATAAGTTGGACAACCCCTTATCTTAACGTACTTAAGATTAGGAATCCTCCTTGTCCATAACTTTTATGGAGTCTTGGGGCAGGATTTTGAGGTTACCTTTTCGTAGATATGCAGCCATTTCTAGGACATGACCCCAGAAGGATACTAGAATGTCGGTAAAATCATTATGGACCGTACCATGTCCAACAAGGTATGATTTTTCCTTTTAGATACATCAATCAATTATTACGTATCAGGAGGCATCCATTATGAGAAAACCATTTGAGATGATCTAGAAACTTATTGCACAAGTATTTATTCCTTGATCTAATCAAAGAATCTTAATACTTTGCCAATTTGTTTCACTTCTGAATTCTTTGAACCTTTCAAATAATTCACACTTGTATTTCAACAAATACATACATTACACTCTTTGAATGATCATCTCCTTTTCATATACTAGTTTGTTCAATTTATAAAATTATTTTCACGTAAGTCAAGTATACAAAATCCATTAAGTAATATTTCAGTTCTATACAAAATATTATTATTATAAATAGAACAACAATTGTTCTTAATTATAATACTAAATTTCATTGTCCAACAACAAAATGAAAATAATGTATATAATGAGAACTGGAATATAATAGCAACTTATTCACTTAATAAACTTTCCCTTAGGCAATGCTAAACAGTAAGTTCCTATGGCTAATGTAGCAACCTTTGCTTCGTTTACCAGAAATAGGATTACTTATCTTTGTTTAGCTTTCTACTTCTTCTTGGTCACTTCATAAATTAATATTTATGATAACCAAAGTTTGTATCCAATACCCAAGTAGAACCTTGACTTAAAAAAGAAATTATTTCAAATTTTGAACAAAATTATATTTATAACCGAAACTTCACTAAGTTTCTTCTGGTTATCCTCTGCAAGATGCTTCTTGCAGTTTCTTTCCAGTGTCTAGGCTTATTGCAGTGGAAGAAAACTCCTTTGCTATTTGTATCAGTTTTATTCTTATTATCCTTTATTTTTGCCTTTCTATTTACCTTCTATGAATCGTTCTTCTTTTCAGAAGATCCTTTGGCCCTTACCAGTAAGACATGGTCATTGGAAAGTGACTCTTAACATTTTTCAACATGTTAAGCAAATCAGCGAGGCTGATATCTAGCTTGTTAATATGAAAAATTCACAACAATTGTGAAATGAGTCCGAAAGTGAGTGCAAAATCAAATCTTGGCTCAAATCTCCATCCATGACAAAATCAATTGTCCTAATTGATCAATCAAATTGATAATGTTAAGGACATTTATCTGTACTATTGTGTCATCGGTTATTCTAGATCGGATGAGCTCCTTAGATATCTGATATTTATTAGTCCTACTTTCCTCACCATCAACTACTTGATGTGCAGGAATATAGTAGGAGCATCCATAGTTTTAAGCTGACGCTGAAGCTCGTTACTCATCGATGCGAGCATGATGCATTGAGCCAACAGTGCATCATCTTGCCACTTTCTAAAAATAGCAATCTCTTTCTCAAAGGCATTGTCTGCAACCATTGCAGGGATAGGCGTATTAAGGACATAAGATAGCTTTTCAGCTATGAGAACTATTCTCAATTTCCTTAACCAATCTGTTTAATTCGGTCCGATTAATTTAGCATCTAATATGCTACACAGTGATAGTAATTTTAGACATTGTAAATTCTGTAAATGAATTTGTAATTAACAACATTTTAGCATACATTCTTTTATTAATTACCAAAATAATTTAGGTCTTGTTTTAAATTGGTATCTCCCACTATTTTCTTCAATCTATATTACCCTCACTTATATAGTTCGGCAAAATCTAATTAAAGATTTACTAGTGAGAATAAGGGTCCCATTTCAAATGTATATAGCCTTGTGTGTGCACAACAAACTATATATAAATAAATAGGTAGACAACTCTTGTCAATTACATCAACTATGTAACTCCTTGTATTTTGCCTCTTAAATCAAAATGGTCAAGTGTGTGCACATCCGAACTAAAATGATTTAAGTTAAGTTAGACCCAGCATTTCCATATAAGTGAAGAGAAAACTACAACCCTTGTGTGTGCACAACAAAGCAGTAATGTTCAATTCCTTATAAACATCATATGTAATAAAAACAACATCTTATATATTTAATACTTGCCTTGTGTGTGCACAACAAACTCATATTAAATATTCAATACTCTATTGTTTCTATCATGCTAGAAGGCAACGTTCGATATTCCAAATATCTTTGAACGTTACAACTTAATATAAAAAAATTTGAGGGGTTTGTTATTAATTTTTCTCATCTTGTTTAGCGCGCATGTACACACACACACACACACACACACACACACATATATATATATATATATATATATAATACACGTCATATTAATTAACATGCGAAGCATGTTTGCATAATATATAATATATATAGTATAAGCATGCACATATAGAATACTATATTCTACCCGGATTGATTATGGACTTTTATTCTAGTTTGGTTCACTAGAGCCACCAAGTGAACCAAAAGGTCAAACCTAGGGGTGCAAGAATTAATATTTAAATATAACTATTACATTTAAACTCAGGCTCAATTACAAACGGGTCTTCAAGCGCTCCTTGCTCCTTGATCTCCAATTTTTCAAAACTAATTCTAACTATTCCTATTACAAAACTATTTAAAATAAATAGAAACCTTGATCAGCAATCAAGGGGAAGTACATAGGAGTGAGATAGAATTTACATTAAGAAAAAAATTAGAGAAGATGAGGTACGCAGACCCCATTTAATAAAACCCATACATTCATGCATCCAACTAAAATAAAATCCAATCACATTGGTCAATAGTCCATAATCAATCCCATTTATTATCATACACATCACAATATGCATCAATAAATAATATTCATCTCATGAATAATAAACATTCAATATATATATTGATATTATTTAATTTTAATTTATCCAATTTTGAATAAAATAAACAATTTTATTTTAATCAAAATCTTTAATCAAAATAAACTCCTTTATTTTAATTAATTATGGAATCCAATTCCATGTAAAAAAATTCTTTAATTAAAGGAAACACGGATTCTCTTTCCTATTCACAAATAAACTCCTTTATTTTGAATAATATGAAATCTTATTTCTTATCTAAATAAACTCCTTTATTTAAGTAAACATGGATTTATTTTTCTATTCAAAATAAACTCTTTTATTTTGAATAATATGAAATCTTATTTCATATCTAAATAAACTCTTTTATTTAAGGAAACATGAAATCCAATTTCAACTCCAATTAGTTATCATGAAATCAAATTCCAACTCTAATTAGTTAGCATGATCCTTAAAAGATTACTTTAATCTTTTTATTTCACGAATCACGTGATCTATTAATCATTAACAAGATATGTATCTGAATACATATTGATTTCAATCCTGCAGGATTCATGTGAATGGCACATGAGTATGAAAACATTATATATATAATATATGGTATATGAGATAATATATGTAATTTGATTACACACCACAGATCAGCGAAATAAAAAAAACAGGATTACCATTTTCGAAGAAGAGAAAAAGACTTCATGATTCGCGCTGAGTTCGCGACTTTGATTTTTCATTTTTTTTTTTAATTTTATACCACAAAATTATGCCCAATTAAATTGTTCTAAACACATATCAATATACATATTAAATTAAACAATTAATAATTTGCATAAAGGTTTGGCTTTGATACCACTTTTAGGTTTGTAATATTTATGAAAATCAGTATTTAAAATTTTACAAACCATATACCCGGATCACCCTTTATGCACAATTATTAATTAAACGAAAAAGAAAGAACAAGAATCATACCCTTGAAGATTCGAGCTTCCTCGGGTACAAGTTCACCTCCAATCCTTTTCACGTTCAACTTGAATCCATCAGGTTTGGTTCCTTCCTTTGATCAATATTAGCCACTCAAGTGTTTGGCCTCTAGAGGTGATCCACCAAGGAAGAAGAAGGATTCAAGAAGATGGGTATTTGGCAAAACTCTAGTTTTTCTATCTCTCATAGAAAAGGGTGTACGCTCCCAACTATTGGAATTACGTATTCTATGAATACATCAACAACCACCTCACCTATAATAAGACTCCTCTTATTTATAGATGTGAGCAACCCTCCTTAACAATTAAGGAATTGAGTTTTATTTTAATTAATTAAATTCCTTTAATTAATTAGGCTCCCAATCTTATTAGGAATAATTAATTAAAATCTTTTAATTAATTAACCTCCTAATCTTATTAGGACATATGAGAGTACTTTTATTAATTAATTTCCAAACTCCTTTAGGAATTAAATAATAATAATAGTAATGATAATAATAAGACTCCTCTTATTAATTTATATTTAATATTTCTAAAATATTAAATAATAAATATTAAGTTATTTAATTTATTCTATCACCATAAATTAAATTAAATATACTTAACTTATTATTACAATTATGCCATTAACTTCTTAAATAATTATTCTTCATTTTATGGTGTGACCCTTTATGTTCTCCGTATTAAGCAGGTTGTGAATAAATCAATTAGAACAATTCTAATCTTATTTAAATAAATAAATTAAATTATTAATTTATTTAAATAAATAATATTTATTCTCTGATAGGGATAAGCCTCCCTAGAAATCAACGACTTTTAGGATAATATAGATTTCAATATTAATCATAAAAGAACCTTTGAGTAAATAGTTCTTAATGCACAATTCAATCATTCCACCGTATAATGTCCCGATTAAATATAAGACATGGAATTCTTGTCAAAGTCTTATTTTATTTAATTATATGTATTTTGATCCTTAAATGCACAACTCAAATAATGCAAATTAGAAACTCCTTTCTAATTTCATTACGCCTTAACCGAGGACTCTTGAATTGTCATTTATCGAATCACATAGGACATTTCTTCTTTTTACTAGAAGTGGTAGATTCTTTATTGATCATACATTGTCTCCATGTACAACTTATTATACCCAAGCATACCCTTTGATATACCCTAAGGGTCTTAAGGAATAAGTCAAAGTATAACTCATCATACACAAGATACTATGATGATCTCAAGTCCAAGGATCACTCGTTACTATTATCACTACAGGAATTCCTATTGACATGTAAGTAAAACACCATTAGGTATTCCTTAGCGAGCCACGGTCAATGAATTTATTCTCTAATAAGCACCTACATACTTTCTTTAGTGTCTCCACACAAATGATCATGAGATCAATCATCCTCATCCAATTAGCAAGCAACGTATGTACCAATCTATCTGGATTCACTAATCCCCAATTTAGTAATCCAACGATTGAGAACTATTTTAGTTTTAAGCTTTCTAAGAATTTAGATCTCATTAGAATGATCATCATCATTATTCTAAAAGCATTACTTAAAACTATGGGTTTATCACATATTATAAAACAGCATCATGTAGATAATTAAAAGCCTTTAATAAATTAATACTTTTTATTAATAAATGAATAAGATTGTTACAAAGTATATGCTTTATCATCAAACATGGTTGGCTTGTGTGCATACTACTTTCAACAACAACTTGCATACATTGTAAAATTTATAAATATTACCCATATCTATAACATTATATCAAATCCACACCATAATATTTAAAAAAAATATTTCGAGAAATTTAAATCTTTATTCATAAAATTTGGGGTCTCACGGCGACCGACTGCAGTCGCTGATATGAAAGTATTATGCATATAAGCCAATCATGTATGATGATAAAGCATATACTGTGTAATCAATCTTATTTATTTATTAATAAAAGAATTATTTATTAAAGGCATTAATTATCTACATGGTGCTGTTTTAATAATATGTGATAAACCCATAGTTTTAAGCAACGCTTTTAGAATAATGATGATGATCATTCTAATGAGATCTAAATTCTTAGAAAGCTTAAAACTAAAATAGTTCCCAATCATTGGATTACTAAATAGGGATTAGTGAATCCGGATAGATTGGTACATACGTCACTTTGCTCATTGGATGAGGATGATTGGTCTCATGATCATTTGTGTGGAGACACTAAAGCAAGTATGTAGGTGCTTATTAGAGAATAAGTTCATCGAACGTGACTCGCTAAGGAATACCTAATGGAGTTTTACTTACATCGTCAATAGGAATTCTCAGTAGTGATAGTAAGACAAATGATCCTTAGACTTGAGATCATCATAGTATCTTTATATATAATGAATTGCACTTTGACTTATTCCTTAAGACTCTTAGAGTATATCAAAGGGTATGCTTGGGTGTAATAAGTTATATATGAAGATAATGAATGATCAATAAAGAATCTACCACTTCTAGTAAAAAGGAGAGATGTCCTATGTGATTCGATAAATGACAACCTGTGAATCTCTGGTTAAGGTGGAATGAAATTAGAAAGTAGTTTCTAATTTGCATTCATTGGGAGTTGTTCATTTAGGAATCGAAATACATATAATTAAATAAAATAAGACTTGACAAGAATTCCATGTCTTATATTTAATTGGGACATCAGATGGTGGAAGGATTGAATTGTACTAAGAACTATTTACTCAAAGGTTCTTTTATGATTAATGTTGAAATCTATATTATCTGGAAAGTCGTTGATCGCTAGGGAGGCTTATCCCTATCAGAGAATAAATATTATTTATTTAAATAAATTATTTGTTTAATTTATTTATTTAAATGAGATTAGAATTGTTTCTAATTGATTTATTCACAACCTAGGCTTAATATGGAGAACCTAAAGGGTCACACCATAAAAGGAAGAATAATTATTTAAGAAGTTAATGGCATAATTGTAATAATATAGTTAAGTATATTTAATTTAATCTATGGTGATAGAATAAATTAAATAGCTTAATATTTATTATTTAATATTTTAGAAATATTAAATATAAATTAATAAGAGGAGTCTTATTAATATTATTATAATTATTATTATTTTAATTTCTAAAAGGTTTAGGAATTAATTTAATATTAGTACTCTCATTTATTCCTAATTGGATTAGGAAATAAAATTAGTTAAAGGAGTTTAACTAATTATCCCTAATAGGATTAGGGAGCCCATTTAATTAAAAGAGTTTAATTAAATAAATAATACCTTATTTTAATTAAAATAGGGTTATATAATATCTTTATAAGAGGAGTCTTATATTAGATATGAGATATACGTAATTCCAAGAGTTGGAGAGTACACCCTTTTCTTATTAGGATAGGAAAAACTAGGGTTTGAGCCAAATCTCTTCTTCTTGAAAATTCCTCTTCCTTGGTGGATTACCTATAGAGGCCATACACTTGGGTGGCTTACATTAATCAAAGGGAGGAATCTACAGGAGATTCAAGGAGATCATGAGAAGTAGGAGGTGAACCTGCACTGAGGAAGCTCGTTTTACAAGGGTATGATTTCATAATTTCTTATTCTTCGTTTAATTAATAATATGCATAAAGGATGATCCGGGTAATTGGTTTGTGAAAAATTTTAAAATCTAATTTTATCTCGCTTCCGCTATTTTTGCAATTTGATTGCTACTTTGACTTTCACGAAAACCTAACAGTGGTATCATGAGCCAAACTTTATGCGAATTATTAATTATTTAGATTCTAAATATGTATGGGTATGAATTTAGAATAATTTATTGGGCATAATTTGTTGTATAAAATTATTATTTTATGAAAAAAAAAAAAAGTTTTCGGGAATTTTTTTTTTTTAGGCATGATCGCCGAACAACAACAAAAGAAAAAAAGAGAAAACCGTACCTGCTATTGATTACCTGCTTGGTCAGATTTTTTTGTTGCATCACGTTAACCAAAGAATGAAATAAGCATTTGGCGATCGGCTTTTTTTTGGTTAAAAAGTGATCAGGTTTTTTTGTTACAAGGGCCCCTGAATTTTTTTTTTTTTTTTTGTTTCAAGGGACTAACTACAAGAACAGGATATTAAAAAGCGTGTCCGTGGCTTTTTTTAAAAGTAAGACTTTTATTATATATATATATAATTGTTATATATATATATATTAATCTTAATAATTTTATAATTAAAATAAATAGTTTATTTTAATCTTGAAATTGGATTTCATGCAACATAAAATTGCCCATTAAATGATACTCATATATATATGGAATGATTTTATTTATTGATACATATGATGATATGTATGATAATAAATGGGATTGATTATGGACAATTCGACCAATATGATTGGATTTATTTTAGTTGGATGTTTGAATGAATGGGTTTTATTAAATGGAGATTCTGCGACCTCGTCTTTTTCGTTTTCTTCTTGATGTAAATTCTATCGCTCTCCTATGTATTTCCCCTTGACTGCTGATCAAGGTTTCTATTTAAATTAAATAGTTTAATGTAATAGGATTAGTTAGAATTTTTTAGAAGAACCGAAGACCAAGATCAAGGAACGCTTGAAGATCCGTTTGTAATGGAGCCCGGGTTTAAATGTAATAGTTATATTTAAATGTTTATTCTTTGCACCCTAGGGTTTGACCTTTTGGTTCACTTGGTGGCTCTAGTGAACCAAACTAGAATAAAAGTCCATAATCAATCCAGGTAGAATATAGTATTCTATATGTGCAAGCTAGTATTATATATATTATATATTATGCAAACATGCTTCGCATGTTTAATAATATGACGCGTATTTTATATATATATTTGCATACGCGCCGCTAAACAAGATGAGACAAATAATAACAAATCCTCAAAGTTTTTTATTAAGTCTTAAGCGCTCAAAGATATTTAGAATATCGAACGTCAGCTTTTCTAGCATGATAAAATTAATAGAGTATTAAATATTTAATATGAGTTTGTTGTGTCACCACAAGGCAAGTATTAAGTATTTAAGATGTTAATTTATCACATTTGATGCTTATAAAGAAAATTGAACAATATTGTTTTGTTGTGTCACCACAAGGGCGATATTTTTCTTTTTGAATATATGGAAGTGCTAGGTTGGACTTAACTTAGATAATTTTGATTCTGGATGTGTCACCACTGATCAAAATAATCCAAGAGGCAAAACATAAGGAGTTACATGTTGATGTAATTGACAAGGAGTTGTCTACCTATTTATTTATATATAGTTTGTTGTGTCACCACAAGGCTATATATATTTGAAATGGGATCCTTATTCTCACTAAAAAAACTTTAATTAGATTTTGTCGAACTATATATATGAGGGTAATATAGTTTGAAGAAAATAGTGGGAGATACCAATATAAAATAAGACCTAATTTATTTTGGTAATTAATAAATGAATGTTTGCTAAAAATATTGTTTTTTACATGCGAATTTTGAAAATGTCACATTCACTAATTTCATTCGCTGAAGCATACTTGATGCTAACAAACCTAATTGGGATCAAGAACTACACGAATTTGGTTAAGGAATCTGAGAATTGTTCTCATCTTCTTTGAAAAGATTTCTTATGTCCTAAATTCGCCTGCACTGCAAAAGTTGTAGAGACGACCTCCGAGGAAGAGATTGCTACTTTTAACAAAGTGGCAAGATAATGCATCGTGGCTCAATGCATCATGCTCGCATCCATGAGTAACGAGCTTCACGCCACAAGATGAAAACATGGATGCTCCTACTATGCTATTGCACCTTGGAGAGTTGTATGGTGAGCAAAGTAGGACCTGCTAGATATGAAATATCTAAGGAGCTCTTCCGATCTCGGATGACCGAGGGCACTACACGTTGAGACTCATGTCCTAAAGATGATCAATCTGATTGAACGCCTTGGGACAAACTTGGGTTCGTCATGGATGGGGAGTTGAGTCAAGATTTAGTCTTGCGATCACTCCCCAGATACCTTCTCACAATTTGTTATGAATTTTCACATGAATAAGTTGGATGTCACTTGCTCAATTACTTAACATGTTGAAATCGCCGAAGTTCACTTCCCATCCAAGAAGAACCATGTCTTCATGGTGGATGATTCTTCCAAGAAAAGGAAGAGGCCCAAGGTATCTTTCAAAAGAAGAAATCCAAGAAGGCTAAGGGAAAGGCGAAAGTGAAGGATCAAAAGAAACTCGATCCAATTAGCAAAGGAATTTGCTTCCATTGCAATAAGCCAAGTCATTGGAAGAGGAACCGCAAGGATTATCTCAAGAACAAAAGCGAGAAGAAGCTTGGAGAAGCTTCAATCCTAATCAAGGTTTGTTTATGATTGAAATTAATTTTTCGAAAGTCAATCTTCTACTTGGGTATTGGATACCGGATGTGGTTCTCACATATGTAATAATATGCGTGGACCGGGGTCAAGTAGAAAGTCGAGCAAGGATGAGGTCGTCTCACGAGTGGGAAATGGAGCAAAGGTTGCGCATTAGTCAGAGGGACTTATTGTTTAGCACCGCTTACCAGGCAAGTTCATTAATTTAAATAATTGTTATTTTGTTCCAAATATCATTAGAAACATTATTTCTATCTCTCGTATTGGATATGGATGGTTTTAATATTATAATAAAGAACAATAGTTGTTCTATTTATAATGATAATGTTTTATATGGTGTTGGTAATTTAATGAAATGGACTTTATATACTTGACTTGCATGAAAATATATTTCAAATTGAACAAACTAATAAAAGGAAAAGAGATGATGTTAATTATACCTTTATGTGGCAATCGTAGACTCTCGGTCATATTAATGAAACAAGATTATCCAAGTTGCATAAAGATGGGCTCCTAGAGCTATCTCGATTATGAATCATATCCAACCCGTGAATCTTGTCTCATGGGTAATGACTAAATCTCCTTTTAGTGGAAAAGGAGAAAGAGTTACTGAGTTGTTAGCGTTGGTACACATACGTATGTATGTGGACCTATGATAACAACTACCGCATACGAGGAGGGTATTCTTATTTTATTACATTCACTGATGACCACTCAAGATTTGGATATGTGTATTTAATGAAATACAAATCTGAATCATTTGAAAAGTTCAAAGAGTTCAGAAGTGAAGTTGAGAAGCAAACTGGTAAGAGTATTAAGATTCTTCGATCTGATCGAGGAGGAGAATACTTAAGTGGTGAGTTTCTCAATTGTCTCAAAGAAAATGGTATAATCTCACAATGGACTCCACCAGGGACGCCACAAATGAATGGTGTATCTGAAAGGAGAAATCGAACATTGTTGGACATGGTTCGATCTATGATGAGCTTTACCGACCTTCCAGTTTCCTTCTGGGGATATGCCCTAGAATCGGCTGCATACCTACTTAACAAGGTACCTACAAAATCCGTCCCCAAGACCCCATATGAGTTATGGACAGGGAGGAAACCAAATCTTAAGCATGTTAAGACTTGGGGTTGTCCAGCTTATGTCAAAAAGTTTGAAAACGATAAGCTGCAGACTAGATCTGAAAAATGTAGATTTGTGGGATATCCTAAAGAAACATTGGGATATTATTTCTATCATCCAACTGATCAAAAGGTGTTTGTAGCGAAACATGCTGCCTTCTTGGAAAAGGAGTTTATCCTTGAAGGGGTCAGTGGGAGTAAGATATATCTTGAAGAGGTTCAAGAACCACAAAATGCTACAGATCAAAGTGAGGTACCTAACCAAGTAGAGATTCCTTCTGTACCACACCCTATTCGTAAATCTGGAAGAATACTAAAGATACCAGACAGGTATGGACTTGTCATAGAAGATGACAATGAGGTATGCATCATAGATGATGATGATCCATTGAATTACGAACAGGCTATGAGTAGTAAAGACTCAGAGAAGTGGCAAGAAGCCATGAAATCCGAGATGGACTCCATGTATGAGAACCAAGTATGGACTTTGGTCTCACCACCTGAAGGCATTAAGCCTATTGGGTGTAAATGGGTCTTTAAAAGAAAGACTGGAGCAGACGGCAAGGTAGAGACCTATAAAGCCTGACTGGTTGCAAAAGGTTTCAAACAAAGACAAGGAGTTGACTATGACGAAACCTTCTCACCAGTAGCAATGCTCAAGTCCATTCAGATTTTACTTGCGATCGCGACTTACCATGACTACGTAAATCTGGCAGATGGGGCGTGAAAACATCCTTCCTCAATGGGAAACTTGAGGAGGATGTGTATATGACACAACCAGAGGGATTTGTTTCAAAGGTTGGAACAAATCAAGTCTCATAAGCTACAACGATCCATTTATGGATTAAAGCAAGCTTTCGTAGGTGAAACATCCGTTTTGATGAGACAATCAAAAGTTTGATTTTATCAAAAATGAGGATGAACCATGTGTGTACAAGAAGGTTAGTGGGAGTACTGTTTCATTCCTTGTATTATATGTTGATGATATATTACCGATAGGGAATGATATTCCTATGTCCGCAAACAATTAAAATCGGTTATCTAAACACTTCTCCATGAAGGACTTGGGAGAAGCATCCTATATTTTGGGGATAAAGATCTATAGAGATAGATCTAATAGGATGCTTGGCATATCCCAAGGAACGATACATTGACATGATGCTAAAAAGGTTTAGCATGGAAGATTCAAAAGAGGTCTCATGCCGATGAGCCATGGAATACATCTCTCCAAGAAACAAGCCCCAAAACACACGAGGAGAGAAACCATGATGAGTAAGATTCCTTATGCTTCTCAAAGAATAGGATCTATCATGTATGCAGTATGATATGTACTAGACCGAGATGTCGCTCATGCACTTAGTGTAACAAGCGGATATCGATCGAATCCGGAGAAGAACACTTTGGAAGGCAAAGTGAAAAATATCCTAAAGTACTTAAGAAGAACTAAGGATGTATTTCTTGTCTACGGTGGGTCTGAATTAAAACTAGAGGGCTTCACAGACTCAAGTTTTCAAACAGACCAAGATGACAGTAAATCTATTTTGGGGTATGTGTTTACCTTAAACGGTGGCGCAGTGAGTTGGAAAAGTTCCAAGTAGCAAAACGATTCTCGATTCAATTGATGAGGCAGAGTACATAGTCGCAAGTGAAGGCGCAAAGGAAGTCGTTTGGATGAAGAAGTTCATTACCGAACTTGGTGTGGTTCCTAGCATTAAAGGACCAAGTACCTTTATTCCGTGACAACATCGGAGTCATTGCGCAAGCTAAGGAACCTGTGTCTCATCGAAATCCAAACACGTGTTCTTGGCGATTTCATTTGATCGAGAGATCATTGAAAGAGAGACGCCACCTGGAGCGTGTGGACTCTCGAAGACAATATTGCAGATCCATTTACTAAAGCGTTAACACAACAAATAGTTTGATCGTCACTTAGAGAAGATGGGTATGAGATACCACGGCGATTGGCTTTAAAAAGTGGGAGATTGAAAGTATTATGCATACAAGCCAATCATGTATGATGATAAAGCATATACTTGTGTAATCAATCTTATTTATTTATTAATAAAAGAATTATTTATTAAAGGCATTAATTAACTACATGGTGTTGTTTTAATAATATGTGATAAACCCATAGTTTTAAGCAACGCTTTTAGAATAATGATGATGATCATTCTAATGAGATCTAAATTCTTAGAAAGCTTAAAACTAAAATAGTTCCCAATCATTGGATTACTAAATAGGGGATTAGTGAATGGGATAGATTGGTACATACGTTGCTTTGCTCATTGGATGAGGATGATTGGTCTCATGATCATTTGTGTGGAGACACTAAAGCAAATATGTAGGTGCTTATTAGAGAATAAGTTCATCGAACGCGTGACTCGCTAAGGAATACCTAATGGAGTTTTACTTACACCGTCAATAGGAATTCTCGTAGTGATAGTAGTACAAATGATCCTTAGACTTGAGATCATCATAGTATCTTATATATAATGAATTGCACTTTGACTTATTCCTTAAGACTCTTAGAGTATATCAAAGGGTATGCTTGGGTGTAATAAGTTATATATGAAGATAATGAATGATCAATAAAGAATCTACCACTTCTAGTAAAAAGGAGAGATGTCTATGTGATTCGATAAATGACAACCCGTGAATCCTTGGCGAGGTGGAATGAAATTAGAAAGTAGTTTCTAATTTGCATTCATTGGGAGTTGTTCATTTAGGAATCGAAATACATATAATTAAATAAAATAAGACTTGACAAGTAATTCCATGTCTTATATTTAATTGGGACATTGTATGGTGGAAGGATTGAATTATGCAGTAACTATTTACTCAAAGGTTCTTTTATGATTAATGTTGAAATCTATATTATCCGGAAAGTCTTTGATCGCTAGGAGGCTTATCCCTATTGTAGAATAAATATTATTTATTTAAATAAATTATTTGTTTAATTTATTTATTTAAATGAGATTAGAATTGTTTCTAATTGATTTATTCACAACCGGTTTAATATGGAGAACCTAAAGGGTCACACCATAAAAGGAAGAATAATTATTTAAGAAGTTAATGGCATAATTGTAATAATATGTTAAGTATATTTAATTTAATCTATGGTGATAGAATAAATTAAATAGCTTAATATTTATTATTTAATATTTTAGAAATATTAAATATAAATTAATAAGAGGAGTCTTATTAATATTATTATAATTATTATTATTTTAATTTCTAAAAGGTTTAGGAATTAATTTAATATTAGTACTCTCATTTATTCCTAATTGGATTAGGAAATAAAATTAGTTAAAGGAGTTTAACTAATTATCCCTAATAGGATTAGGGAGCCCATTTAATTAAAAGAGTTTAATTAAATAAATAATACCTTATTTTAATTAAAATAGGGTAATATAATATCTTTATAAGAGGAGTCTTATATTAGATATGAGTTATACGTAATTCCAAGAGTTGGAGAGTACACCCCTTTTCTTATTCAGATAGGAAAAACTAGGGTTTGAGCCAAATCTCTTCTTCTTGAAAAATTCCTCTTCCTTGGTGGATTACCTATAGAGGCCATACACTTGGGTGGCTTACATTAATCAAAGGGAGGAATCTACCCGGAGATTCAAGGAGATCGCGGAGAAGTAGGAGGTGAACTCGTACCTGAGGAAGCTCGTTTCTACAAGGGTATGATTTCATAATTTCTTATTCTTCGTTTAATTAATAATGTGAGACCCCAGATTTTATTAATAAAGATTTAAATTTTGTCAAAATAATTTTTTAATATTATGGTGTGAATTTGAGATAATATTATAGTTGTGGGTAGTATTTATAAATTTTGCAAAGTATGCAAGTGGTTATATTATATTCGATTGGTCTGGGAATATTCGGTTTAGCAGGAATATTCGCATAACTACTCAATCATTGGTGGACCCCATAATGTAATTATTCATTTGATCGAGAAAACGACAAAAAATATTTTATTAAAATAACGGCGGAAGTTTTACCGTGGTTACCGTTGAACTACTCGGTAGTAAAAAGTACAAAGAATACGTGTGGTTGCATAGTAACATACCAGATTGATTATTGATGCTTATGTGAGAAGTCACTCGTTTGATTCCATTATATCACGATTAATAATATGAATTATTATAATGATAATGACGTTTTGTTTTATTCAGATTATTAACGTAATAAAATGTAAACATCTTTTATATAAAATAGAATACTTTATTAAAGTTATTCTATAAATAGAATATATTATATTTTATTATGCATAGTGTTGCATAGTGTTTTTTGCATAGTATTTTGCATAGTATTAAGATAAAGTGTTTGCATAGTAAAATGTTTTTATATAAATAGAATATATTATATTTTATTTAAAAGATTTTTCTTTAAATATGGACCGTCAGATTAAAGTAAATCAACTTGGACCGTTCATGGATTAGTTACTATGCATTCCATTTTCCTATAAATAGAAGCTCATTCCTTCATTATTTTCTTATTTAATTCATTGAAACTACAGAGAGAGAAATTATAGAAAGAAGCTTATAGAGAGAAAATTATAGAAAGAAGAAGAGTATTCGCTACTTCACTACTTCTATATTCGGTTCTTTTTACTGTAGTGGGTGTTATTCTTTCTTCTTGAAGAGAACTTCGTTATTCCATTCATTATTATTACATTGAATAACTCGTAAAAGTGGCATACCCTATACATAACCTCAGTATACGCGACATACCCTATACTTGGTGAAATCCTTTATGTTATTCCATCGCTTATTATTATTCGTTGAATAACTCAGATAATGCTATTTACCCTATACTTGGTGACATTCTTCTATTATTCTCATTGGAACATCACTCGTGTGTTTTACAGGACCGGGTTCCGCTTTTTATTATTCTCGTTGGAACATCCACGTGCGTGTGTTTTACACCGGACCGGTTCCGCTTTTTTTTTCATTCTGTTGGAATATCCTATCTCGTGTGTTTTACACCGGATCCGGGTTCCATCTTTATTATTCTGTTGGAACATCCCGCTTGTGTGAATTTCACCCCGACTTCGTTCCGTTATTATTATTATTATGTTGGAATAACTGCGTCTGCGCAAGCACCGCATGCATGGTGATTTCTTTTGTTATTCCATTCTTTATTATACCCAGTTGGTTAAAACTTTGACTTCTATACTCCATGAAATTAGTAGAATATCCTTGATATTTGCGTTTCATCCAAAGATCTTTTCACGGAAATATTCTTCCGATCATTCTTGAATTTTACTCTATGAAACAAAGATTATGTTGACAATTTGGACGTTAATAATTCATGGATTAAATAATTCTTGAACTTGTTTTATTGAATTATTATGTCATTGTCATCATCCTCATGTTATATTATGTTATCTTTGGCTTACGTGCATAGATGAACTTAGTATGATTATGACTGAGGATCATTCGGTATAATCACGACTTGATATAAATGATGTGACAAAAGTCCTCGGTGGCTCGTAATGCGTTGATGGATAGTTTTGGTATGATTATGACCCGGGGTGATTCTAAGATAGTCATGACCATTGATAACTTGATGAAAATCCTTGACCGTGGTACGTGGATGATTAGATGTTGTGGTTTATTTATTGTCGAGTCTCAAATGATAAAAATTGATGAAAACCTTTTAAAACCTAAAAGATAGTAGACTTTATTCTCTACTTGACTCTTTAAATGGATTACTAATTCCACCGCAGCTTAAACTTGTTGTCTATTGTATTTTATCGGTTTAACATTGTTGAAGGCTAATGATAATTTATTCGCATTATCTTAGTCATAATATTTCATCGGGCTAGTTGAGCTCACCTTTTCTTTCACTATTCTCTTGTGAAATGAGAACATAGCCGGGATTTAGTCGGGAATGAAGTAATGGTCCAGAGGATAGCATTAGTAGTCCTCACTATTCTCGTGAAATAGTGTGATAATAGTTGTAATGAGGACTCTTTTTGAGTTTGTATAATATCTAGTAGACAAAATTTGTATTCAAACTCACGCTTTATGTCGTATTGCATACTTACGCTTATATTAGTAAGTTGTATTTGAATTTATGTACCATGTAAGTGGCGACCCAAGATGGGTGACGATACCTAATTTTGGGGGCGCCACGGTTGGTATCGAGCTTAGGATATGATCCCCGGCTAAGATGTGAGATAAGAACTAGGAGGGAGAGACGGAAATTCTTTCGCTAGTATGACCTACCTAAGTTTATTTGGTATTTAATTGGTCGGTCGAGTATAGGGATAATATTTGATATATTAATTAACCCTCGTGTTGTGATAGTGTTTGGAAATGGCAATTTGAAAATATTCACAATGGAGTGAATGTGACCGTTGTGACACCTTTAATCACTAATCAAAGTTAATGCAAAGGTCGACGAGGAACAAATTAGAGATATCCACGTAGTGAATGAAGAACTAATTGTTGCACCCGAGCTAGTTGCAGAGGTAGCAGCTGAAAGTGAGGAAGAAGAGGAAGAAGAGGAAGAAGAGGAACCTGAGGAGAATTGGTTAGAAGAAATTTATGATCAAAACTTAGAATTACAAAATCGTGTTCGTGAGCTAGAAGAACAGGTTGAAGAACGGCAAACGGTCGTGGAACAAAGGGATACAACAATTCAAAATTGGGTTACCCGATATGTGATGCTCGAACAAAATCACGCTTTGGCAGGGTGTAAGATATTAAAGTTGGAATCTGAGAATTTAAAAATCAAAGATCAGCTGAAAGAAGAAACAACTGAACGAAGGAGAATAGGCGATGCATGGGTAAAAGCTGCACAACGCGTTGATAGTGTAGAAAAAGACGTCCGATCCAATAAAGCCAAAATAGATGAAATGGACTTTGCTTTTTGGACAGCAATTGGGAGAATTCAACATCGAATTCGGAATTACCCTGTGCATAGCGGTCAACCCGAATTCGATATGGATCGGAGAATAATGATTCAAATCATGGATCAGGAATGTGAAGAAGCACTTAAGGGTGGAATGTACCCTATAGTAAAGTCAAACTCGGTAATTTAAGCGAGAGCGTTTGTCGAGAAACCGAACGAAGTTATTACGGGTAAATTAATTATTGCGAAGTCTATACTTTATTCAATACAAGTTCTACCCACTCTTTTATTCTACCTAGTTGTGTTCAATGTTTAAATTTGACTCAAAAAAAAAAAAAAAAAAAATTTACTTTGATTTATCTATTGAAACTTCGTTGGGAGAAACCTTCGTTACCTCCACTGTTTATTAATCTTGTTGTTTCAAATAAACATTTTCACGTTAATTCGTCGATCTTATCTTTTGAAAATACTTGCCTTTGATGTGATTTTTAGGAATCAATTGGTTAGCTAATCATCATGCTTTTCGTAAGGTTGTTAGCTTTTATATTTATAACCAACCTGTTATATGAATTCAAAGTAACCAAACCCTAAAGTTAATCACTGTTATATCAAGCCATAAGTAAAGAGCCCCGAACCTTTCGTTGTTAACTTCCTTGTGTGGAATGCACCGAAGCCAGACTTTCTGTAGGCGACGTCGTGACTGAAGATGGCAAGTTGATAGGTATCATTGTGAGGTGCCATCCAGGTTAAGGGATAGAAGTCACAGTTGGTATCAATGTGATGTACTATCCAAGTTTTGGATGAGAGTCACAGTTTTGAATGATATCATTAATAAATTTCTTGACGTATTCTTGAAGATTTTCTAGCCTACCCTAGAGCGTGAAATCGAATTTTGTATTGACCCCAGTACAAAACCCATTTCTTAAACCCTCAAATATTTCTTCAACTAAAATGAACAGTTTACGTGGTTTATGATGAAAGTCATAATAAAAGCATTGGAATAATGAAAATCATGGGTATTCGTGGTATTAGTAAGTTTTATGATGAGTTATGTTGGTTAGTATGTAAAAACATGAAAGTTTCTTAGAAATCACAAAGAGTTGAAAATCAGATTTTGGTGAAAAACGTAACATGAAATTCAATTGACCATATCTCTTATTATATTTTGAATTTTTGAATGCGGTCAAGTCCTAGAGTTAGATCTACGAGTTACCTAACTAATCCAAGTGGAATTACTGGAAAAGGTGTTGTGGATTTTTGTGTGGACTGATTTTAGCAAAGGAGGCCAAAGCTGTAAATTTCGAAAATGCTACTGCCCAGAAACTTTAAGGGACTGTTTCGGCCACTTAAATTATGAGAAAAATTCTGGGTTTTTGGGACATGAAAGTATATGGTATAAAGTACCTCCTGTCCAAAAATGAGCTCATTCTGACTTAAAATGAGCAAGTTATGACTATTTCAATATTTAGGGTTTTCCCATTTAAAACGCTATAACCGGAGTTCTATAACTCCGATGACCATGAAATTTAAACTAGAAGCTCACGTTAACATGTGTAAGATCCTGCCAAGATTTGGGAATTTTTGGAGTTAAACTTGAGGTAGAAAATTTCTTAAGGAATTAATTAGAAATTGATTTTTGAAAAATAGTAAATGAATTTTAAAAATTCCGAGAAAAATATATTTTCATTATGGGACTATATTATGCTAAATCCCAGAAAAGAAATATTTTTGGGACTAATTTGGTATTTTTCATGAAAATAGTTTAGTTACGAATATATGAGTTAAATATGTTATGTGAAGTAACAAAGTTGAAAATAGGATTTTATGGCTAGAGAATCCTATATAGAATATATGCATATTTTTTGATGAGGGA
This sequence comes from Panax quinquefolius, assembly GCA_020205615.1. Classification (NCBI taxonomy): domain Eukaryota; kingdom Viridiplantae; phylum Streptophyta; class Magnoliopsida; order Apiales; family Araliaceae; genus Panax; species Panax quinquefolius. The sequence goes on along the minus strand of CM035153.1, from coordinate 68,921,383 downwards.
TTTGATAATTGGTGATGATATTTTATGAGTATGGCATTTTTGAATGATTAAATGCATTATATGGTAAAGCGTAAACAATTGAGATAAATTGTTTATAAATTTAAGAAGTGATTAAAATATTGTTATAATATTAATGTTATTAGATTATGAGATTATTAAATGATTGATAACATGGGGATATTCTTGAATCTCGGATAAATTATATTATAAATGTTTAATATTTATCCTTTATCTCATTTGATTGATTCTTTATATCATTATCCTCATGTTTATATTATGTTGAAAGTCATCCGTATTCATGTAGTGCATAGATGGACTTGGTATGATTATGACCACGGATTATTCGGTAAGATAATCATAATAGTAAATGAATACACAATTATCTTTTTGGCCAGTAGTGCATGGATAATTTGTGGTCGTGATACTAATGAATATCCTTGGCCCGTAGTGCGGGGATGATTCGATGATGTGGATTAATTATTGAAGTGAGTCTCAAAGAATGAAATATTAATTCATGGATGTGTTCAAAGTCATCGTGGCTTACGTGCATAGATGGACTTGGTATGATTATGACCGTGGATTGTTGGCATAATCATAATCAGTAAATGAATACACAATTATCTTCGTAGTAGTGTATGGATAATTTGTGGTCGCGATATTAATGAATACACGATTATCTTTGGTCAGTAGTGCATGGATAATTCGTGGTCGTGATACTTAATGAATATCCTTGGCCCGTAGTGCAAGGATGATTCGATGATATGGATTAATTATTGAAATGAGTCTCAAAGAATGAAATATTAATTCATGGATGTGGTAAAAGTCATTTTTGGTCAGAAAGTGCATTGATCGACTTGGTATGATTATGACCACGGATTATTCGGTATAATCATGATCAGTAATTGAAAACACGAATATCCTTAGCCAAAGAGTGCATGGATAATTCATGGTTGTGATACTATTGTCGAGTCTCGAGATTATTGGTTTTATAGTTGTATATCTTTGGCCTGTAGTGAAAAGATGAATTGTTAATGAATATCTTTGGCCGGATTGCAAAAATGAATTTAATGTTTTCGACGATAAAGGTATTCAAGGTATCCTCATCTCTTTATCATACCAGTGTCGTAATTCTAATTTCGAGGTGAAATTCCATAAGGAGGGAGATTGTGAGACCCCAGATTTTATTAATAAAGATTTAAATTTTGTCAAAATAATTTTTAATATTATGGTGTGAATTTGAGATAATATTATAGTTGTGGGTAGTATTTATAAATTTTGCAAAGTATGCAAGTGGTTATATTATATTCGATTGGTTCTGGGAATATTAGGTTTAGCAGGGAATATTCGTATAACTACTCAATCATTGGTGGACCCCACAATGTAATTATCATCGGATCGAGAAAACGACAAAAATATTTTATTAAAATAACGGCGGAAGTTTTACCGTGGTTCTTGTTGAACTACTCAGTAGTAAAAGTACATGAATGTCGTGTGGTTGCATAGTAATATACTCACGGTATTGATTATTGATGCTTATGTGAGAAGTCACTCGGTTTGATTCCATTATTGTCGATTAATAATATGAATTATTATAGCGATAATGACGTTTTGTTTTATTCAGTATTATTAACGTAATAAAAGTAAACATCTTTTATATAAAATAGAATACTTTATTAAAGTTATTCTATAAATAGAATATATTATATTTTATTATGCATAGTGTTGCATAGTGTTTTGCATAGTATTTTGCATAGTATTGCATAGTGTTTGCATAGTAAAATGTTTTTATATAAATAGAATATATTATATTTTATTTAAAAGATTTTTCTTTAAATATGGACCGTCAGATTAAAGTAAATCAACTGGACCGTTCATGGATTAGTTACTATGCATTCCATTTTCCTATAAATAAGCTCATTCCTTCATTATTTTCTTTTAATTCATTGAAACTCTAGAGAGAGAAATTATAGAAAGAAGCTATAGAGAGAAAATTATAGAAAGAAGAAGAGTATTCTCGCTACTTCACTACTTCTATATTCAGGTTCTTTTTACAGAAGGGTGTTATTCTTTCTTCTTGAAGAGAACTTCATTATTCCATTCATTATTATTTCATTGGAATAACTTTGTAAAAGTGGCATACCCTATACATAACCTGTGTCATGCCAGCATACCCTATACTTGGTGAAATCCTTATGTTATTCCATTGCTTATTATTCATTGGAATAACTCAGATAACTGTGGTTTACCTATACTTGGTGACATTCTTCTATTATTCGTTGGAACATCACATGCTCGTGTGTTTTACAGGACATTCGGTTAAAATCTTTATTATTCTGTTGGAACATCCTCGCTCATGTGTTTTACAATGGGACTGGTTTAAAATCTTTTTCATTCTGTTGGAATATCCTATCGTGTGTTTTACACCGGATCCGGTTCCATCTTTATTATTCTCGGTTGGAACATCCCGCTCGGTGTGAATTTCACCCGACCGGTTCCGTTATTATTATTATGTTGGAATAACTTTGTCCCATGCTAAGTACCGCATGCATGGTGATTTCTTTTGTTATTCCATTCTTTATTATACCCAGTTGGTTAAAACTTTGACTTCTATACTCCATGAAATTAGTAGAATATCCTTGATATTTGCGTTTCATCCAGTATCTTTTCACGGAAATATTCTTACGATCATTCTTGAATTTTACTCTATGAAACAGTATTATGTTGACAATTTGGACGTTAATAATTCATGGATTAAATAATTCTTGAACTTGTTTTATTGAATTATTATGTCATTGTCATCATCCTCATGTTATATTATGTTATCTTTGGCTTACGTGCATAGATGAACTTAGTATGATTATGACCAGGATCATTAAGTATAATCATGACTTGATATAAATGATGTGACAAAAGTCCTCGGTGGTTCTGTAATGCGTTGATGGATAGTTTTTGGTATGATTATGACCGGGGTGATTCGGTATAGTCATGACCATTGATAACTTGATGAAAATCCTTGACCGTGGGTATGTGGATGATTAGATGTGGTGGTTTATTTATTGTCGAGTCTCAAATGATAAAAATTGATGAAAACCTTTTTAAAACCTAAAAGATAGTAGACTTTATTCTCTACTTGACTCTTTAAATGGATTACTAATTCCGCTGCAGTTAAACTTGTTGTCTATTGTATTTTATCAGTTTAACATTGTTGAAGGCTAATGATAATTTATTCGCATTATCTTTAGTCATAATATATTTCTTATCGGGCTAGTTGAGCTCACCTTTTCTTTCACTATTCTCTTCGTGAAATGAGAACATATTTCGGGACGAGTGGGGAATGAAGTAATGGTCCAGAGGATAGCATTAGTAGTCCTCACTATTCTGTGAAATAGTGTGATAATAGCTGTAATGAGGACTCTTTTTGAGTTTGTATAATATCTAGTAGACAAAATTTGTATTCAAACTCACGCTTTATGTCGTATTGTATATACCACGCTTATATTAGTAAGTTGTATTTGAATTTATGTACCATGTAAGTGGCGACCCAAGATGGGTGACGTATACCTAATTTTGGGGGCGTCACAAATAATATGCATAAAGGATGATCCGGGTAATTGGTTTGTGAAAAATTTTAAAATCTGATTTTATCTCGCTTCCGCTATTTTTACAATTTGATTGCTACTTTGACTTTCACGAAAACCTAACATGATAGTCGTCGCATAAAATTTGGTCGTTGATGTGCACATCAGCGACCAATGTTAGCGACCGATATATCTGCGACCGCTATTAGCGATCGAATTCATCATTTCGGTCGCTAAGCTGAGTTAGCTTGGCTCAGGGCCAAAGGCTGACGTGGTCCACGTGTCAGCGACTACTATCAGCGACCGCAGGCGGTCGCGATACCCTCAAATGCTAAGCAGTCGCTAATAGCTATCAACGACCGCATGCGGTCGCTGATTCTAAAAAACTAAAAACCAACTTTTTGCTATTTTGTAGAATTTCCCAAAAACTGTACCTATTTTGTACCTGCTTTATCCCAACACACATACACAACAATATAAACAATTTGTACAACAATATAAACATCCATCGTCCACCAAACTAGTATATAAACTATATATGTATATATAAACCTTTAAAAACCGCTATGAATTGAATAAATAACCACAAATCTAATGTTTAAGTAACAAACAAACATCCAACGAATGAATATACAAGTACAAACTTATCAAATAACTACAAAATAACACTAAATCGGCCGTCAAACATCATCGCCTCCTTGATCACCCTGTAATTAACAAAATAATAAAACAAGTTACAAATATAGTAACTATGTTGATACTGGTATATATTATGACAATATACAACAAATTAATTATCTCGTCGCCATCCCCATGCTCCCCATGATGTGCTGCTGCTGCTGTCGCTACTGCATCAGCTAACTCATCAGGACTCCGAGCCACCAGATGCCCGCCCAGTATCTTCAGAAGATCTCGATCTCGATATATAGCTCTCACACAGTCAGCTGGAGTATGAACAGCTGGATGACTCGATGACTGTGAAGATTGGGTAGCAGAGCTGCCTGAGCCACTTAAGGATGGGTGTCGTCGTTGTCCTTGACCTTTAATGTAGTTCTTTTTCATAACAGACGCCTTCTCCAACAACTCTTGATCAATTAGCGGACGTGTAGTGCCTTTAGGATAGTGCTCATTCAATAAACGCTTATAAGTATCATGTCATCATGTTAACAATTAAATAGTTAAAAATAAATTAGTAAAATTCTAAAGAATGACGTAAAACTTGATAAACAATAAGATCAAAGTTGTTAAAACTTATTACCGCTATCTGGATAGTATCAGACAGACCATCACGGGTGGCCACGTACACATCCAGCCAATGGATAGGCTGACCTTGAGACTGAGACTCCAATACAAAACATATTCCAATATTACTAACTAAACATGTGATATTCTATAATTCATGATTGTAAACATATTAAAACTTGTAAATATGTACCCTAGTAGTGATATGCTACAACTGTGAAATATTGCCACCCTTGTATGTTCCTTTAGCCTTTTTGCCATCGGGAACACTCGAGGATCTATTGGTGGCGGTAGTCTTTCGTCTTTTCACCCAGCTCTCAGCTCTCCATTAGGCACACATCTCAGCCCATATGGACTGGGTGCACCACCAGGGGCTATGCTCGTGCATGTAATCCTCTCTCTGGCCTGGATGGTTGATCGATGCATTGTGAAGGGCTTTTTGTCGTTCTTTATTAAAATTATCTTTGGTGCGGACCGCGCACTTCTACCAGAATAATGTCTGTATCACTGAAGCCTACGTGTCCTCCTATCTATACCTTTTCCGCAAATAAAACAACAATAATAACATTACTAAATAATTATCCTTAGAATATTATATTATCCGTCATAATTAAAAAAAACATACCTGAAATTCAGCCCAAACAACATCCTTATGGGCGATAGGTGTGCTCACCTACGTAATCACAGGTGTAGGCCAATTCTGTAAACACAGCTGTGATATGCACTTGACGATCTTATTATCTGAAAAATCACTATAATATACAATATTTACGTCAACGATAAGTAGATATGTTAAAGCAATTTACATCTAAGTTCTATATATCTTAAGTATAAATGGAATCTAAAATGATTATATATAAATGATGCGGGACGTAAATGCTATTCGGAGGAGGGTGAATCTGAATAAGAATTCGATCATCCGGATTAGTAGGGGCCTTGGGCACATAATTAGGCCCCCTACCCAAGCCACGCTTTTTCTGCGCTGCTTCAGAAGTCATCTATATATTACAAATTTTAAGATGTTATTATGAGTTATATTTGATTACATGTATATATGAATATATAAAATGGCAATAAACATGACAGTGATATAAACATGTATATATATGAATATAAAATGACAATAAACACAAATTGCATTTAAATAGTTAAGTACATAAACATGACAATGATATAAAAAACATGTAATGCTAAACATACATTTTATTTGTTCAAGTGTCAATGTCTGATTCGGAATCATCTTGTATACGTATTGCAGATTCATAACCATCATCTGCTTCAGATTCAGTGTTAGATTCAGTTAATAACTCTTCCATATAATTTACATTCTTACACTTCAAACATGGACATCGTATCTGCGACTGACCATTCATACATTCCGGGTGACTATACGCATACTCCAAAAACACTTGGCAACCAGCTCTAAATTCAGTTGTAGCACCTATCTGGGCATTTGAATTTCGTCGTGCCATCCAACTACGGTCTGAATAGAGGTCCATGATTCCACGGTACCTACTACAAACAACATGAGCTTATTAATGTATAGCATGATAGTAAGCATATGACTTGAGTATACTTGTAACCATAAGACTTGAGCATACTTGTAAGCATATGATTAACATTTAAGCATACTTGTAAGCATATGACTTGAGCATATATACTTGTAACCATATGACTTGAGCATACTTGTAAGCATATGACTTAAGCATACTAGCTAGTAAGCATATGACTTCAGCTCGTTAATATTATAAATGTTCGCAACTACCCGACCAACAAAAAAATTTCGCCATAGTCTCCCCTATAATATGGACTAGCCACATGCACGACAACATGTATATATGGTCATTTCTAGGCACCCAAGACATAAACCAAGAGAAATATACAAATTCCCAATATAAATGGATCAATCCACCATTTATACAAAATGGCAGAATTAATTAGCATATCTTAAGTGTATTTGTTCATCAGTGTACTGTTGGCGGCATGCATTATAATTGAATTTCTTGGCAGTCCTCTACAATTCTATAGTGTAGACTTAACATGGAACTCAATTACATGAACATGGTTTTGGTTGGTATATTTGCCCTATGCCATTTATAATTGCCAGCTGAGTGGACTTTTTGAGTTTACCGATCTCAAACTATTAGTAACCATACGGATACTTTTTCCATGATAAATTGTGAGATTTATAGTGCTATTTCGTCTGTGCTGATTATCAAGTGATAGTTTTTTTTCTAAAATGTGTTGGGATTACTAAACATGATTAGTAGCGCAATATACGAAAGTTCTCCATTTTACCCCTAGCATATCACATTTGATCCTTGTATTATCCTCCATTAGTCTCTTGATATGTGTTGTTTTAAGACAGAGGGAAAACTTAGCTTTGCTTAATATAATTTTGTGCAAGTTATTATGTTTTTTTTCTTTTAATTTTCTCACGCACCACACTCACACACCTAAGAATCAAACCACACTCATACACTTAAGAAACGTATCAATGCATAATCAGTCCACTTAGAGAATATGAAAAACTTCAAAAATACTAAAAACAAATTGATGCAAATTAAATAAAACAACATTAAGAATAATATCATTGCATTTATTAAAAACAAAAATCAGTCCACTTTTTGTCTTTGTTCAAATTGCATCTCAATAGATATGAATCCTCATGATTGTAACATGAACTCCAACCTCACTTGCATCATAAGCTTCAATATTTCTAACCATTTTAAAATTTGTCCAATTTATATTCCTAACTTTTTTGGAACTATTGATATCCCACCTCTTTTTCATATTATCTTGAGATTCCATGAGAGTATTAAGCTTCTAGCACTCATGTTACTCATATAGTTAGTCTGATAGTCAGCCCACAGATTGAAAGAAACCAAAAGTTGAGTGGTTATAGCCCCAAAATGCATTCATCCAGGATTAAACACCATACTTTTTACAACAATTGAAACTCATCAAAATGTATTTCAAAATGCATTCATCCAGGATTGCAAATTGATTTTGAGTCTAAACTATAGGGTACAATTTGTTCAGATTCAAATAATTTGTTCTGTGGTATGAAAAAAAGAGTTATTTGTTCAGGGTTTTGGTTGATATTACCTGTGGCAGCGGTTTAGGAAGCGGCAACGACGTCGATGGCAGAGGTGGCGGCAACGATGGCAACAATCTTCTCCTTCTTCTTTTCTCCCCCTTCTCCCTCTTCTCTCTATATTCTACGCCCTCTGTTTTTTCTTCAGTCTGCTGTGTTGAGCGAATGCCTGATACTGATTACATTTAGTTTGATCAGCGACCGCCATCAGTGACCGAATGCGGTCGCTAATTTTTAATGATGTGGAAGTATCAACAACCGCATGCGGTCGCTGATGTTTAGTGGTCGTAAACAACTAGCGCACCATCATTTCCTGCAAATTTTTTTGGAGGTAAAATTGAACCAGCAACCGAGTAGCAACCGGATTCGGTCGCTAATATAAGCTAGCGACCATATTCAAGGGCAGTCGCTGATGTTGGTCGCTACTAATACTATCTGCGACCGTAATTGTGGTCGCTGATATTTTTAATCGATGTTAGAGCATTATCTTGTAGTGACGTTTTCCCCTAACGTAGTTAAACGGATGAAAAATACATAACAGTACTTTTTGTCATTTTTATTTTGTCCGATTTCTACATGTTTTTCGAGAAAACTTTTATCGGCTTACTTAACTTTTCACGACATATTATCGTCAAATCTTTCGACGGAATGTCATTTCGACATACTGAACTCTCGAAAAGGCTTAGGTTATTCAAACCCTAACCCTTAGGGTTTCATCGGGTGAATAGTGCCTATTTCGTCTTTTTCCCCAAAATATTTTTGTTCCCAATTTTTTTTTATTTTTGTTTTAAAAATTCTTACTCGTTTAGTATAGCTCGTATAGCCAGAATCCTCCCGTATTATAATCATCCTAGGTTCTAGAACGATATATAAACATATACCACATAATATTATTAATAAAAATTCATTTTATTAATAAATAATTCTTTAAACTTAAATTCTGAACAATCCGAATTCTCCAGGTTGTTACACTTCCCCCCTTATAAAAATTCCGTCCTCAGAATTTCTTAAAATCACACCCTTACCCGGGTCATCACATCCACCCCTTCTTCACCGAATTTTGTCCTCAAAATTTTAACCTACCCTACTTCTCAACTTCTCTTCAAAGAAGTTATTATCTTTCCAACGTTCTCTTACCTTCATAACTTATCAAGAATTATGAAGTAGAATGAATAACGAGGAATATAAGAATTCCTTTAAAATATTTCATACTTTTGTTGAGGGGTCAAATTGACCATGAACTCTTACTAGGTTTAACAACATTTCACAGTAAATCCTTCCATCACGGCCAGTTTACAATCACAAAGAAAGTAAACTACCTCTTCCATACGTAGGTGATTAACCCAACGTATAACCCCATTTTGAGGTGTGTTCACCTTAGACTTAATCATTATATTCTGCACCAAAACAATTTGGTTTGGCACAACTTCTTCAAAGAAAGCTCGATTTTCTTTTAAACATGACATACCATTTGTCTTAGCCAAATCAAGTAGCTTAGACCATACTAATAAATTGGATATCAACTTGAAACATTCGTCTTAGTCAAATCAATTGACATCGACTACTCTTTAAATTCTTTTACAATCCATCAAAACATTTTATTATGTCATGATACCTTACTGTTTTCACAGTAAATGAGGACTTCGTCCGTTTATGACTTCGTCATTATACATCATACCATAACAGGTTGTTGATCCTGAAATCACATCCAACACTAGGTTCAATTGCATTAATAACTCCATCTTTTTACCATCCTTGCATCAAATTCACAGATGATGTAAAATTCATTTTGATATTTTAAATCAATTTTTGTCTAGCCGAAACGATTAGCATAGACATACCAAGAAAAGTTCTTTTAAAAATACATTGGTTCCAAAAGTTGAACCAATTCTTTCCTTTTCAAAATGCACATTTTAGCACGATTTCAATAAAGTTCGAAATCTAGCATAACTAGATGACTTAGAATATCCTATTTCTCCATCATCCTTCATTGTCGTACTTGTGAATATACTTAATCTTCTCTAGTACCTTCAATGCTAAGTCTACTGAAAAATACTTACTTTCAGTCTAAACATTCCTATACCTTAGTATAGTTCATCAACATACCACACTTTATATGTTTAGGAACGTTCCACAACCATATTTGTTTAAGAACTTATCTTCGCAATATGTAATCCAAGAATAAATCAAGGACCATCCATATGTTTAGGGCTCAGAAACATAGCATATAACTATGAGTCACAAACTTTTCATAAGTATGAGTTTCAAGAACTTGTACCTAACTTAACATTCTCTACCTATCAAGCATATACATGAGAAAAGATTCACCTTCTAGTCATATAAATATTAATAGCGCGACATATTCCAATGATTATCACTGTAATAAGCTAAGCAGTTGTTACACCAAAGCACAAACCTTCAGTCCATAATAGAGGTTTATACAACTCAGCTATCACATGAGTCCTCGATTAAAATTTTACAACTTCTACATTTTCTCTTTACTTAATACGAATCTTCTTTAATTCATATGTTATCCTTTATAACTCAATCTGAGTTCTTCTTTGCGTACTGTTGCCTAATTTCTAATAGCACTTTACCACGCAAGTATACGCGTTCAATTATAATATTCAGCAAGCAAGGATATCGTTCCCACGAGGAAATAGACTAATATTTATCAATTACTAATTCTAATGCAATTAATCCTATTTTAAACTACAAAATTTTGTTTTTGATTTGAAATTTAAACTTAACAAAACTAATGATTAAGAATCAAAATTTCACAAGAATAACTGCAGATTTAACAGGTTAAGATTACAACTTCCCTTGGCATTTCATTTAAATCATTTCACTTCCCATTTAAAGCAATTAATTAATTTGAATCATTATCCAAGAATGATTTATAAAATTCACACACTTTTTCCAAATCACGTGAACAAATCCTCCTAACTCCGATCCTTAAGATACAAAATTACAAGGAACACCCTTCTCTATTAATTCACTATATTCCTATGTGAATCAAGTTAATTAGGGTTTACGCATAAATTCTTTCAAAGGATACAAAAGACACATAGGTATATTCCTATCCTACATGCTAATCATATTAACCCTATTCAGATTATATGAACAGATGTTATCATATCCAGATCTTAATCTATACTCCATCTTCCAATTTTATATAGATTATCACAATAATTGTTGGCCAAACAATTAATCAATAAGTAAAAGATATAATAAACAATTCAATAAAAACCAACTTTCATTCAATGGGAAGATTCAATTTAAACTACATACCAAGTTCCGTTGTAATCTTAATGAAAATTTAGTTCATGCTAATAATAAAGAAAAACATCATCCAGATTAATAATCCAAACATCCCAGATAATTACAAAAGATAAAACTAGAGAGAGAAGAAGAAACTCCGAATTTTCTCGATACTCTCTCTTTGATCTTGACCCTTGCAATTTTCCTTCGTGTTTTTCCTTCGTAGTTCTCTCTGTGAAACCCTTGAAAAATTGAGTGATACGTCTTTTCTAAAGTCTCCTCCTATTTGTATTAGTCTCCCCTCTCATTCAGATTCCTTTTTGGCTTCAACCACCCACTTGGAAGTAGAAAATCCTCCTTTTTGCAGCACATGAGCGCCTAGGCGCTCAACACAAGCCATTTCCAAGCGCCTAGGCGCTTGACCAGGACCACGTAATTACAAAAATGCCACTCAGCTCTAATTTTAATGATTTTTTGACCTTTTTCTTCTCCAAAATGACCTATTTGTCCCTCCAGCTCCAACCTACACAAAATAAACACAAAAATAGATAAAAAGATACTAAAAAACAATTAAAGATAGCAATAATTAAGTTTAATAATATCGGATTCATAGGTATAAAACCTACTCATCACGTACTAATTCATAGTACCATTCATTTATAGCATTAGCTATAAATCATCCATCGTTTAACAGAACATCCGTTATTACGATTCACTATGATCACGTGGTGATCTTCTTTCCTAATCGTTGAACTCAACGATCTTCTCATCCTTCTCTCTATGATTATAGTCTTAGGTACTCATACCTAAGATTTATAACCTATCAGCTCTGATACCACTTTGTAACACCCCGAAATCTGATATATCTTCACACCCAGATTCCATACGTTACGGTCCCACTTCTTTTCCAACATACATCATTATATAGTGAAATATAACAACATACATTCTCAATTCCTAGGTTCTAATACCTTCTAACCTCGTTCATTACAAATAATGATAATTACATTATTCTTTATCTCTTACAAGAGTGACTTTTATCCACCACAAAGGATACATAACTATTCATTAAACTAATCTATAGTTCAATTAAACTATTCTACTTTACAAGTCTTCACTTAATCTTCACGCTCATCCATATACGGAATGGCACTTCTCCTGGATACCGATCAACTTGATCTTTACGGGATCCTTAAGTTCTCCTTATATCGTTCGCTGAAAAATATTTTTCATTTAAAGCAAGTGTGAGCATTCAATTGCCCAGCAAGTTATAGCAGTTGAACAAACAACTTTAAGAGTTTAAACATTCCTTTAGAACTTTGTTAACCGAACAAAGGTTATGAAGCAGCTTAAATAATAGGAATAATTCTGATTCCTATCATTTTAAAACATTAATCCAATTCACTTTGAAATACTTTCATTCTTCTACCTTTTTTATACACATCCTGTCTGGCTAGAAATAACAATAATGATTCATGTATAAACAGAACATACTCATATTGAACAGTTTAATCACAGAACAATTCATCTCATAAAAACATCGAAGTGTTAAAATTGTGGCACAAGGCCTCATACGTTCTACCACCTTGTACAAATATCACACATTCCCACATAAGTAAAACTTCTCAAGTTAAACATCTGAGAAGTTTAAGAAATTAGCATTCATTTAGAATATGAATGAAGTTAGGAAACTTGCCTTACGCACAGCTACAGCTTATTGTTTACGCTGAACTACTCATTCCAATTCTTATATAGCACATAAGGAAATAACACATACACCAATTAGTCATATACTTGACTTATGCATTAGTTTACTTAACTTTACTTCTTATGGTTCACGCTCTTTCAATCTAAGTTTACTCGACTAACTTTCTTTACTGGTTTATCGCTTCATGACATACGGAGATGTCTTATGTGAGACCCCAAATTTTACGAATAAAGATTTAATTTTCTCGAAATATTTTTTTTAAAATTTTGGTGTGGATTTGAGATAATGTTATAGTTATGGGTAATATTTATAAATTTTACAAAGTATGCAAGTTGTTATATAATATTTGATTGGTCGGAGAATATTCGTTTTAACAGGGAATATTCGTACGACGACATAATCATTGATGGACCCCACAACGGAATTATTGTCGGATTGAGAAAATGAAAAAAATATTTTTATGAAAATAACGGCAGAAGTTTTACCGTTAAAACTGTTGAACTACCCGGTAGTAAAAGTACAGTAATACGCGTGGTTGCATAGTAGCACACAATATTGATTATTGATGCTTACGTGAGAAGTCACTCAGTTATACTCAATTATTGAAATAGTAATTGATGCATCATATCTCTCATATTATTGATTCGATTATTGTCATAGTATCATCTGCATTATATGATATATTATTAAATCAATAATTGAGACGACAAAGTTATTCATATTATTAAATTGCAATATTTACAATGTCTAAAAGTTCTGTCAAGGAGAGGTTTGGTCACCTAATTGCGCGCCAATAGGGAGAAATCCTTATTGAAAAGACCCCTCTTTTCTGGGAACGACCTGGTTGTTAAATATTGTGAGTTATGATATTAATGATGAATGTTATTATAATCAAATTTGAGTTCGGAGTTGAATTGGGAGACGCGGATGTGATATTTGAGTCCGGAACGATGAAATTAGTAGAAATAGACTATAAACACAAAATTTTCTGAGGTTGACTTTTTGGTCAAAAAAAGTCAACAGTTGACTTTTTCGGAAAAAGTCAAACTTCAAAATTTCAAAAATGAAATTTTTGAGAAAAATATTTCCATTGTGTTGGGATTGTTAATGTTAGTGGAAATTGACATTTATTTCGATAGTAATTGATGTTTGGAAGTTATATTGACCAACCAGGTAATTAATCGGGTAAATGAGCAATTAATTGCTACTAATTCACATGCTCATATAACTATTTGTTCACATATGTGTACTATTAAATCACATTCTTATACTATTAGGGGAGTTGGTGGAAGATTGATGATACTTGTATGACTAAGTTAAAAATGGAGGTATAGATGGAGGTACTATACTGTAATTAATTTTTTTCACATGTTTAGAACTATTTAGTCACATGATTTACTATTTATTCACATGATTTACTATTAGGGGAGGTGGTGCAAGTTTGATAATACTTGGATGACTGAATTAAAAATGAAAGAAAAGTTGGAGGTATTGTACTGTAATATTTCGATCCCCAAAACGTGCAATTATCGAAACTATATTTTCCTATAAATAGAAGCTCGTTCTTCTTTCATTTCTCACCAATTCACTAAAGCTTTAGAGCCATTATTATAGAGAGAAATTATAGAGAGAAAGAAGAAGAGAAGTCTGTTACCTCACTATTCCAGTATCCAGTCTTCTTTAGAGGTAAGGGATATTATTTGTTGTACCTGTAAGGGGTATTATTTCTTTCGTATTCATGAAGAGAACTTCTGTTATTTCATTTTTTTATTATTCTGTTGGAATAACCTGTATACATAGTATACTTGGTGAAATTCTTCTGTTATTCCATTCTTTATTATTCTGTTGGAATAACCTGTATACGTAGTATACTTGGTGAAATTCTTCTGTTATTCCATTCTTTATTATTTTGTTAGAATATCCTGTCTGTGCGTTTTACGTCGGACATGGTTCCATTATTTATTATTCTGTTGGAATAACCTGTCTATGCGAAGTACCGCATGCATAGTGATTTATGTTGTTATTCTATTCTTTATTATTACTTTGGAATATCACATGCATGCGTTTTTCTGTGGGACACGGTTAAAATCTTTATTATTTACATTGGGAATAACACATGCATGCGGTCTCTATCGCATGCATGGTGAATCCTTCTGTTATTCCATTCTTTATCATTCTGTTGGAATAACCTGTCTATGTGGATTACCACATGCATGGTGAATGATCCTTTGTATTCATTCCTTATTAATTTGTGGAAATGATCTGTTTACATTAATTATAACAACAGTCATAATAAAAGCATTGGACAGATGAAAATCATGGGTATATGAAGTATTAGTAAGTGTTATGATAAGTTATGTTGGTTATTATGTGAAAACATGAAAGTTTCTTAGAAATCACAAAGGGTTGAAAATCAGATTTTGGTGAAAATGGAACATGAAATTCAACTAATCATATCTCCTATTATATTTCAAATTTTTGAGTGTGGTCAAGTCCTAGAGTTAGATCTATGAGTTTACTAACTTATCCAAGTGGAATCTGTAAGACCCCAAATTATTAATAAATGAAATTTATTTTCCTCTATTTATTAATTTGAAATAGTAAGGGTTGATTTGATTAATGTGGATAGTTATGGGTAAAATACACAAATATTTCAAATAAGCAAATGGTTATAAAATATTCATTATTGTTAGGGGAATAATCGTTTGGTCGTGGAATATTCGACCTGTTGTCGAAGAATATTAAATGCTACGGTAGCGATCTTTGTTGGCCCATAACTGGAAAGCGATTGGATGAAGAAAGAAACGACAAATATAAGTTGTTTATAAATAACGGTGTAGTTATTCACAGATTATCTTTGTTGGAATACCCGGTGGTTAAAAACACACTAATCTGCGTTGTTGACAAGTAGCTTTGCGGTATTGCACCAATTATTGATTCTTACGTAAGAAGGCACTACTCAATAATTGTTAAAGTAATTACTATTCAAAGTATTTTATTTTATTGATTCAATAATTCTTTGCATTGATATTTTATATTCTTGTTGTTTCAATAAATTGTCATTACACGTATTTTCCATTATCGAACAATAATTCATATTATCTGAATAATATTATTGGATAACATTATTGGCAATGTCTAGAAAGTTACATCTAAGGAGAGGTTTGGTCACCTAAATGCTTACCGAGTAAGGAGAGATCCTTATTAGAAAGCCCTCTTTCCTCAGGAAGGCGCACTGGTTGTCAATATTGTGATTCTCGTAATATTATTTGTGAATAATTAATTATTGATTCATATGATGAGGAAAATATTGATTTTATGTGGATATAGATGGAGAAAATTTTTAATGTGACAATTGTTGAAAATTAATATTTTATCTTTTTCTGATAAAATAATTCATTTAAATATATTATTTTAATAATATATTAACGGTGATATTTTTATAATGAATATGGGATATATGAGTATATGAGGAGGAAGAGTATTTTTGTGACATTAAATTTTTAACACATATTTTGTGTTTTGGTGGACACAATTATTGACCGAAATTTGATTATAGCCTGTAAAATCGTCCGTTTGTGGATTTCGGTCAATTTCTGTTTGGAATTTGGAAAATCTTTCTTCTCCAAAGTTGTAGAGAATTGAATTTCCTATAGAAACACGCGAGATTTGAATTTTCTGATAAAAAGGGCTATTTATTATGAATTATTGAAGTTCTGAAGCTCCGAAATAATTGATTTCTGGAAGTTTAAAATATTTAAAATTAGAAAAACGTTTTTTTTTGTTGTTAGTCTTGTGTAGTTAAAATTTGGTTGGTGGGTGATGTTGGGCAAATTAAGTATGCATTGGAATATATATATATATATATATATATATATATATATATATTATTAATTTATTAAATTTTCTGCTTTGGTGTTCTAAGTAATTTCCTATAAATAGGGTGCTTAGGTTAGAATTGAAAATCACA
This sequence comes from Panax quinquefolius, assembly GCA_020205615.1. Classification (NCBI taxonomy): domain Eukaryota; kingdom Viridiplantae; phylum Streptophyta; class Magnoliopsida; order Apiales; family Araliaceae; genus Panax; species Panax quinquefolius. Next base: position 68,904,527 of record CM035153.1, on the reverse strand, counting down.
CCAGAAACTGATGTTTTCTCTCTCTATATTATCGAGCGTATTCTTGTGAGTGTTTTGAGTATACTTTGAGTATTGCTATACGGTGCAAGTTCAAGTCATAGCCTTTATATCAATTATTTCAACTAAATCTTGACTTTCGAGGTAAGGGATGTTATTTTATTCGAAAATGATATTATTTCTTCAATATCATTATGCGAAATATTGGTTGGAAATTTTATCAAATTTGGAACTTTTTCATGTCTGGGGTTACTATTCACGAGTTACTATTCATGAGTTACTATTCACGAGTTACTATTCATGAATTACTATTCACGAGTACTATTCACGAAACGTGATGATGTTTTTTGAGAAATTTCTATCTTTTGGTGTTGGAGTTACTATTCACGTATACGACAATTATTCACGATATCGACAATTATTCACGAATCTTTGCACTATTCACCAAAAAATAAAATTTCTTCTTTTTGTCAAAATATCTATTACGGATACTAGCTTTGATTGTATCCATGTTTTGATCATTCTTGAATTTTACTCCACTCTGATTACTTATGAAGTATTTTTGAACTTGGATTGTTTAAAATATGAATCCTTAATACTTGTTCTTTTGTTTCTTTGGATTCGTTTTCTTTAAAATATTTTTCATCATCCTCGGTCCTAAATGATGATATTCTTGAATATCTTTGGCACATGTAGTGCAAAGATGAATGATTTCTTGATGAATATCTTTGGCCGTAGTGCAAAGATGAGCAGTGTTGAGATGAACATGGTGGTGATTAATATCTTTGGCGCCAGAGTAAAAGATGAGCAGATGTTTAGATGAACATGACCAACTGATGAATATCTTTGGCACTGTAGTGTAAAGATGAATATTTGATTCCAATAATATATTAATTGATGTTACAGGGATAAAATATCGACGATGAACTTTTAAATTCATATATAGAAGATAGTAGTTTGCATTCTCTACTTAACTCTTCTAATGAATTATTATTTCCGTGCGAAGATTGATTTTAAAACTGGATGTCTATTGTATTCTATTAGATTTTTTTCCTGTTGGAGACTAACGATAATTTGTTGTATATTATCTTAGTCATAATAATATTCTTCTTGGGCTAGTTGAGCTCACCCTTTTCCTTGTTGTTCCATTTTTCTTCTCAGGAGGCGAGAATGTAGCGAGTACTAGTCGGGATATGGAATGAAGGTTCTAGAGAGAGTTGTTTAGTAGTCCTCACCATTTTTGTAAAATAATGTATCAATAATTATGATGGGGATTTATTTGCGTGTGGATATTGTCTAGATGGCAATATCTGTATTTAAACTCACAGTTTATATGTTGTAATAATAAAATTGTAGTTATTTCTGTACCATGTATTTGGCAACTCAGAATGGGTTGGATGGAATGGACCTATTTTGGGGGCGTCACAGAATCACTAGAAAAGGTGTTGCAGATTTTTGTGTGGACTATTTTTAGCAAAGGAGTCAAAAGCTGAAAAATAGCAAAAAGCTACTGACCATAATTTTGTAAGGGCTGTTTTGGCCACTTAATTTGTGAGAAAAATTTTGGCCTTTTGGGACATGAACTTATATGGTATAAAGTACCTCCTGTCCAAAAATGAGCACATTCTGACTTAAAATAAGCAAGTTATGACCATTTCAATATTTAGGTTTTTTCGACGAAAAATGCTATAACCGGAGTTCTATAACTCTGATGACCATGAAATTTAATCTGGAAGATCACATTAACATGTGTAAGATCTTGCCAAGATTTGGGAATTTCTGGAGTTAAACTTTAGGTAGCTAATTTCTTAAGGAATTAATTAGAAATTGATTTTTGAAAAATAGTAAATGAATTTTAAAAATTCTGAGAAAAATATATGTTCATTATGGGACTATATTCTGCTAAATCTCAGAAAAGAAATATTTTTGGGACTGATTTGGTATTTTTCATGAAAATACTCTAGTTATGAGTATATGAGTTAAATATGTTATGTAATGTAACAAAATTGGAAAATAAGATTTTATGGCTTGGGAATCCTATATAAGGTATATGCAAATTTTTGATAAGGGATTTGATCATTGGTGATGAAATTTGATGAGTATGGCATTCTTTGAATGATTAAATGCATTATTTGGTAAAGTGTAAACAATTGAAATAAATTGTTTATAAGTTTAGAGATGATTAAAATATTGTTATAATATTAATAATATTAGATTATGAGTTTATCAAGTGATTGATAATATTTGGATAAATTTAAAGTCTTTAATATTTATCCTTGTTTTAGTTTGAATAATACTTATATCATTGTCATCATCCTCATGCTTATATGGTGATGAAAGTTATCTTTGGCTTACGTGCAAAGATGGATTGTTGATTATTGGTTTTATTGTTGTATATCTTTGGCTTACGTGCAGAGATGGACTTGGTATGATTATGACCAAGGATTATTTGGTATAGTCATGACCATTGATGATTTAAAGAATATCCTTGGCCCGTAGTGCAGGGATGATTCGATGATGTGGTTTATTTATTAAACTGAGTCTCAGCGATAAAAATTGATGAAAACATTTTTAAATCATAGAAGATAGTAGATTTTATTCTCTACTTGACTTTTCTAATGGATTGCTTGTTCCACTGCAGTTAAACTTGATGTCTATTGTATTTTATCAGTTTAACATTGTTGAAGACTAATGATAATTTATTTTGCATTATCTTAACCATAATATTTCTTACTGGGCTAGTTGAGCTCACCCTTTCTTTCATTGTTCTCTTCAGGAAATGAGAACGTAGCCGAGACTAGTCGGGGAACGGAGTGACGGTCCAGTTGATAGCATTAGTAGTCCTCACTACTCTGTTAAATAGTGTGATAATAAATGTAATGAGGACTCCATTGGGTGTGGATATTGTCTAGATGACAATATTCTTATTAAAACTCTCAGTTTATGTTTCGTCGTATTTTACACGACAGCTGTATTATTAAGTTATATTTGAATTCTGTACCATGTATTTGGCGACTCAAGATGGGTGATGAATACCTAATTTTGGGGGTGTCACATCTTACTCATACGATCATCATCTTTGATCATTTACTTTCTTATCTTCTTCTTATAACTCTTTTAGGACTTCACACACATCGTTTCTCTACTAGTAGTCCATATGGTACTTTGAGTGGTTTCCCACAAATAACTAACAAAAAAGTTCCCGTCTCATCTACACTGTCTTTCACAGTGAGTTAGATCGGTTGCCAGTTTCGTATATACCTTCGTTCTCTGAAGGAATTGTTTAGCCCAGCTCCCATATGTTAACCATCAAAGGTTACTATTGTACCACAACCTAAACTTATGTTAACTTATCCAAACCATTAAATTATAATGTTCGTTAGGTCAACTTCTTATTCCTTATGGCTTCCTGGCAATTAAATGCCATACCTTAGGATTCATTCTTTATCCGACTCACATTTGGTTTTCATTAATTTTTATTATCGTTCATTATGTCTTTCTTGATAATTCATATCTTACTTAATACGTTTGTTATCCATTACCTGAAACCCCACGTTCATTACACCTTCTTGATGTCGAAGCCATATCGTTCGTTGTATGCTAAGACCGGTCGTTCATCGTTTACGTTCTTTGTCTTTTAATCTCATTTAATCTTTCCACTTAACCTTTACTAAAGGTTTAAAACATTTGATTAAGTGTTAAATTTGATTAACTACACGTTCATTAGCTTTTGTTACACTTCCCCCAGGATTTGAGTAATTAAAAACTCATCACTGGGCCTTGCCACTGCTGCACCGGTCTTTCTTGGCCGCGGTTCCCTTCATCTATCTTTCTTTGTTGCAAATACCACTCTTCGATGGCTACCTCCCGATGCGGTCTTTGCGTTGCCACCTTACAAAGCATGGCTAGCGCTACAGGGCTAAGCCCTAATCTTTGAAAAATTTTCTAAGTGCTTACATTGGTTTGAGATGGTTATTTCACAATCTCATAACTTATTCGTTATAACTCAGAATGAGGTCGTTCCAGAGCCATTCTCTTCCTTATCTTACGTACTTCAATCCCTCTTAGACAAAAATTCTTTCTGAACCCATTAACCTGCCATTCGATTGGCTTAATCTTCGTCCTTTATTCATTTTACATTTTTAAAGTTCTTCGTCCGTTCGTCCGTAATTCGGTCATCTAAACTCAAAACTCTTTCGTTCTTGAGTCCACGACTCACGTTTTCTACGTTCTCTTACTTTTTTATGAAACCCTACACGTTCGGGTTCATTTATATACTCTTTAATTCTCGTTCGTCTTTTACGAAATTTTTGCCATAACTTCGTTATAGCTAAGTTTTAATATGTTCTTCATGAACGTTTCTACCGTTCCTAACCATGCAATAAGCAACTAACTTATACGCGATGGTTATAAACTTGTCCATCAAAAACAAGTTATACTATGATGGTTTTAAATTTTTTTCATCAACAATGTTCTTCGTGTTCTTCGCTTTTAATCGATATTTTGATTACGATTTCACTTTTTCTTGGAATTTGATTTTATAAAACACTATTCCTTACTTATTTCACCGAATTGTTTATATGATTCATTCAGATCGTTCAAATTCATTACGAAACTTATACTTCCTTGAGAAATTTATAAACTAAACTTCTAATTCTTATTTCTTCATTTTTCTCATAATTTCAACCATATGAAAATTATTCTTAACATCTTTTACTTCTATTCTCATTAAGCTATGTTTTTAACATATAAATCTTAAAGAAAATTAATATGAGATAAGGTTTTGGATTACCTTTCTCCTTTAATCTTCTTTCGTCGGACAAAGTTTGCACACGAGCAAGTGTTTCCTTCTCCTTTTCCTCTTTTTCCTCATCCGAGAACTCTCTCTCTCTCTCTCTCCCAAATGTTGGTGATTTTCAAAATCACCAACAAATGAAATTAAGCTTCCTTTTATAGATTTTCAAAGCTAGGGGCAAAATAGTCATTTTGCCCCTAAATTACTATTCACACCTCCTTACCATTCCACCTCCTTACTATTCACAAAACTTCCCTTGGAAGTTTCGTAGTTCCGTCTTTCGGGATTCATCCGACAGTTTTAAAAACAGTGATTCTCGGAATCCAAATATTTTTGGATATTTCATCTTTCCTTTATCGATTAACTTTTACGTATTCTTCGAATCTCCAAAAAACTGAAAAACACTTTTTGGTGTCAAGCGTTTTTCTTCACGTTTTTTCCTAATGTAGTTAAACGGATGAAAAGTACATAACAGTTCTTTTCGTCATTTTTATTTCATTCGATTTGTGCACATTTTTTGAGAAAAACTTTTATCGGCTTACTTAACTTTTCACGATATATTATCATCAAATCTTTCAAAGGAATGTCATTTTGACACACCGAACTCTCGAAAAGGCTTAAGTTATTCAAACCCTAGCCCTTAGGGTTTCATCGGGTGAATAGTGCCAATTTCATCTTTTTTCCCAAAAATATTTTTGTTCCCAAATTTTTTTTATTTTTGTCTTGAAAATTCTTACTCGTTCAATCTAGCTCGTAACTAGAATCCTCCCGTATTATAATCATCCTAGGTTCTAGAACGATTAATAAACACATAGCACATAATATTATTAATAAAAATTTATTTTATTAATAACTAATTCTTTAAACTTAAATTTTGAACAATCCAGATTCTCTAGGTTGTTACAATCCCACCAAAATCTAGGCCATTACAGAAATTCCCATTCCTTAGACAGAGAAGGAAATACGGGGATTTTTGTGAAGGATCAACTTCATTAGCAGGTTCATCTCCCAACTCACAACAACCTGTGAGCCTATCTTCAAGTTGTTAAGGAAGAACTCCTGTATGAAATGGAACAGAAAGCCTTCCTTATAATCAAAGAGCAGCTACTCAAAGCTCATGTTTTGGTACCTCCCAAGGATGGTGTTCCCCTGTTCATGTACCTCTCCATTAATGACAATGCCATGGACTGCATGCTGAGACAGAAAGACGATAGAGGCCAAGAGTGAGCTATCTACCACCTCAGCAAAAGATTCAGCAGCAGTGAACACAAGTACACTCTGATTGAGAAGACTTGTTATGCTTTAGCATGGGCTTCCATGAGGTTACAACATTACCTCCATGGTAACACAACCCATCTCATATCCCGTGTGGATCCTCTCAAGTACGTGTTCAGTAAACCCATGTTAAATTGTCGGCTGTCCAGATGGCAGTTGATCCTACAACAATTTGACATCATCTACATGATGCAAAAGTCTATCAAAGGTCAAGGAATTGCGGATCAATTGGCCGCCACACCTTCAGTGGATTTTAAACCTTTGGAAACATACTTCCCTAACTAAGGGGTAATGGCAGTTCAGCAACACCATCAGTACGATGCATTCCCGACATGGAAGATGTATTTTGATTGAGCTGTTAATATGGAAGGTTCTAGGGCTGGATCAATTCTAATATTCGTTATGGGGGAACAGTATACCGTCGCCGTTAAATTATAGTTTGTCAGCACCAACAACACAGCTGAGTATGAAGGTTGTATCATGGGGCTAAAATTTGCCCAATCTATGGGCATCAGGAAGTTAAGTATCTTTGGAGATTCCGAATTGGTTATCAGACAAACTACTGGAATCTATAACACTAAAGAACTACATTTGCTACCTTACCATTGGCAAGTTCTACAGATGGCTTCAGAGTTTGAAGAAATATCCTTCCTCCACATTCCTCAGAATAGGAATAAGTTTGCGGATGCACTAGCAACTTTGGCCTCCTTGATTCACATACCTGACAAGGAACACATGTCAAGCATCACGTTTGCCCTGCAAAAGGCTCCAGCCTATGGGAATTACATTGGAGAAGTATCGAATGAACTACCTCCCATCCAACATCCTTGGTATCAGCATATCAGGGAGTACTTACGAGATGGATCTACACCCGCTGAGGCGAGCCCAACTGAAAGAAGGCGGATCCATCGACTGGATATGAAATTCTACCTGAGCGGAGATGCACTCTACAAAAGAGATGCAGGACTAGGTCTCCTCAGATTTCTGGACAAGGACCAAGCTTAGAGGCTCATGGATGAGATCCATGGTGGAGTATGTGGCCCACACATGAGCGGCCCCCTACTTGTCAAAAAGATCCTAAGAACAGGGCATTACTGGCTCTCTCTCAAGGCTGACTGTGATGATCACGTCAAGAGATGCTACCAATGTCAATTTCATGGGAATGCTATCCACGCCCCTCCAAGGGAACTCCACAATATGAGTTCACCCTGGCCCTTCTCAATGTGGGGAATGGACGTGATCGGGCCCATCGAGCCCAAAGCCAGTAATGGGCATCGATTTATCTTCACCATGATCGACTACTTCACCAAATGGATAGAGGCAGCCTCCTTCCCCAGGGTTACCAAAGAAGTTATCATTGGTTTTATTAGAAACAATGTTATTTTTCGATATGGACAACCAGAGGTAATTGTGTCAGACAATGCCAATAACCTCAACAACAAAATGATGGAGGGGTTATGCAGTAAATTCCACATCAAACATCTTAACTTTGTCATCTACCGTCCAAAGATGAATGGTACTGTTGAAGCGGCTAATAAGAACATGAAGAAGATCACGTAAAAGATGTCCGCCAACCACAAAGGATGGCCTGACTTGTTGCCTCTGACTCTATTAGCCTACAGAACATCAATGCGCACTTCCACTGGGGCAACCCCCTACTCATTAACCTATGGGATGGAAGCAGTGCTCCCCATAGAGGTGGAAATGGAATCCCTCAGAGTGTTGATAGATGCTCAGCTGGATGAAGACCAATGGTTACAAGACAGGTATCACTAATTGTCTCTAATAGACGAAAGGCGAAGTGATGCTATCTTCCATGGTCAGTTATATCAACAAAGGATAGCCAGATCCTACAACAAAAAGGTTCGGCTACGGCAGTTTAAATAACATGACTTGCTTTTGCAGAAGATCATTGACAACCAAGATTAGTCAAAGGGAAAATTCGCACCAAACTGGGAAGGCCCATTTGTTGTCAAAGAGGTATTGATAGGAGGTGCTCTCAGATTACAGGAAATGGATGGCGATGAATTTCCACAACTCATCAACTCGGACACCGTGAAATGGTACTATGTCTGAGGTTACCATCAAGCAAACATCCTGGTTTTGGATCACCAGATCCCCAGTCATTTCAGGTTTTCTAACCCTTCACTACATACAACCTCCATTTGTACCCATCTGCCCCATTAGGGAAACATATATTTCCAACCAACAGCCTGGTTTCGGATCAATAGATCCTTCACACAACTTTGCCTTTAAAATTTTTCACACCCGCAGTTTTGTCCCACCAGGGATTAAGAAGTTTTGTCCCACCAGGGATTAAGACTTTTTCACACTTGCAGTTTCTCCTGTATATAGGATCGAAATTTTTCCCCCGCAGTTTATCCTAAACATGGGATCAAACTTTTCATCGGCTGTAATCCGTCCTGAACATGGGGCGAACTACATCGACCTGATCTCCCCGATACCTAGGAGTATGTAGGCAACCAATTTTATGGCCTGATCGCAATAAAAAAAAACAAAACAAAACAAAAACAACAAAAACAAAAACATTTCTACACCCTTCTCTACAAACACTAGCCCATCCACACCTTTCTATAGCACTGAACCTCTTACACCAGGTTCGAACTACGTAGACCTAATCTCATCTTCAATAGGAGTACGTAGGCAGCCATTTATGGTTCGGTCTCACCCCCTACCAAAACACAAAAACTTGTCAACGGTACTGGGATCAACCTTCAATCCACCACTTTTCATCGACTTCAGACCAAAAGGATGGAACTACCTGACCTCCCATAAATGGGAGAATCGGCGACCATCTAAGCTGCGGTTTCTCCTCAAAGAGAAATAGCAATTCATAAGAGATGGAACTAACTGGGCTCCCCCATACAGAGGAGTACTGGCGACCATCTGTGGTACGATCACTCTCAGAGAAGAAAGCCACAAATCCTCTCCACATCTCCATAAAGAAACCAGTCCCAAGACACCAAAGAAGGTAGGGGATACACACAGATCAATGATCCATTCTGAAGATCCGGAGACATCTCAATGTCCATCTATCAAGAAGGAGTTCAGAATACATCAAGATCAAAAGCCCTGAAGAAACAGGCAAATATCAAGCAAGTAACAAGGCATAACTAAAAGGGAAGTGAATCAAAATATATTTCCCTGCCATATATAATGTTGTTTGATATATACAATATGAACTGTACATGACAAAATGGCTAAGCTAGTCTGTGCAAGAAAATACAAGCCTATCTATAAATCAGTGTATAATGCGAAAGGAGGTAACGGTGCGAGCTTCTGCCCGAGGGTATCTACACGAGCCAACAGATCTACAGCCAACTGCATAGTAACATTGTGCTCATCAATATAGGCGCTCATCTCAGTAATGATGCCAGTGGTAAGGGATCTCACTGTAGTACTATCTATGATGGCTAGATCCCGGGCAGATATGGCATCATCCCGCTCAACAATCGATGTATCTCTGGATGATCTGACCTCATCCCGCTCAGCAATAGCGGTGTCCCTATAAACAAAAGCCTTCTCTCTCTCCAATAGAGCGGCATCTCTCCCAGCAATAGCTATCAACATCAAGGCCCTAGCCTGATCTCTCTCAAAGGTCATCAGATGAAGACTCTACTCTAAATAATGTGCTAAATACTGGATCACAGTAGCACTCGTATTAGGAGAATCTAAAAGAGCTGCTGGAAACCCAGTGAATAGCTCCTCCTCGGTGGGAAGATCAATGTCCTATATGGGTTCCCCATCATCAGAATCAATCCCCGACAATGTGGATACTACCGCAGCCGATGCCGTCTCTGTCTCCATCCATGTAGAATACTTTGTCGAATAGCCCGGATGGCTCATAGAAAACTCAGCTAACTCACGCTGATCCCAACAGGCGTATACCCTGGATTTTTCCTCTGCTAACAAGTGGTGAGAAGCTACACGCTGACCTGATGCCTCCTCAAAAGGATGGAAGTCCTGAAACTGGTCGAACTGTGACATCACGGCCAGTAGGTGGTAAGTAGTCATGCCCCTCAAGCCTACTTGAGGGAGATAATCCATGTCAAGGGCATGAGTAATGAAGCTGTAGGGTGAACTGAGCCCTGTACAAGGCAAAATGCAAAATGGATCTCCGATCCCTGCCAAGAATACCGACCAAGATGCAGCGTCTATACACTCCGCTGGCTAAAAGGAGTAAGGCATGGCTATTTCATGGGTAAAACAGTAACCGTGTCTTTGAAAAGTGCCAATCGGTCTCAAGTGTGACATAAACCATACATACAACATGGCCGAACTGCCGGTAAATACCCCTGTAAGGAAGGTGTGACAATATGTGGCGGATCTCAATGTCTCTGTCATGATCATCGGCACAATGGTATGACCCTCCCTGAGAGCTCTCACAGCCATAACAACACCGATGTCTAGCTCATCCATGTATAGTGGCATGTACACATAAGCCACTACACACATCAGGAGTATATCTACTTTGGCCGCACACCACTGATCCTCTGACGTGGTGAAATCCCCAAAGTGACGTGCATAACTGTCCACTGAGCCAAATCTGTTGATCAGAAAGTGTTGGGACACAACATGGTCGGATGTAATCTCATCCTGTACTACTCTAAGCCGCAATCTTGTGAGTGTCATGAACCGCCGACTCATATCGCCAATGGCCATCTGAGCCCAAGGTCTGTCTAAGGGAAAAACAATCAAACATTCGTACTCCTCTAATGTGGGAGTTAAATCCTAGATCCCAAAGCGGAAAACCTGCCTCTCTGGTATCCAATGCTCTAGCATACCATCTACGAAGCCCACAAGAACCTGGAACATCAGGAGGGTAAGGGAATATTGTAATAACTGATCTACTGTCACCCGATTTGGAGGTGACAAACTATCATACCACGACCTCAGATGGGAGGCTACCAATACTGGTGGAGTGTGGTCAATGCGGCTAACTGTCAAGGAAGACATCTGTGTGGGTCGTATTATAATACCATCCATGGGTCAATGCTGAATATTTCTGGACATACATATATATGCATAACATAATACATGCATGATACAAAATAGATGACAATATGATGTAGGGAATGAAAAATAGTACATACATTCCTAAGTACATCATCATCTAATACATCATCTCTATACAGCTAAAAATATAGGGAAATGGGGCACAGACGCCCAACAACTAACAGAGGCCTATCAAAAGATATAACGAGAATGGGGCACAGACGCCCAACAACTAACAGAGGCCTATCAAAAGATATAACAGAGGCCTATTAAAAGATATAATGAGAAATACACGTCATAAGAAGACAATGGTGTTAATGTCTACATCATCAATTATGTCCACCTAATGTAACTCTTCCTGAGTCACTGGATCCCCACCAAGTGGGATGTCAGGCCTATTCAGAGGAGGATCTGCACCGGTAAAGCCATATGGGTCACCTGAGGGGCCAGCTTCTGAGCTGGAAGGATCGAAAGTATCTGCCTCTAAAGGATCTCTGCCCAAGTGCCAGATGAAAAAATGTGCCCGGTCCAACTACCGGGTCAATCTGTCAATATGTGTCAAATGAGTCAGATCCCGGACACAGGCCATCCAATCAGTCATCATCACGGATCTAGGAACCATATCCCCCATAAACTAAGTGGCATGGGTCTGGGCTCCGATGGTATGAGGGGACCACCAGTGATAGAACATCTCTTGTGTATATGGACCCTCCGACAATGTAAAGTCGTCAACACCCATCATTGGAATATCAATGGCAGGCGACTATGACATAGGCCAATAACGCCTGACAAGAGGCAAGATCGGCATACGAATCTCTCTTGTGGTGCTCCTAATAACATGCTCTCCTAAATAGAGCTCTCATCCTCCATCTGTGAAGAGAGGAATCCTGAGGGTGGACATAACATATTCGACACCAGTCGGGTACCCATCCTCAAATCCAACGGTTAAGTGGTCCCCAGAGTAGGGAAACCATATGACAGCATCAACTGTCAATAACTCCAACTATAGGCGACAATAAGTGAAACCCTCAGCTACAGGGACCTCTGCCAGTATGGAATGATGCCATCGCCGTCCTTGTGGATAGGTCTCCAAACCTAACACACTCACATGATGCAAACATGGGAGCCTCTCATAGGCCCAAAACTGCCAACACAAAGGCAAACATCTGCTGTCAGTCAACACTCTTAACTTGTACATGGGAAATCAAAAGAGAAATACTCACCAACATAAATGAGTAAAATCCTAACCAAGCCTCTGTCAAGCCCTGCGAACACATACGCATTCCCCTGAGGAAGTAGGCAAAGGTATAGGAGCCCCAGTCATACTGTGACGCCCCCAAAATAGGTATACATCACCCATTCTGAGTCGCCAAACATATGGTACAGAAACAACTACCACTTTATTAATACAATTGTCATGCAAAATACGATAACACATAAACTATGAGTTTAACTATAAATATTATCTTCTAGACAATATCTACACTCAAATAACTCCTCATTACAATTATTCATACACTATTTTACAAAATAGTGAGGACTAATATAACAACTACGTTGGAACATCACTCCACAGCCCGACTACTCCCCGCTATATTCTTGCTTCCTGAGAAGAAAAATTGAACAAAAAGGAAAAAGGGTGAGCTCAACTAGCCCAGTAAAGAATATTATGACTAAGATAATATAGAACAAATTATTGTTAGTCCTCAACAGGGAAAAATCTGATAGAATATAATAGACAACAAATTTTAAATCAATATTCGCAGCGAAAATAATAATTCATTAGAAGAGTTAAGTAGAAAATGAAATCTACTATCTTCTATGATTTTAAAGTCCATCATTAATATTTTATCCCTGTAACATCAATCAATATACATCTTGAATCAAATATTCATCTTTGCACTACAGGCCAAAGATATTCATCAGTTGGTCATGTTCATCTCAACACCTGTTCATCTTTTCACTACGGGACAAAGATATTCATCAGAAAATCATTTATCTTTGCACTACAGGCCAAAGATATTCAGTTATATCATCATTTAGGACTGAGGATGATGAAAAATATTTTAAAGAAAACGAATCCAGTGAGACAAAAGAACAAATATTAAGGATTCGTATTTTGGTTTATCCATGTTTAAAAACACCCCATAATATACCATAGTGGAGTAAAATTCAAGAATACTGATCAAAATATGGATACAATCAAAGCTAGTAACAAAAATAGACATCTGGGACAAAGAAGAGAAAATTTCATTTTTTAGGTGAATAGTGCCGTATTCGTGAATAGTGTCGTATACGTGTATAGTATCGTATACGTGAATAGTAACCCTGACACAAAAAGGTAGAAATTTCACAATAAAATTCATATCAATATTTTGGCATAATGATATTAGAGGAAATAATATCATTTATAAAAAAATAACATCCCATACCTCAAAAGAATAGTACTTCTGGCTGGAATATCAGATATAACGCTTAAAGGAACTTGCATCGTATAGTAACACTCAAAGTATCAAAATACTCACAAGAATATGCTCGATAATATAGAGAGAGAAAATTTCAGTTTCTGGTGTGATTTTCAATTTTAACCTAAGCACCCTGTTTATAGGAAAATACTTAGAACACCAAAGAAGAAAATTTAATAAAATATTAATATATTTTCTTAAATTTCCTACACACACATATTTGGTCTAACATCAGCCACACACCTCACCAAAAGTCACAAAAACGTTTTTCATATTAAAATCATTTAAAACTCCAAAAAATCAATTATTTTAGAACTTCAATAATTCATAAAAATTATCCCTTTTATCAGAAAAATTTAAATCTTATGTCCATTCCATAGGAAATTCAATTCTCTACAACTTTGAAGTTTTAAGTTTTTCCAAATTCCAAGTAGAAATTGACCGAAATCTATATACGGACAATTTTACATGCTATTATTAAATTTCAGTCAAGAAATAGGGCCCACGAACATGTTTAACATGTTTTAAATATTTTTTTGTAACAAAAATACTCTTCCTCCTCATTTATTCATATATCACACATTCATTATAAAATATCACCTTTATTATATTATTATAATAAAATAATATATTTAAATGAATTATTTTATCAGAAAAGATAAAATATTAATTTTCAACAATTGTTACATTAAAAAATTTTCTCCATCTATATCCACATAAAATGAATATTTTTCTTATCATATAAATCAATAATTAATTATTCACAAATAATATTACAGAATCACAATATTGACAACCAGGCCGTTCCCAAGAAAGAGGGGGCTTTCCAATAAGGATTTCTCCTTACTGGCGCGCAATTAGGTGACCAAACCTCTCCTTAAATAAAACTTTCTAGACATTGTCAATAATGTTATCTAATAATATTATTCAAATAATATGAGTTATTGATCTGATAATGGAAAATACTGTGTAGTGACAATTATTGAAACAACAATAATATAAAATATCAACGTAGCAATTATTGAATCAATAAAATAAAATATTGAACAGTAACTACTGTAACAATTATTGAGTAGTGACTTCTTACGTAAGAATCAATAATTAGTGTAATACCGCATAATACTGTGTTTTAACCACCGGATATTCCAACAGTGTTAACGGTAACAACTATGCCGTTATTTATAAAAACTTATACTTGTCGTTTTCTTCATCCCATCGCTTTCCGTTATGGGGCCCACACAAGGCTGCGTCGTCGTACGAATATTCTCCAACAGTAAGAATATTCCACGACCAAATGAATATTCCCCGACAACAATGAATATTTTATAACCACTTGCTTATTTGAGATATTTGCACATTTTACCCATAACTAACCACATTAATCAAATCAACCCTTACTATTTCAAAATAATAAATAGAAGAAATCCAATTTCATTTATAATAAGTTGGGGTCTTACAACCTCCCCTCCTTATGAAATTTCATCCTCAAAATTGATGTACGTATCTGGTGTTTCGAAAAGATGGGGATACCTCGCTTTCATTTTTGTTTCCAACTCCCAGGTCATTTCCTCAATAGCATGGTTCCTTCACAAAACTTTGACTTGTGGTATGACCTTTGTGCGTAGGACATGCTCCTTCCTATCCAAGATCTTGACAAGTACCTCCTCGTACATTAAATCTTCAGCTATTTCGTCTGGTTTTAACTCAATAACGTGGTTTGGGTCTTTCATATATTTACGAAGCACAGATATGTGAAAAACATTATGAACATGAGACATACTTGGAGGTAACGCGAGTCTATAGGCCACATTTCCTACTCGGTCAAGAATCTGAAATGGACCAATAAAACATGGATTGAGCTTTCCTCTTTTCCCAAATCTCGTAACTCCCTTCCATGGAGAAACACGCAACAATACATGATCCCCAATACTAAATTCCACGTCCTTTCGATGAAGATCTGCATAACTCTTTTTTCGATCATGTGCCGTTTGTATACGTTGTCGAATCATTTAGATCTTTTCTGTAGTAATACGTACAAACTCTGGTCCCAACAATATTGCTTCACCCACCTCATCCCAACATACTGGAGATCGACACTTTCATCCATATAATGCTTCGAATGGAGCCACACCTATACTTACCTGATAACTGTTGTTGTAGGAGAATTCCACAATGGTAAATACTTATCCCAACTCCTTTGAAGTCTAGGACACGAGTCTTAATAGATCTTCAAGAGTTTGAATAGTCCTCTCGATTGTAAAATCTATTTGAGGATGGTATGCGAGGCCAGATAAATCAAATCCGTGCCCATAGCTTTTTGCAAGCTAACCCAAAATCATGAAGTGAATCTTGGGTCACGAATTGAAACTATGGATCTTGGCATGCCATGCAATCTCACAATCTCATTTACGCATACATACTGAGCAAGGCGTTCAAGGGAATAAGTCTCCCGTATCGGCAAGAAATGAGCAGACTTAGTTAATCTATCAACAATAACCCAAATAAAATTTATGCCTTGAGAAATTGTGGGAAGACCCATAACGAAATCCATGGTAATGTGTTCCCACTTCCATTTTGGAATCTCAAGTGGTTGCAATGGACCCTTAGGCACTTGATGCTCCGCCTTTACCCGTTAATAAGTTAAACACCTCGAGATAAACTTCGCGATCTCTCTCTTCATATTGTTCCACCAAAATGTATGTCGAAGATCACAATACATTTTGGTACTTCCAAGATAGATTGCAAATGGTGTATTGTGTGCCTCCATCATAATCTTGTACTTCAAATCAAAGTCGTTAGGAACACAAAGTTTAGAGTTGACTTGAAGTACTCCTTCTTCATCGATTCTTGCTTCTGGGATAACACCTTCTTGTACTTTCTTCTTCATACGCATCAGTTCTGGGTCTGTGGCTTGAGCAACTTTAACTTTATCGATTAAAGTTGGTTCTATGCGTATACTTGACATCATCTCATGGGTCCTCAGAGTCTTGAATTCTATCTTCAACTTTTGTAAATCACACAAAATAGGCCTTTGTGTTAACAACATCGCACTCGTTCCTGCATATGATCTTCTACTTAATGCGTCAGCTACTATGTTCGCTTTTCCAATATGGTATTAAATGGTATGGTCGTAGTCTTTCAATAGCTTGAGCCAACGTCGTTGCCGCATGTTGAGTTCCTTTTGGGTGAAGAAATATTTGAGGCTTTTATGGTCTGAATATATCTCCACTTTCTCCCCATATAGATAGTGCCTCCAGATCTTTAGCGCGAAAATGACTGCTACCAACCATAGATCATGAGTAGGATAATTCCTCTCATATTCTTTAAGTTGTCGCGAGGCAAAGGCTACGTGTGACGCCCCCAAAATAGGTATACATCACCTATTCTGAGTTGCCAAATATATGGTAAAGAATACAAATACAATCTTAAATATACAACATGAGCTGTAAGTTTTAATACAAATATTATCTTCTAGACAATATTCAAACTCAAAATAAGTCCTCAATAAATTTATTATCACACTATTTCATAGAATAGTGATGACTACTAATGCTATCATCTGGACCGACACTCCGTTCCCCAACTAGTCCCTGCTACGTTCTCATTTCCTGAAGAGAACAATGAAAGCAAAAGGGTGAGCTCAACTAGCCCAGTAAGAAAAATTATGGCTAAGATAATGCAGAATAAATTATCGTTAGCCTTCAACGGTGTTAAACGATACAATATAACAAACATCAAGTTTAAGCTGCGGTGAACAAGCAATCCATTAGAAGAGTCAAGTAGAGAATAAAATCTACTATCTTCTATGATTTAAAAGGTTTTTCATCACTTTTATCGCTGAGACTCAGCTTATTAAATAAACCACGTCATCCCTGCACTAAGGCCAGGATATTAGTTAGTATCACGACCACAAATTATCCATGAACTACGGGCCAAGGATATTCGTGTTTTCATCAATGGTCATGATTATACCGAATAATCCCTGGTCATAATCATACCAAAAACTGTCCATCAATGCACTATAGGCCAATGAGGACCTTTACCACATCATTCGTCACATTACGGTCATGATTATATCGAATAATCCCTGGTCATAATCATACCAAGTCCTTCTATGCACGTATGCTAAAGATGACTTTCATCACAATATAAGCATGAGGATGATGACAATGACATAATAATTCAATAAAACAAGTTCAAGGATAAATTTTAAAGATTTATAATTTAATTTATCCAGGAATCAATAACGTCCAAATTGTCAACATGATACTGCTTTGTAGAGTAAAATTCAAGAATAATATTCATGTACCAAAAATAATTTGGACAGAAAAGAAATATATTTTTTGGGTGAATAGTACCCTGTGAATAGTACTTCGGGAATAATACCCCGTGAATAGTGCCCCAACATGAAAAGTGTCCCGAGTACCCAAGTGAATGATACTAGAATAAATAGTAATCGGGTGAATAGTAACCCCTGAATAGTAACTCGTGAATAGTACTCCGGCACAAAAAGTGCTCCGAATACCCGAGTGAATAATACTAGAGTGAATAGTAACTTGTAACAGAAAAATACCAAAGAAAATAATATTTCATGAAGAGTACAAAAGAAATGATATCCTAGATTATTATAATAGAATATACAAAACTGCAAATAGAGTTTCACCCGCCATGCGGTAATCCACGTAGACAGATCATTTCCACAATTTAATAAAGAATGACTAAGAAGGATCATTCACCATGCATGCGATAATCCACATAGACAGGTTATTCCAACAAAATAATAAAGAATGGAATAACAGAAGAATTCACCATGCATGCGATAGACCGCACAGACAGGTTATTCCCAACAAAATAATAAAAAATGGAACAAGGTCATGCGTAATCTGCACAAACATGATATTCCAACAGAATAATAAAGAACAGAACCAGGTCATGCGTAATCAGCACAGACAGGATATTCCAACAAAATAATAGAGAATGGAATAACAACATAATTCACCAGGCATGCGATAGACCGCACAGATAGGTTTTTCCAACATAATAATAAAGAATGGAATAACAGAAGAATTTCACCATGTATGCGGTACTTCGCATAGACAGGTTATTCCAACATAATAATAAAGAATGGAATAACAACCCTTATGAATATTGAAAAAAAAATAACTCTCTTCATGAATACAAAAGAATAATATCCCTTAACTCAGAGAAAACTGGATACTGGAATAGTGAGGTAGCAGACTTCTCTTCTTCTTTTTCTCTATAATTTCTCTCTATAATAATTGCTCTATAACTTTAGTGAATTGGTGAGAAATGAAGGAAGAATGAGCTTCTATTTATAGGAAAATATAGTTTCAATAATTGCACATTTTGGGGCTCAAAATATTACAGTATAATACTTTTGTAAAATCCCATATTTTACGAATAAAGATTTAAATTTCTCGAATTTTTTTTTGAATATTATGGTGTGGATTTAATATAATGTTATAGTTGTGGATAATATTTATAAATTTTACAAAGTATGCAAGTTGTTATATTATATTTGATTGGTCGGGGAATATTCTTTGTGTCGGGGAATATTCGTACGACGACACAATCATTGGTGGACCCCACAACGGAATTATTGTCGGATTGAGAAAACGACAAAAATATTTTTATAAAAATAACGAAGAAAGTTTTACTGTTAATACTGTTGAACTACTCGGTAGTAAAAGTATAGTAATACATGTGGTTGCATAGTAGCACACGATATTGATTATTGATGCTTACGTGAGAAGTCACTCAGTTTTGTTCAATTATTGCTACAGTAGTTGCTGCATAGTATCTCACGTTATTTGATTCAATTATTGTTGATTGTTATATATATATATTATATATATATATATATAAGTTTTGTTTTATTAGTATTATTAATGTAATAAAACAGAAAATCTTTTTATATAAAACATAATACTTTTATAAAGTTATTCGTTTTATTAGTTTATAAATAGAATATATTATATTTTATTTAAAATATTTTGCTTTAAATCTGGATGAAATCGATTAAAAGTAAATCAATCTGGACCGGATTCATGAATTAGTTACTATGCAGTCTATTTTTCTATAAATAGAAGCTCATTCATTCATTATTTCTTACGAATTCACTGAAACTCTAGAGAGAGAAACTATAGAGAGAATTCTTCTTCTATAATCTTGAGCATATTTCTTTAGAGTTTAAGAAAGCTTTGAGCGTAGTGCAAGTTTTCTTCGAGTATATCCTCGCCCTACCAGTCGGAATACTCTTCTTTCAAAGGTAAGGGGTATTTTTTTTCATATTCATGAAGAGAACTTCTGTTATTCCATTCTTTATTATTCTGTTGGAATAACCTATATACGCGGTATACCCTATACTTGGTGAAATTCTTCTGTTATTCCATTATTTATAATTCTTGTGGAATAACCTGTCTATGCGAAGTAAAACATACATGGTGAAATTCTGTTGTTATTCCATTCTTTATTATTACATTGGAATATCCTCACATGCATGCGTTTACTGGGACACGGGTTAAAATCTTTATTATTACATTGGAATATCACATGCATGCGTTTTCGCCAACACGGTTCTCGTTATTTATTATTCTATTGGAATAACCTTTCCTACATGCAATCTTTGCATACATGGTGATTTCTATTGTTATTCCATTCTTTATTATTCATTGGAACATCCTGTGGGTGGTGTAATTTCACCGGCTTTGGTTCCGTTATTTATTATTCTATTGGAATAACTTTGTCATCCAAGTACCGCATGTATGGTGATTTTGTTATTATTCAATTCTTTATTATTCTGTTGAAATATCATGTCCGTACGTATTACGCCTGACCTAGTTTCGTTATTTATTATTCTGTTGGAATAACCTGTCTATGCGAAATATCGCATGCATGGTGATTTCTTTTATTATTCCATTCTTTATTATACTTAGTTGATTAAAGTTTTGACTTCTATACTCCATGAAATTAGTGGAATATCCTTGATATTTGCGCTTCATCCAGTATCTTTTCATGGAAATATTCTTCTGAGCATTCTTGAATTTTACTCTATAAAGAAGTATCATGTTGACAATTTAGACGTTATTAGTTCCTGAATAATTTAATTCTTGAACTTGTTTTATTGAATTCCTATATCATTGTCATCATCCTCATGTTTATATTTTGTTGGAAGTCATATGTGGCCTGTAGTGCATAGATGGACTTGGTATGATTATGACCAGGGATTATTCGGTATAATCATGACCGTAATGTTACAAATGATGTGGAAAAACTCCTCAATGGCCCGTAGTGTATTGATGGATAGTTTTTGGCATGATTATGGCTATGGATTCTCTTCGGCCAAGGGAGCAAAGATGAATTATTTTATAGCCTGATCAGGATCGTTGATGAAAACACGATTATCTTTGGCCCGTAGTGCATGGATAATTCGTGGTCGTGATACTAAATAATATCCTTGGCCTGTAGTGCAGGGATGATTTGATGATGTGGATTATTTATTAAGCTGAGTCTCAGCGATAAAAGTAATGAAAAAAATTTTAAATCATAAAAGATAGTATATTTTATTCTCTATTTGACTCTTTTAATGGATTGCTTGTTCCGCTGCAGTTAAACTTGATGTCTATTGTATTTTATCAGTTTAACATTGTTGAGGACTAATGATAATTTATTTTGCATTATCTTAGTCGTAATATTTCTTACTGGGCTAGTTGAGCTCACCCTTTCCTTCACTGTTCTCTTCAAGAAATGGGAATATAGCTGGGACGAGTCGGGGAACGGATTGACAGTCCAGATGATAGCATTAGTAGTCTTCACTATTCTGTTAAATAGTGTGACAATAAATGTAATGAGGACTCCTTTGAGTGTGGATATTGTCTAGATGACAATATTCTTATTAAAACTCTCAATTTATGTTTTTTCGTATTGTTTACATGACAGCTGTATTATTAAGTTGTATTAGAATTTTGTACCACGTATTTGGAGACTCAAGATAGGTGATGTATACCTATTTTGGGGGCGTCACAGTTGGTATCAAAGCTTAGGGATATGATCCCTAGCTGAGATGTGAGACAAGAACTAGGAGGGGAGAGACGGGGAATTCCTTCGCTAGTATGACCTACCTAAGTTTATTTGGTATTTAATTTGTCAGTTAGAGTATATTGATAATATGTGACATGTTAATTAACCCTTGTTTTGTGGCAGTGCATGAAAATGGCAGTTGAAAATGTCCACAATGGAGTGAATGAGACCGTTGAGACACCTTTAATCACTAATCAGGTTAATGTGGTGTCAGACGAAGAAGAAATTAGAGATATCTACGTGGTGAGTGAAGAGCTAATAGTTGCACCCGAGTTAGTTGCAGAGGTAGCAGCTGAGAGTGAGGAAGAAGAGGAACCTGAGGATAATTTATTAGAAGAATTTTATGATCAAAATTTAGAATTACAAAATCGTATTCATGAGTTATAAGAGCAGGCTGAAGAACGACAAGCGGTCGTAGAGAAAAGAGATGTAACAATTCAAAATTGTGTTACCCAATGTGCGATGCTTGAACAGAAGCACTCTTTAGCAGAGTATAAGATATTAGAGCTGGAATCTGAGAATGCTATGATCAAAGTTCTGATGAAAGAAAAAACAATTGAACGAAGGAGAATAGATGATGCATGGGTAAAAGCCGCACGACGTGTAGATATTGTAGAAAAAGACGTCCGATCCAATAAGGCCAAAATAGATGAAATGGATTTTGCTTTTTGGACAACAATTGGGAGAATCCAACATCGAATTGTAATTATCACATGCGAAGCGGTCAACCCCAATTCGATATGGATCGGAGAATAATGATTCAAATCATGGACCAGGGATGTGAAGAAGCACTTAAGGGTGGAATATACCCTATAGCAAAGTCAAATCCGGTAGTTTAAGTGAGAGCGTTTGTTGAGGAACCCGAATGAAGTTATTACGGGTAAGTTAATGATAAACTCTTGTGAAGTTTATACCTTATTAGATACCAGTTCTACCCACTCTTTTATTTCTCCAACTTGTGCTCAATGTTTAAATTTGACTCCGGAGAAACTAGACTTTGATTTATGAGTTGAAACTTTGTTGGGAGAAACCTACATTACCTCCACTATTTATAAATCTTGTTTGATTCAAATCAACACTTTCAACTTACCTGTCGATCTTATCTCTTTGAAAATACTTGCATTTGATGTGATTTTAGGAATCGATTGGTTAACTACTCATCATGCTTTTCATAAGGTTGTTAGCTTTCATATTCCTAACCAACCTGTTATACGAATTCAAGCAACCAAACCACTAAAGTCAATCACTGTTATATCAAACCATAAGTAAAGAGCCTCGATCCTTTCGTTGTTGACTTCCTTGTGTGGAATGCACCAAAGCCAGACTATCCGTAGGGGATGTCGTGAATAACGGTGGCAAGTTGATAGGTATCAATGTGACGTGCTATCCAAGTCTTGGATGAGGGTCACAGTTTTGAATGATATTTCGATCATTAATAAATTTCTTGACGTATTTCTGAAGACTTCTTGGCCTACCCAAGAGCGTGAAATCGAATTTTGTACTGACCCCAGTACAAAACCCCATTTCTAAAACCCTTCAATATTTCTTCAATTAAAACGAACGTAACATGCGCCAAAGACGTTGACTCGAGCTGTTGAAGATTACGATCGTACCATTCAATACCATCGTGGGAAAAACGAACGTGGTAGCTGACGCGTTGAGTAGAAGATTGTATGCGTTTATGAGTGTGAATATACGAACCTACGTGAAGATAACTAATATACGATTAGAATCGACTTTAATCGATAAAGTTAAAGTCGCTCAAGCTACATACTCAGAGCAAGTATTATCAAACTTGCACCACCTCCCCTAATAATAAATCATGTGAATCAATAGTAAAATCATGTGACTCAATAGTATAATCATGTGAAAAAACTAATTATAGCATAGTACCTTCATCTATACCTCCATTTTTAATTTAGTTATGCAAGTATTATCAATCTTGCCCCAACTCCCCTAATAGTAAATCGTGTGAATCAATAGTACACACATGTGAACACATAGTTATAATCATGTGAATCAATAGCAATTAATTGCTCATTTATCCGGTTAATTACCCGATTGGTCAATATAACCTCCCGACATCAATTATTATCGAAATAAATGTCGATTTCCACTAACACTAATAATTTCAACACAATGGAACTATCAATTTCATCCTTAATCAACACGAACTTATATAATTCACAATATTTAACAACCAGGTCGTTCCCAGGAAAGAGGGGGCTTTCCGATAAGGATTTCTCCTTATTGGCACGCAATTAGGTGACCAAACCTCTCCTTGACAGAACTTCTAGACATTGTAAATATTGCAAATAATAATATGAATAACTATATCGTCTCAATTATTGATTTAATAATATATAAAATAATATGCAGATGATACTGTGACAATAATTGAATCAATAATATGAGATATATGATGCATCAATTACTATAGCAATAATTGAGTATAACTAAGTGACTTCTTACGTAAGCATCAATAATCAATACCGTGTGCTACTATGCAACCACACGTATTACTGTACTTTTATCACCAATTATTTTATGACAACTTGTTTACTTTGAAAATTTTTCACATATCACCCTTAACTTTAACCTTTTATCAATTTAACCATTTACTAAAATAGAAAAATTGAATACTTTTATTTCATAAAATTCGGGATCTCACAATCTCCCCTCCTTACGAAATTTCGCCCTCGAAATTTACGTACCTGGTAGTTCGAAGAGATGATAATACCTTGCTTTCTTTTCGGATTATACCTTCCCGATTATTTCCTCTGTATCATGATTTTCCCATTGCTCATCTCCTATTTTTCAGATATCATTCTAGAATATAGTTTCAAAATAATTGACATGCCACATATTATCCCTATACTATGACCGACCAATTAAATACCAAATAAACTTAGGTAGGTCATACTAGCGAAGGAATTACCCATCTCTCCTGTCTTCTAGACAGTATTCAAACTAAAAATAAGTCTCCGATACATTTATTATCACACTATTTCATAGAATAGTGAGGACTACTAATGATATCATCTAGACCGTCACTCCGTTCCCCGACTAGTCCCTGCTACGTTCTCATTTCCTGAAGAGAACAATGAAAGCAAAAAGGGTGAGCTCAACTAGCCCAGTAAGAAAAATTATGGCTAAGATAATGCAGAATAAATTATTATTAGCCTTCAATGATCGATTTAAGCGATACAATATAACAAACATCAAGTTTAAGCTGCAATGAACAAGCAATCCATTAGAAGAGTCAAGTAGAGAATAAAATCTCTTGTCTTTTATGATTTAAAAGGTTTTCATCACTTTTATCATTTGAGACTCGAAATTTTATTAAATAAACCACGTCATCCCACACTTTTCTACCGGGATATTCATTAGTATCACGATCACAAATTATCCATGCACTACGGGCCAAGGATATTCGTGTTTTCATCAATGGTCATGATTATACCGAATAATCCCTGGTCATAATCATACCAAAAACTGTCCATCAATGCACTATAGGCCAATGAGGACCTTTACCACATCATTCGTCTCAATACAGTCATGATTATACCGAATAATCCCTTGTCATAATCATACCAAGTCCATCTATGCACGTAAGCCAAAGATGACTTTCATCACAATATAAGCATGAGGATGATGACAATGACATAATAATTCAATAAAACAAGTTTAAGGATAAATTTTAAAGATTTATAATTTAATTTATCCAGAATCAATAACTTCAAATTGTCAACATGACGATCTTGCTTTTAGAGTAAAATTCAAGAATAATATCCATGTACCAAAAATAATTTGGACAAAAAAGAAATATATTTTTTTGGGTGAATAGCACTTTGGGAATAGTACCCCGTGAATAGTACCCCGACACAAAAAGTGTCCTGAATACCCGAGTGAATGATACTAGAGTGAATAGTAATCGGGTGAATAGTAACCCATGAATAGTAACTCGTGAATAGTACTCCAGCATGAAAAGTGCCTCGAATACCCGAGTGAATAATACTAGAGTGAATAGTAACCCGTGAATAGTAACTCGTAACAGAAAAATACCAAACAAAACGATATTTCATGACGAGTACAAAAGAAATGATATCCCAGATTAGTATAATAGAATATACAAAACTGCAAATGGAGTTTCACCCGCCATGCGGTAATCCACGTAGACAGATCATTTCCTTAATTTAATAAAGAATGAATACGAAGGATCATTCACCATGCATCCGGTAATCCACATAGACAGGTTATTCCAACAGAATAATAAAGAATGGAATAACAGAAGAATTCACCATGCATGCGATAGACCGCACAGATAGGTTATTCCCAATAGAATAATAAAGAATGGAACTAGGTCATGCGTAATCCGCACAGAGAGGATATTCCAAAAGAATAATAAAGAATGGAACCAGGTCATGCGTAATCTGCACAAACATGATATTCCAAATGTAATAATAAAGAATGAAACCCGGTCATGCGTAATCAAAGATGCATGGGATATTCCAACAAAATAATAGAGAATGGAATAACAACATAATTCACCAGGCATGCGATAGACCGCACAGATAGGTTTTTCCAACATAATAATAAAGAATGGAATGACAGAAGAATTTCACCATGTATGCGGTACTTCGCATAGACAGGTTATTCCAACATAATAATAAAGAATGGAATAACAACCCTTATGAGTATTGAAAGAAAATAACTCTCTTCATGAATACAAAAGAATAATACCCCTTACCTCAGAGAAAACTGGATACTGGAATAGTGAAGTAGCAAACTTCTCTTCTTCTTTCTCTCTATAATTTCTCTCTATAATAATTGCTCTATAGCTTTAGTGAATTGGTGAGAAATGAAGGAAGAATGAGCTTCTATTTATAGGAAAATATAGTTTCAATAATTGCACATTTTGGGGCTCGAAATATTACAGTATAATACATTTCCCTTTTTCTTCTCTTTTAATTTAGTCCTGCAAGTATTATCAAACTTGCACCACCTCCCCTAATAGCAAATCATGTGAATCAATAGTAAAATCATGTGACTCAATAGTATAATCATGTGAAAAAACTAATTATAGTATAGTACCTTCATCTATACCTCCATTTTTAATTTAGTCATGCAAGTATTATCAATCTTACACCAACACCCCTAATAGTAAATCATGTGAATCAATAGTACACACATGTGAACACATAGTTATAATCATGTGAATTAATAGCAATTAATTGCTCATTTATCCGGTTAATTACCCGATTGGTCAATATAACCTCCCCACATAAATTATTATCGAAATAAATGTCGATTTTCACTAACACTAATAATTCCAACACAATGGAACTATCAATTTCATCCTTAATCAACACGAACTTATTCATCATTAATATTATAATTTACAATATTTAACAACCAGGTCGTTCTCAAGAAAGAGGGGGCTTTTCGATAAGGATTTCTCCTTATTGGCGCGCAATTAGGTAACCAAACCTCTCCTTGACAGAACTTCTAGACATTGTCAATATTGCAAATAATAATATGAATAACTTTGTCGTCTCAATTATTTATTTAATAATATATAAAATATTATGAAGATGATACTGTGACAATAATTGAATCAATAATATGAGATATATATGATGATCAATTACTATAGCAATAATTGAGTATAACTGAGTGACTTCTTACGTAAGCATCAATAATCAGTACCGTGTGCTACTATGCAACCACACGTATTACTGTACTTTTATCACCAATTATTTTATGACAACTTGTTTACTTTGAAAATTTTTCACATATCACCCTTAACTTTAACCTTTTATCAATTTAACCATTTACTAAAATAGAAAAATTGAATACTTTTATTTCATAAAATTCAGTATCTCACACTATGACTTTCCCATGTTCCATGAGAACACATCCTAACCTTTTGCCTGAAGCATCGCTGTAGATAAAAAATCCATCCGAACCAGATGGTATTGTCAGAACAGGTGCCGAAATGAGTCTCCACTTGAGCTCTTGAAAACTCTTCTCGCATTCCTCGCTCCATATAAATTTTGTATCCTTCCGAGTCAGCTGAGTTAACAAAGTAGCGATTCAAGAAAATCCTTCCACGAATCTCCGATAATAACCAGCTAAGCCTAGAAAGCTACGTACTTCGGTAACCAACTTCGGTTGCTCCCAACTTTGTATTGCTTCAATCTTCGCCAGGTCAACAGATACTCCATGTTTTGACACCACGTGCCTAAGGAATGCTACTTGCTCAGGCCAGAACTCGCATTTCTTCAACTTGGCATATAGCTTGTTTTCACGAAGCCTTTGGAGTACCAACTTTAAATGGTGCTCATGATCTTCACGACTTTTGGAATATATGAGGATGTCATCAATAAAGACAATAACGAACTGATCTAAATATTCCTCGAATACTCAGTTCATCATATCCATGAAAGCTATAGAAGCAATAGTCAATCCAAAAGACATGACTAGGAATTCATAATGCCCGTACCGAGTTCTAAAAGCAGTCTTCGGAATATCCTCAGTTCTAATCTTCAATTTATGATATCCATAACGAAGATCAATCTTTGAGAAGAATTGTGCTCCTTGAAACTGGTCAAACATGTCATTAATGCGATGTAGCGGATACCTATTCTTGATGGTGACATGGTTCAATTCTCGATAGTCAATACAAAGTCGCATACTCCCGTCTTTCTTCTTTACAAATAAAACAGGAGCACCCCAAGGAGATGTACTAGGATGAATAAAACTGATGTCCAACAACTCCTGTACTTGGACCTTTAACTCCTGAAGTTCAATAGGAGCCATTCGATATGGGGTTTTAGAAATGGGCTTTGTACTAGGTTCAAGGCCAATAAAGAATTTAACTTCACGTTCTGGTGGTAGACCGAGAAGTTCTTCAGGGAATACATCAGGAAATTCACTAACAACATAAATATTATTCAAATCTGACATGTCTTTATTTAAATCCATAACATGGGCTAAGAAAGCTTGATATCCATTTTTTAATAAACGAATGGCTTTATGGCTTGATATGATAGTGATTGATTTTAGTGGTTTAGTTACTTGAATTCGCATAACAGGTTGGTTAGGAATATGAAACTAACAACCTTACAAAAACAATCAATTTTGGAATGATGAGTAGTTAACCAATCAATCCCTAAAATCACGTCAAATGCAAGTATCTTTCAAGAGATAAGGTCAACAGGTAATGTGATGGTGCCAACTTGGATCAAATAAGAATTATAAACAGTGAATGTAATGAAAGTTTCTCCTAACGGAGTCTCTACTGATAGGTCAAAGTCTAATTTCTCCGGAGTCAAGTTTAAACGTTGAGCACAAGAAGAAGAGATAAATGAATGGGTAGAACCGGTATCTAGTATGGTATAAACTTCGCAAGAATTTATGATTAGCTTACCCGTGATCACTTCGTTTGGGTTCCTCGCATTTTGGCCAGTCACGACAAACGCTCTTTCAGGAACCGCCGACTTTTACTTTTCTAGGACAACCTTTTGAGTCACCATCTCCGCTGAACTTGGTTTTGCTACAGTACAATATCGAGCGATATGTCCTTCCTTTCCATAATTATAACATACCTTGAACTGTTGTGGGCAGTTTGGACTGATATGTCCCTCTTTCCCGCATTTATAACATATGACCGGTGGTCGTTCTCCTCCCTTAGAAATAGTTGATGTTGGTGCTAATGTCTTCACATTGTCATTGTTGAATCTCCTCTTTTTGAAACTTCCACTTGACTCGCCTCTCCTATTATCATGACCACGATTACCACCAGAGTGGTTACCACTTTTGTTTGAATTTTTCCCTCCCTGCTGGTTATCATTGCTCCGATGACTGCTGTCACCGGTATGACCCTGATTGTGGTCCCTCGATTGAACATACTCATTATCTCGCTCTAATATTTGAGCCTTGTTGACAATATCTGAATATAGAGAAAATTTGTGAGAAATGAGATATTGACGTATGTCGGGTTTCAAACCTCTCAGAAACATCCGCGTCATACGTTCCTCATTCTCCACCAAATGAGGTGCAAACCTGGATAACTCCGTGAATTTTGCCTCGTATTGGGACACCGTCATGTTGTTCTGCTCTAGTCTAATAAACTCTACCTCCTTCATATGACGAATACTTTCAGGAAAGTACTTGTCATTGAAGAGTTTCTAAAATGTTTCCCAAGATATATTGAGTGCGGCTGGCTGGGAACGCTTCACAGATTCCCACCAGTAATATGCCTCATTACGGAACATAAAAGTGGTGAATGGAACCTTCTGTTCCTTTGTGCATCCCAAGACATCGAATATCTTGGTAATTTGCTTGACCCACGTCTTCGCCTTAATCGGATCCAGCTTTCCCTAGAATTCTGGTGGTCCCAACTCTTTGAACTGCTTGGCTGTGACAAACCGTGCGTTGCTATCATTCCCACTTGTATTTTGTACACGAGTCTCCCTCGTCTGATTTTGCATGAACTGCAAAAAGCTTCTAAACATCCAGTCGTTCATCGTCTGATCAGTGGTGTTGTTTACAGGAGGAACATTGTCGTCTTGTTGCACGTTCTCCTGATTGGTGAGTAAAGGTGTCTCCACGGTTTCATTTACTCCACTGTTAACATTCTCAGTTGCCATTCTCAAATACTGCCATAAAACAAGGGTTAATTAAAGAAATTGACATGCAACATAATAACCCTATACTCTAACCAACCAACAAATAAGTTTAGGTAGGACATACTAGCGAAGGATTTACTCGTCTCTCCCCTCATAGTTCTATTCCACGATCTCCGCTAGAGACCATATCCCTAAGCTCTGATACCAACTGTGACGCCCCCAAAATAGGTATACATCACCCATTCTGAGTCACCAAACACATGGTACAGAAACAACTACAACTTTATTAATACAATTGTCGTGCAAAATACGACAACACATAATCTGTGAGTTTAACTACAAATATTGTCTTCTAGACAATATCCACACTCAAATAAGTCCTCATTACAATTATTGATACACTATTTTACAAAATAGTGAGGACTACTATAACAACTGCCTTGGAACATCACTCCACACCCCGATTACTCCCTGCTATATTCTCGCTTCCTAAGAAGAAAAATGGAACAAAAAGGAAAAAGGGTGAGCTCAACTAGCCCAGTAAAGAATATTATGACTAAGATAATATAGAACAAATTATCGTTAGTCCTCAACAGTGAAAAATGTGATAGAATATAATTGACAACAAGTTTTAAATCAATATTCGCAGCGAAAATAATAATTCATTAGAAGAGTTAAGTAGACAATGAAATCTACTATCTTCTATGATTTTAAAGTCCATCATTAATATTTTATCACTGTAACATCAATCAATATATATCTTGAATCAAATATTCATCTTTGCACTATAGGCCAAAGATATTCATCAGAAAATCATTTAACTTTACACTATAGGCCAAAGATATTCAGTTATATCATCATTTAGGACTGATGATGATGAATTTTTTTTAAAAGAAAATGAATCCAGTGAGACAAAAGAACAAATATGAAGGATTCGTACTTTGGTTTATCCATGTTTAAAAATACCCCATAATATACCATAGTGGAGTAAAATTCAAGAATACTGATCAAAACAAGGATACAATCACAACTAGTAATAAAAATAGACATCTGGGACAAAGAAGAGAAAATTTCATTTTTTCGGTGAATAGTGTCGTATACGTGTATAGTGTCGTATACGTGAATAGTAACCCCGACACAAAAAGGTAGAAATTTCACAATAAAATTCATATCAATATTTCGGCATAATGATATTAAAAGAAATAATATCATTTATAAAAAAAATTAACATCCCTTACCTCAAAAGAATAGTACTTCTAGCTGGAATATCAGATATAACGCTGAAAGAAACTTGCACCGTATAACAACACTCAAAGTATCAAAATACTCACAAGAATACGCTCGATAATATAGAGAGAGAAAATTTCAGTTTCTGGTGTGATTTTTAATTCTAACCCAAGCACCCTATTTATAGAAAAATGCTTAGAACACCAAAGAAAAAAATTTAATAAAATATTAATATATTTTCTTAAATTTCCTACGCTCACATCTTTGGTCCAACATTAGCCACACACCTCACCAAAAGTCACAAAAATGTTTTTCATATTAAAATCATTTAAAACTCCAAAAAATCAATTATTCCAGAACTTCAAAAATTCATAAAAATTAGCCCTTTTATCAGAAAAATTTGAATGTTATGTCCATTCCATAGGAAATTTAATTCTCTACAACTTTGTAGTTTTAAGTTTTTCCAAATTCTAAGCAAAAATTGACCGAAATCCACATACGGACAATTTTACAGGCTATAATTAAATTTCAGTCAAGAAATAGGGCCCACGAACATGTTTAACATGTTTTAAATATTTTTTGTAACAAAAATACTCTTCCTCCTCATTTATTCATATATCACACATTCATTGTAAAATATCACCATTATTATATTATTATAATATAATAATATATTTAAATGAATTATTTTATCAAAAAAGATAAAATATCAATTTTCAACAATTGTCACATTAAAAAATTTTCTACATCTATATCCACATAAAATGAATATTTTCCTTATCATATAAATCAATAATTAATTATTCACAAATAATATTACAGAATCACAATACTAACAACCGGTAGTTTCAGAAAGAGGAGCTTTCGATAAGGATTTCTCCTTACTGGCTCGCAATTAGGTGACCAAACATCTCCTTAAACAGAACTTTCTAGACATTGCCAATAATGTTATCTAATAATATTATTCAAATAATATGAATTATTGATCTAATAATGGAAAATACTGTGTAGTGACAATTATTGAAACAACAATAATATAAAATATCAACGTAGCAATTATTGAATCAATAAAATAAAATATTGAACAGTAATTACTGTAACAATTATTTAGTAGTGACTTCTTACGTAAGAATCAATAATTGGTGCAATACCGCGTAATACTGTGTTTTAACCACCGGGTATTCCAACAGTGTTAACGGTAACAACTACGTCATTATTTATAAAAACTTATACATGTCGTTTTCTTCATCCCATCGCTTTCCATTATGGGGCCCACACAAGGCTACGCCATCGTACGAATATTCCCCAACAGTAAGAATATTCCATGACCAAATGAATATTCCCCGACAACAATGAATATTTTATAACCAGTTGCTTATTTGAGATATTTGCGCATTTTACCCATAACTAACCACATTAATTAAATCAACCCTTGCTATTTCAAAATAATAAATAGAGGAAATTCAATTTCATTTATAATAAGTTGGGGTCTTACACATACTCTCCAATACGGTCGACCTCCCGAGTGGGGCTAACTAAAGAGAATAACACCGTGGAAGAGTTATCTGCTATGAAGCAGCCCCTAATGATCATCAGGAACAATCGCTGAAGAATGCGATCCCTGACTCTAACATCATCGGGCATGGACTCACTCAAAAGCCCACTCATAGCATCTACGCTCAAATGACCTGTACTAATTATCCTGCCCTTGAGTGCCTCAGCCGGGACTCCTAACTAGGATCTAACGACAATCGGGGTAATATTCGCCTTATAAGGCACTGGCGCCCCTCCAAACTCCATACTAGTGATAAACCGCCAATCCATCGGCGTCATCATCACCTCACAGTCTAACAAATGGAGAGACTGAGTCTGGTGAGACCAACACTCAGACAATGCCCTGAGATAACCCCAGGGACAATGACAGGGAAGGATGGAAAAGAACGCCTTAAAGCCCCATCTATGTACAACCGCTCGATAATCGGGATGCAGAGCTTGATATAGAGAGTGTATGCTAAACCAATTCCCTCGAGGCTATGTAAAGCTGGGAATCTGCACCATAAATGCAAAGCAGCATCAGAATCCTTGCTCCTCATCAATAGGAAAAGGATGATCAAACCCAACTTTTACCTCGTTTACATGCAAGTAAACTGAGGGGTAGCGACTCAAATCATCTAGAAGCTTTGGAATCGTCACCACAATGCCTGGAAGATCCCTACGGGGAACATGAGCAACAAGAGTGGGATCCACAACCAGTACATCCTTCTCATCCTCAACATCTGGTACATCAACCCGAACATGACGAATCACTGCCTCCGCCAAACGACGAGGCTGCTTAACTGAACGGGGTTGAGGCACATCAGAAGCCCTCCTCCGCACACCTGAAGTGGTCCTGCGGGAACTACTCGGCTGATCTGAATCCATAATATCTGAACAAAAGTCTCCAAATCACCTCAGAACGGGTGTGGTAAATTCTAACCTGGAGCTTTTCAATGCATTCTATGACTACATGCATGCATGCATTACTTTAACATACGCCTACAGTAGAGTTAAAATGCATGTCTACCCAATGCCTAGACTTTTGGAAAAAATTTGCCAGTCTTCTTTGTAAATAGGACTATCCACATGCAGATAGGCATGACTAGGTGGTCATTCAGTAGCACACCTACCCACAGTTATAAACATACTATATGCATTAAAATGTCGGTCATAAATCCATAAGGGTAGCCTAATTACCAGGATTACTTTGCATTACCACCTTTGCTCATTTGTCCTCAAATAGGATAAGAAATAGCAAAAAAA
This sequence comes from Panax quinquefolius, assembly GCA_020205615.1. Taxonomy (NCBI): domain Eukaryota; kingdom Viridiplantae; phylum Streptophyta; class Magnoliopsida; order Apiales; family Araliaceae; genus Panax; species Panax quinquefolius. The sequence continues at coordinate 68,870,220 of CM035153.1, read as the reverse complement.
AGGTGTTAATTTGACTTTTTTAAAAGTAAAAAATTTTCACATCATTATGTTCAGCATGGTTAAATACTAATATTTACTATGTTGAATATTTTTTATCAAGTCATATATGCATGCATATTCACTACTATGTGTTTAGACGCATTTCATATGATAACTCATTTTCCAACGGATAAAAACTGGAAAAGAAGACATGCATACGTTACCAGGGCAGTGTAGAACACTTGTACGGTGACAAATTTTGTAGAAAGATGCTCGAACTCAGCAGATCTGAAGAAGAGCTCTTAGATTCTCGGTGTGCCGCAGCTTGAGAATGACTTATGAAAGCAACAAGCCATTTAAGGCCACCCATAGTTGGCCGCAGGTGTACCTGCAGCTCCCCTGGGTGGGGTACACCCCTCCAGCTCGGTCCAATTCGAGTTTCAAAGGAGGTCTCATACACTGAAAAAGTCAAATCAGGAAAAAGAATGCTACACGATTGAGCAGAATAGCCTGAAATCCTAATTTTCACAGTCCAACCCGTGGGTCTACACATCACTCATTGGTATTCACCCAGACACAAAGTACACTATACCGATGATCACAGCTTTTGCAAACTACATTCGACAGTACCTCACGAAGGTCTGATGCCGTCAGTTCGGGGTCATAACCCCAAAACACTTCTTCCCAGCGGGAACTCCATACAACTCAGTCGTTGATGTACATTTCAATGAAGGTCAAGCAACCTTGACGTTATCTCAGCCATTGACAAGTAAATCCAGCGAAGCGTCGGAAGCCATTCGATGGTTTCACCCATTGATGCACACGTCAACGAAGGTCAAGCAGCCTCGACTTTAACCCCAGCAGGGATGTCATCCATTGATGTACATTTTAGCGAGGGTCAAGAAATCCTGACAAGCTCTGACTGTTGGTAGTAACTTTGATAGAACACTGGAAAGACCTGGCGATACAAACCAGGAAAGGACACCCTCATCGGGGAGGACTGATGATTGAATATGTTATACACATCCTCAACAGACAAAGCTCTATCCCCTAGAGTCTCTTGCACATGAGAGATACATCCTTAGTGGAAAGTCTGTACCAAGGATTAAGGACTGTGGTGATAACCCCAACGTCAACATCCTATAAATTCCTGAGAACTTTGGATCACACATCCAAAACAATTCATCAGGGTCAACAGTGATAACTCCAGTTCCCATCAGAAATCATGGGAGCAAACAGACATCACATCCCATTGGAAAGCGGTCCAATAAACCACATACATCATACATTTTGCATCATGTTGTTGTACATGGCATCATGATTATCTTGTCACATTTCAAGTGTCTAATATTCTTTATTCTATCCATGCCATTGCATTGCATGAATTTGATAAAGAGGGGCATCTGTAGACACTCGAAATTTATGTATTCCTATTACTAACATTGTAGGAGGGCAGAATCGTCTTCTAGAGATAACCCTAGAGGAAAAATCAGTCTAGTCCCAAAAACAACACCGAGAATTTCATTCCACCTCAGAAACAATACCGGGGAAAGCAGTTCCAATCTTGGAGACAACCCCAAGATCCTTAGTTTCAGTCCCGGAGATAACCCAGGGAGCTTCATGGCCAACCTCAGAGATAACCCCAAGGGATGCAGTTCAAGTTCCATAAATAACACCGGAGAAGGAAGTTCAACCTCGGAGATAACCCCGAGGAATGTAGTTGCAATTTCGGAGATGACCCCAGAAATGCTTGTTTCAACCCCCAGTAATTATCTTCAACCTCGGAGATAACCCCAGGAGGTCAGGCACACCTCAAAGACAACCCTGAGGACATCTAGTACTTGCAGCAGTCCAATCTCAGAGATAACCCTGAGCAACGACTGCTAAATCAGCTTAAACCAGAGATAACCCCGGTGAGGGATAAAATCGTCATTTTTCCACCTCAATCCCACATTACGCCATCTCAATAACATTTCAGCGTAAATTCTACACAAAAATGTCCTACAAGAACCAATGGCTCCAATCCCGAGTGACTACTACACAAGACAGCACACCAGATAGAATTTGAAGACTCGAAGACCAAGCGGATGGCCCCATCTTCCTGACTTCGTACAACCTCTAATCCCATGTCATTATGTTGTTGTTGACAACAACACTCTGAAAAAGGTCTTATAAACCTCAATTGGATGCCCGGATTGAAGTTCTGAAAGTTCGAGCGGACATCACGTTGCACGTGTGCACGTACTTCGAGACTACGGGACCCACGGAGCCCAGGGAACCCCAGCGGCTGTTGTAGGTACACTTGCGGCTCCCCCCCTCTATAAATAGAGGGCTTGGGTGACCATTTTGTATAGAGAAATGGCGAGGAAGCCCTGTCTAATTTGCTTTGTACACACTATAAACTGAGTGCTTTCTCATTTCAAACACTTGCGAGCATATATTTTGTTATATATTAATGGTGGGAGCTGAAGTATTCATCCATTTAAAGCTATTGAAGTCTTCTTTGGTAGTCCACTGTAAGCCTTCTTACATTTCTTAAAGCCTTTCTCCACTACTGTGCACACACAGTTCTTCACGTTGAGAGTCGTGTGGTGTGTGTATGCACGGACTTCGGTCCGTGGCTTTATTAATTCTTTTGGTATATATATATATATATATATATATATATGGACTAACATTATCGAGTTATGCCTAGATTAAGCCTGGATTTTATATCCAGAGCGTTTACTGATTTTATATATATACTTATATATAAATTATTGTTGAACTACATTCGATGAGCACGGATTTTATATCAAGAGGCGTTTCTTCGCTATATATATATATATATATATATATATATATATATATATATATATTTGTCAGGCATGAAGTTTACTTCGTGGCCTTTTACTGCTTTCTTTAAATTTCGTCCCGCCTGGAGTTTACTTCATGGCGGTTGATCGTTTTTACTGCTTTATTTACATTTTGGATCCCCCATGGAGGTGCTTCGTGGTGGTTGATCGTCTATATATATATTTACCAATTTTATATATTTACAATTTTTGATCCCCCATGGAGGTGCTTCGTGGTGGTTGATCGCATATATATTTATATATATATATATAACTTTTTACAGCTTTCATATAAACTGCAGCATCATGTGAGCCTAGGAATCATGTGATCACAGATTAATTCTCCTGAATCTAGATTCGTTTCCCGTGATGGACATTTTCAGTTATAATCAGCTTATAAATTATTTATGGTGTTTGAATTTCCTTAGATGGCTTTCATGCCCATAAGGAGTTCGACACTACTTTGTACATTATTTTCTCGAAGATGCTTCGTATCTCGAAAATAAAAGCAATCAAGCCGAACACTTAATAAAATGGAAGTATCAAAGGCCTCAATTACTATTTAGTATAAGGGTTTGAAAAACCCTTTTTTCAAAATATCACTGCTATATCTTGTTAAAACTGAATTTTTATATAAATTCAAACCCTTTGTATATAGGTGTGAACAAGGCATAGCACTACTTCCAAATAATTGCACATTGACCCCCACACACATTCATATAACAGTTTAATTGAAAAGTGGCGGTCACCGTGGTAACACGGATGTCGAAGGATGCCTAACACCTTCCCTCCGCATAATCAAGCCGCCGGACCCTAACGAATCTCGGTTTCACAGACCAGTTATATAGTGTTATATCAAGTGGTCAATGTGCAAACCTTTTCTCGGTTGTGTTGGTACAGCCATTTAAAAAACCAACTGACAACTCTTACAGTCCAATCATTGACATATACATGTCTGACCTTTTCACAACTTATTTTTTCAAACAAATCTCACCTAACATGAGAACACCAAAAGACAATAACAGAAAAGGGACAATAAAAATCCTAATGTCGACATCTATTTTCAAAACATCATTTTGATATGTCTTGTATTAAAATCGAACTTTTATACAAATCAAACCCTTTGTATATAGGTGCAAAAGAGGATAACACTACTTCCAAATAAAGGACTTAGGCCCAATTAACTACAACACACACACATTTCAAATAAATTAGGGAATTAAAAAGACGCGGTAACCGTGTTTTCACGAAAGTCGGGGGGTGTCTAACACCTTCCCCCCGCTTAAGCAAGCCTCTGAACTCTATGAATCTCAGTTTCCAAGGCCTGTTAAACAGAATCCAATAAGTGGGCCTTTTCACAAAATATTTTATAAACTCGGTTGAGTTGGTACAACCATTTCACTCCTACCAATTGGCAGCTCTATAAAAATCAATATTTTCAAATCGTCGACATTTCATGTCGGACTCTTTTGTCAATTTCACCCTTTCAACCCAAATTCGAACCACATAAAAAACATAAATGGTAAGAAATAATTAAAAGAGGAATTTAAAAAAAGAAATTTTTCCCCGACATCGACAATAGAGAGTCAAATAAGGATAAGAAAACTATTGGATAATAATTTGTTGATGTATTCTTCAAAATTGGGGATAAAGTGTTAATTAGGGAAACTATTTTTAATGCCCTTACGCGTTCCTAACATACGCCATCATAAAATATTCATCATATTCCTACCAGGACTTTATCTTAGAAGTCCTACAAAATCCTTATGCTACGTTTGGATTGGGGTAATGAAAGTGAGAATGGAATGAATCATTCTTATGGAATGAAAAAAATTATGTTTGGTTGTGATTGGAATGGTTTTTATTCATTCCAAATTTATGAATTTTATTCCTCGGGGAAGAAGAGTATGGAATAACTCATTCCAACTAGAATGAAATGAATCATTCTATCCTCCATTCCGTTCATTCAATCCAAACGTAGAAAAATTGAACAAAACGGGATTCTAAATTCCAATTGTGAAACCAACCGAATTTATTTGTAAATTTACAAGTCGAGCTAAAATTACCACAACCCTTGAAAAAGTAACAAAAGTAACCTTGAAAAATTAACAAAATTAGAGAGTGTTTGAGATAACTTATAAGTGGTCAAATCTGTTTATAATCAATTTTAACAAGTGTGAGTCCAAGTACAAATTAGGGTTCACATATGACCTAAATAATTTAATGACAAACAGAAAAGTCGAAAATAAATGTACGAGACCCGAGAGAAGCCTCCACGAGTCCCGGGGAAAAAGACACATGGAGGTAACTCATTTTGAGAATTGATTAAGGGATTGGATTGGTGGCTAGAAGGACAGGACGATCTGGGAATTACTCTGATGACTAAGGGTATCTCTGGAATTTTCTCGAGGACATGTGCTTGGCACGTGACCATTTTCCATGAAATTCTATAAATAACTCTTCCATTCTATGAAGAATGGACTTTAGACTCTTGGAACTTTTGGAGGACTAGGAGACTTGGTGATTTTCTCTCAACCCGAAGCACTCAAAAAGGCTCTCTGAATCCTTGTAACCATAACAAGGTTCTTTGATGCTAAGAGATCTGCCACGTGTCGTTGGAGTAATCGCTCACCTTTTCTTCTCCCCTCTTGAATCTATTAATCAATTTCGTACTCTTCGTGGATTTCTCTTCTCCTCAGCCAACACGAAACCCTAACCTTAGCAAGGTACGATTTCCTTGCCCACATTTTTTTAGTGATTCTGTTGGGGAGGTGTAGAATTCGTGAAGGGTATGCCCACAACTCAAAGTAGGAGGATAATAGGAAGAGTTTCATCGACAACGAGCATTACTTCACTGGGTCCAGTTCCAAGGAAAGCAAATCAAGCTTTCCATGGTGTAAATCTGGATCTCGATCAGCCTATTATTGAAGACACTTCGGAAGGAAGTTCAACATCACTATACATGGCCAATCAACAACAAACGAATGCCAGACAGACAGGCATGGAAAGGCAAGGCGAGGATGCAAGCGGAGAGCAGACGAATGTTGTGCAACTAGAGGTGCTCAAGGCATTGAAGAAAGCACGGGAAGGACAAGGAATGATGATGGCTATAATGTTGGAGATGTAGAGAAAGTAAGAGGAAATGTGGAATTTTTTCCAGCAGTTGATGCAAATTCCCACCTTCAAGGCCATGTTCCCAGGTAATTCGCAAGGAGGACAAGCAGGGGGTAGAGGACAACAGCAAGGACAACAACAACAAAGAGCATCAGACTGTACTTCCATCGATAGAGAATTAGTCGGTCCCGATTATCAACTTGGAACCTCGGAATAGTGGTGACGTGCCACAACCTAAACTGGAAGCAAATAAGCCTCAGACGAACATCCTCCCGACAGCTCTCCCCATATTTTCACAAGTACAGATACTAGTCATCCCGAGCCATGTCCAACGAACAAGTCAACCAGTACAACCAACATAAACTTTACACGATGCGAGTGTTCATCAACCAATCTCTTTACCATACACAATGCCAACGCATTAATACATCCCAACACCCCAAAGAGTCCACACCACGAGCCAACACGTGACGAATGATGATATGATCGATGTGATCAATCAACTTCGTAAGCAGACATCCCGACCCTCAGAGTTAGACTTTACTCCACCATACCTGTTACACATTCGGAGGCAACCTTACCCGACAGGGTATATTGAGCATCCCCCACAGTTTCCAAAATACAATGGGGAGAAAGGAAATGTAAGAGAACACATTATCAGGTTTGTGGAGTCGATGTCTCCATGGTTAGGATATGACGAGGTGAACAATCACAATTTATTTATGAGGGAATTCAACAAGACTTTGACGGATAATGCCTTCAGTTAGTATTACAATTTGTAGAAGGGGTCGGTCCATGATTGGGATGACCTAAAATTGTAATTTTTTAAGAAATTTTTCTATGTACAGAAACAGGTAACCATTGTAGAGCTTATGTGATTCAAGCAGAAGCTGAACGAGGAGCTGTTAGATTATGTGGACAGATTTAGGGCCCAGTCACAAAAGTGTGCAGAGCTGATTGAAGAAAAGAATTTTGTCAGCATTTGCAATAATGGGACCTTAGATGCCTTCAAGCCCCATCTTATTACAAAGGCATGTGATTCATTTGCGACCCTCTTGTCTTTTGCATAAGACTTGGGAGGAATTATAACATTATCCATCAGTCATGCAACGGTTACATTGTTGGGTAAGAGGACAACAACTATGACTTTGGCAGACTCTCAGCCAAAACCACAAGGGGGCAAGAGGGAGAAGAACGAGAGAAATTTTGAATGGAGCAGAGGAAGGACCGGAGATAAATATGCAAGAGAGTATGTTCTGGAGGCTATCACATGTAGTGAGAAAGCATTTAGGGGCCTATACAAATAATAGGTTGAGCACGGAGTGGTGAAACCCCCAAGACCCCGGTTTGTTGTGATGAAAGAGGTGAAAAGAAGACCAGACTTCTATGTATACCACCAATACACGGGATATTCCACTATGGACTGTTACAGTCTGCGGAGGATATACCATGAGAAGCTGGCAGCTGGAGAAATTGAACTACGAAAGGAAAGTAACGTGCATGACAAGCCACTCCCAAACCACAAAGGAAAAGAAACATGCAATACTATTACCCATAGTGTAGCCTCAGAAGTTGAGATGATAGAAAGTTTATAAATGACAGAAGAAGTGGAGGAAGGTGATTTAGGATTGTAGGTGATGGCGTTGATGAAAGGAGCCAAGTTTCGAATTTTTTTTGATCAAATAGGATTGACCAAGGAAGCAAGGATAGAAGCAACCATGGCAATCATTAAGGTTGCCGAGATACAAGAGGCCTGCATGGCCATGAATAAAGGATTCTTGAAGATGATGGAAGAAGAAGAAAGTAAGATATCTTTCTCTAAAGCTGATAGAGAGATAACATACCCGCATAAAAGACTGTTGTATGTGACAACAGTAATCAATGGCATAGAAGTGCGGAGGGCGTTCATTGACAATGAAGCATCTGTAAATATTATGCCCTACATCATGTTTAAACGGTTACGCCTACCAGAGAAGAAGATTGTGAAAGAAAAAACAAACATTATAGGGTTCGCCAACCAAAGTACAAGAATCCTTGGACACATCAAGGTGGATATGCAAGTTGGGAAGATTCAAGGACCTGTGATATTTCATGTAGCTAAGGTGGATGCAGCATATCGCGTCTTGTTAGGAAGGGCTTGGCAAAATAACTATGGGGTGGTATGTAACGAATAAGAATTTTATAATTAATTTTAAATATTTATTGACTAAATAAATATTTTAATTGATTTATTTATTGAGATAAATAAATAATTGATAAAATTATGGTGTAATAATTTAGTTAAGATGTGTTATAATAATTAAATTAATGAATGATAGTTTTATGATTTAAAGATTTAATTTAATGAGATATTTAATTTAAATGAATTATCAAATAATTATAATGTTGTTCTAATTTAATTTTATAATTAAATTAGAGATTTATTAGTTATGGAATAAAATAATTTATAAAGGAAATTATAATTATAAGGCAATGTTAATTTAAATTACAAATTTAATTAAATTAGTTGTAGAATGGGTGTGACATAAGAACTATATAATATAAGTATTATAAAAATAAATTAAAAGGGGGGAGTTTTGTGTGTAGCCAAATATGGCCTTGTGGCCTTTGGCATATTGCAACTGACGTAGCTTTTGGTTTTGTACCTGATGTGTTGTGGCTATATCAATTTTTTTTCTATGCGTATTATTTCCTAAGGCTAAAGAAAACACAGAATGATTAGAGAAGAATAGAGAGAAGAGAGAATTCTCTATAACTTGTCAAGAGGAAGGAGAAAGATTGTTGGAAGCTTTGTCATCATCTTTGCTAATCTACAACAAATGAGTAAGGGTAATAATCTATTTTTAATTTCTTAGTTTTGATATTCTCTATATTTGAGTTTTTGTTGGATTATTGATATATGTATGTTTGGTCTTGCAAAATCTAATAGTTATCATCTATGAAGCAATATTTAGTGATGAAATTCATGAAATTTGGTTGTGGAAGGAAAATTAAGTTAACAGTGTTTTATGTGTGAGAAAATGGCTTATTGAGACCAAGAATTTATGTTTAATCCTTGTTATAATTTGTAAATTGGTTGTGAATTGTGTTAGTATATCAAGAAACGAAAACAATGCAACTGAAATAGCTTAATTTGGTTAAGAATTGGAGAATTGGTGATTGAATTCGCTAAAAGTGTTGAAATATGAAGAAATTAGTAAAAACATGATTTTGATTATTAAAAGTTGATTTTATACAATGTTTATATTAGTATAATCATGAAATGCATGCTTGGTGTTGTTGTTATCAAAATTCTAGCTTTTGGGTATGTGACTTTATGTAGAAATTGGGAAAATTGGAGTTTTGGTTTGTAACTAGGCTAAAACTCTCTGCAGTTTCAATGTCGTATCTTTGGCTTGATTGTACTGTTGGGATTTCGAGGTCGAGCATCGGTAGCAATTTACCAAGGTTAATGGCTTTGGGGAAGCAAGTAGACGATCTGTAAATCCCTGAGTAGAAGAGAGGTGTGTTTTTTTAGTTGCAGTCTATGATATGTTGACCTAACCTAGTTTAGTATGCATGATAAGATGTTAAATCATATTGTCAGATGTAATAACAGAATCACTGTTAAGCTAATAACAAAATCACTGCATGATAAGATGCATGATAAGACTTAAGTATCGTTGTTCAATCTTATATTATTGTGTTGAACCTTCAAATAACAAACAAACTTTTATTGATTGGACTAATCTATAATTGATGAATGTTCCAAAACTCTAGAATCACTGTTAAGCTAATTACAAACTAAACTTTCTTTAGTGCAGAAATCCTAAAGTCAAACTGAGATGAACAACCCTAATATAGGGGATTATGTACGTGCTAGCGTTTAGATGTTTGTGCACAATACATGATACAAAGGGTTGATCCCCCTAAGTACGAAAGAAAAGTTATGTATAGTCTAATAACTGTTAAGTTTTAGGTAGTAATACTTAATAACCTGGGACATAGTTCATGGTTTTAAGACCCTCAGATATAAATCTTGAACTTATTTTCTATTCTTGATTCGTAGAACAAGTTCTCTAATATTCAGTATTCATTGCTTACCCTTATGTTGTTGCTATTATCATTCTTTATATTAGTGAGCAATTGTTTGCTTACTCTTGCATTAAACACTGCAGCTAAAGTTGAGAAAGTTGATGAATCATCTTCTAGCAAAGTTAAGGGCAAGATGTCCAAATGATAAAGATATGTTTGGTTTTGTTTAGTATAATTCTGTTTTGAGACTTATTACATTTTATGATGTATTCTGCATACTTATGTAATAGTTTAAGGTTAGATTACCTGGGATTGTTTAAAGTTGATATAACCCTTTAATTGGGAAGAGTATTGTTCAAATTATTTAAGTTATGTCTTTTTCATTGATTATAGGTAGTTAGATGTAATTATTTTGGATAGTGAGCACCAAATTATGTGGGAATGAAGTACTCGAATTTGGGGGTGTTACAGATTGGTATCAAAGCTTTAGGTTATGAACCTTAGGTGGGGGGAAACCTTAGGAAGTAACCTTTAAGAAGACAGAAAACATAGTGGTGATAAACTCTTATCGAGTTATAAGGAATGAATTAAGGAATTCATTAAAGATAAAACAAAACAATAAAAGACTTTATGTGCTATTTGTTAATAACTTATGTGCTCGCGAGTATTGAAGAGTGTCACGTAATAAATAAAACTTAAAAGTATTTAGTTGTTAAGATGTTTAATGTTGAAGGATCCGGTCAAGCTAGGGAAGAGATACCTCAAGTGCCTAGAGATGAGGAGCCCCGAGATGTCCATGTTTTCCGGGAGCAGTTGATCCAGAGGGAGCCTTCTCGGTTAGTTGTTGAGGAAGGACCAGAGAATGAGCTTATGTCTGATCCTGAGGAGGAGAACTGTAAGACCCCAACTTATTATTAATGAAATTTAATTTTCTCTATTTATTATTTTGAAATAGTAAGGGTTGATTTGATTAATGTGGATAGTTAGGGGTAAAATACGCAAATATTTCAAAATAAGCAAGTGGTTATAAAATATTCATTGTTGCCGGAGAATATTAAATCTTGCTTCTGGGAATATTCATACTGATTGGTACGACCCATATGTGGGCCCCATAACTAAAAAGCGATTGGATGAAGAAAACGACAAATATAAGTTGTTTAAAATAACTGGCGTGGTTATTACAATTATCTTTTGTTAAAATACCGGTGGTTAAAACATAGTAGTAGCACGGTATTGCACCAATTATTGATTCTTACGTGAAAGGCACTACTCAATAATGGTTACGATAATTATATCAAAGATATTTTATTGAGTTAATAATTCTTTGCGTTGATATTTTATATTCTTTCATTGTTTGATAATTGTCATTACACGGTATTTTTCATTATCGAAGCAATAATTCATATTATCTGAATAATATTATTAGATAACATTATTGGCAATGTCGGAAAGTTACATCTAAGGAGAGGTTTGGTCACCTAATCAATTGCGGCCAAAGAAGAAGAAATTCTTATTGGAAAGCCCCTCTATCACAGGAACTATGCAGTTGTCAATAATGTGATTTCGTAATATTATTTATGAATAATTAATTATTGATTTATATGATGAGGAAAATATTGATTTTATGAGGATATAGATGGAGAAAATTTTTAATGTGACAATTGTTGAAAATTAATATTTTATCTTTTTCTGATAAAATAATTCATTTAAATATATTATTTTAATAATATATTAACGATGATATTTTTACAATGAATGTGGGATATATGAGTATATGAGGAGGAAGAGTATTTTTGTGGCATTAAATGTTTAACACGTGTTTTGTGTGTTGGTGGACACAATTATTGACCGAAATTTGATTATAGTCTGTAAAATCGCCCGTTTGTGGATTTCTGTCAATTTTTATTTGGAATTTGGAAAAACTTTCTTCTGCAAAGTTGTAGAGAATTGAATTTCCTATAAAAACTCGCGTGATTCGAATTTTCTGATGAAAGGGCTATTTATTATGAATTATTGAAGTTCAAGTTCAAATAATTAATTTTGGGAGTTTTAGTTAATTATTTTGAGAAAAACGTTTTTGCAACTAAGTTGGCCTCATGTGATTCAAATGGGCTGAGATCAGTTGTCTAAGGTGGGCTAAAGAAAATATGAAAAATATATTAATATTATATTCAATTTTACGCTTTGGTGTTCTAAGCATTTTCTATAAATAGGGTGCTTAGGTTAGAATTGAAAACACACACGTAAAGCTGAAGTTTCTCTCTATTTCTCTCTCAATATATTGAGCGTATTCTTGTGAGTATACTTTGAGTATTGTTAGGCGGTGCAAGTTCCTTCAAAGACTATATACCTCGGTATTCCAAATTAGAAGTACTAATCTTTCGAGGTAAGGGATGTTATTTTCTTCTCAAATGATATTATTTCTTCAATATCATTATCTTTGAAATATTGGTTGGAACTTTTTATCAAATTTGAAACTTTTTTTCATGTAAAGGGGTTACTATTCATGAGTTCTTATTCACGAGTTACTATTCATGAGTTACTATTCACGAGTTCTTATTCACGAGTACTATATTATGAAGCGTGAAGATGTTTTTTGTGGAATTTCTATCTTTTGGTGTCTGAGTTACTATTCACGTATATGGCACTTCATTCTTAGAAAATTAAAATTTCTTCTTTTTGTCCAAAATATCTATTACGGATACTAGCTTTGATTGTATCCATGTTTTGATCATTCTTGAATTTTACACCACTATGATTATTTTTGAAGTATTTTTGAACATGGATAAAACAAAGTACGAATCCTTAATCCTTAATCCTTGTCATTTTGTTTCCTTTGGATTCGTTTCTTTAAAAATATTTTCATCATCCTCGGTCTTAAATGATGATATTATTGAATATCTTTGGCTTTGTAGTGCAAAGATGAATGATTCTGAAGAATATCTTTGGATGTAGTAAAAGATGAGCAGTGTTTAGATGAACATGATTAAATGATGAATATCTTTGGCTGTAGTGCAAAGATGAATATTTGATTCGGATGTATATTGATTGATGTTCTGGGGATAAAAGATAGAGCGATGAACTTTTAAATTCATACATAGAAGATAGTAGTTTGCATTCTCTACTTAACTCTTCTAATGAATTATTATTTCATTGCGAATATTGATTTAAAATTTGTTGTCTATTGTATTCTATTAGATTTTTCCTGTTGAAGACTAACGGTAATTTGTTGTATATTATCTTAGTCATAATATTCTTTCTTTGGGCTAGTTGAGCTCACCCTTTTCCTTTTTGTTCCATTTTTCTTCTCGGGAGGCGAGAATATAGCGAGTAATGCGAGTGGGTATGGAATGAAGGTTTTAGAAAGGATTGTTTAGTAGTCCTCACCATTTTGTAAAATAATGTATCAATAAATGTGATGAGGATTTATTTGAGTATAGATATTGTCAGAAGATAATATTTGTATTCAAACTCACAGTTTACTATTGTAATAATAAAGTTGTAGTTGTTTACGTACCATGTATTGACAACTTTCGAGAATAGGTGATGTATACCTATTTTGGGGCGCGCCGCGGTTGGTATCGAGCTTAGGGATATGATCTCTGGCGGAGATGGGGAATAGAACTAGGAGGCGAGAGACGAGTAAATCCTTCGCTAGTGTGTCCTACCTAAGCTTATTTTTTAGTTGGTCGGTATATAAGGATATTATGTGATATATTGATTTCCTAAATTAACCCTTGTTTTATGATGATTTGAGAATGTCGATGAGAATATTAACAATGGAAATGAGACCAGTGGAGACGCTTTGTACTCACCAACGAGGAGAACGTGCAGCAGTGGTAATGTTCCTCCGTGAACAAGACCCTGAGCGAGATGATGAGCGAGGGGATGTTTAGAAGCTTTTGCGGTTCATGCAAAAATCAGACGAGGAGACTCGTGTTCAAAATCTGAGGAGGAAATGATAGCAATTCACGGGTTGTCACGACCAAGAAGTTCAAAGAATTGGGACCACCGAATTTAAGGAAAGTCGAGATCGATCGTGGCGAAAACATGGGTCAAACAAATTACCAAGATATTCGATGTCTTGGGATGCACGGAGAATAGAAGGTTCCATTCGCCACCTTTATGTTCCATGGCGAAGGCAGACTCATTGGTGGGAGTCGTGAAGCGTACCCATCCACCGCACTCAAAGATGTCTTGGGAAGCGTTTCAAAAACTATTTAATGACAAATACTTTCACGAAAGTGTTCGTCATATGAAGGAAGTGGAGTTCATCAGATTAGAGCAAAACAACAATGATAAAGTGTCTCAAGATGAGGCAAAGTTTGTAGAGTTATCAGGTTTGCACCTCATTTGGTGGAGAATGAGGAGCGTATATGACGCGGATGTTTCTTAGAGGTTTGAAACCCGGCATCGTCGATATCTCATTTCTCATAAACTTTCTCTATTCAGGATGTTGTAAATGAGGGCTCAATTATTAGAGCGAGATAACGAGTACGGTGTTGAGGGACCACAACCGAGGATCGTGCGAGAGATAGCGATCAATGAATAATGATAACCCGGCGGAGAAAAAAGCAGACGGACAAAAATGGTAACCACTCTGGTGGTAATCATGGCCATGAAAATAGAAAAAGCGAGTCGGGAGGAGATTTTAAAAGAAGAGATTTAACAACGACGATTATGAAAGCAGCAGTCTGCGCGACAACTAGTTCTAAGCGAGGAGAGCGACCACCCGGTCATATCTTGCTATAAATGCGGGAAGAGGACATATCGGTCCAAAGCATCCACAGCAGTTCAAGGTATGCTATAATTGTGGAAAGGAAGGACATGTCGCTCGAGATTATACGATAGTGAAACCTAGTTCAAGCGGGGATGGTGACTCAAAAAACATCCGAGAAAAGTCAAAGTCAACAATTCCGGAAAAGCGTTTGTTGTGTTGGTCAAAATGCGAGGAACCCAAACGAGGTGATCACGGGTAAGCTATTTATAAATTCTTGCAAAGTTTATACCTTACTTGATCTAGGTCTGTTACCCATTCATTTATCTCTCCTGCTTGTGCTCAACGTTTAAACTTGACTCAGGAGAAATTAGACTTTGACCTATCTGTGGAAACTCCGTTAGGAGAAACTTTCATCACATCCTTTGTTTATAAATCTTGTTTGATTCAAGATCGGCACCATTACCTTACCGTTGACCTTATCTCTTTAAAGATACTTGCTTTTGATGTGATTTTAGGGATTGATTGGTTAACTACTCATCATGCCAAAATTGATTGTTTTCGTAAGGTTGTTAGTTTTCATATTCCTTACCAACTTTGTTTATGCAATTCAAGCAACTAAACCATTAAAATCAATCAACATCATATCTAATCATAAAGCTATTCGTTTATTGAAAAGCGGATGTCAAGCTTTCTTAGCCCATGTTATGGATTTGAATAAAGACACGTCAAATTTGAATAATATTCTGTTGTTATTGACTTTCTCGACGTATTTCGAAGAACTTCCCGGCCTACCCTCGAGCGTGAAGTTGAATTCTTTATTGATCTTGAACACGGTACAAAGCCCATTTCTAAAACCCCATATCGAATGGCTCCTATTGAACTTCAGGAGTTAAAGGTCCAACTACTGAGGAATTGTTGGACATCGATTTCATTAAATCTAGTACATCTCCTTGGGGTGCACCTGTTTTATTTGTAAAGAAGAAAGAGCGGGAGTATGCGACTTTGTATTGACTATCGGAATTGAACCATGTCACCATCAAGAATAGGTATCCTCTACCTCGTATTGATGACTTGTTTGACCGATTTGCAGAAGGGCAAAATTCTTTTCAAAAATCGATCTTCGATTACGGATATCATCGGTGAAGATTAGAGGCGAGGATATTCAAAGCGCCTGAGAACTCTCGGTATGGGCATTATGAATTCTTAATCATGTCTTTCGGATTGACTAATGCTCCTGCTGGCTTTCATGGATATGATGAACCAAAGTATTCAAGGAATATTTGGATCGATTCGTTGTTGTCTTTATTGATGACATCCTTATATATTCCAAAAGTCGTGAAGATCATGAGCACCATTTGAAATTTGGTACTCAAAGGCTTCGTGAAAACAAACTATATGCCAAATTGAAGAAATGCGAGTTACGGCTTGAGGAAGTAGCATTCCTTGAAGCACGTGGTGTCGAAACATGGAGTATCTGTTGATCCGTGAAGATTGAAACAATACAAAGTTAGGAACAGCAAAAGTCGGTGGATGAAACGTAGCTTTTTGGGCTTAAGCTGGTTATTATCGGAGATTCGTGGAAGGGTTTTCGAATCTCTACTCCATTAACTCAATTAACTCGGAAGGATACAAAATTCGTTTGGAGTGAAGAATGCGAGAAGAGTTTCCAAGAGCTTAAGAGGAGACTTATTTTAAGACTTTTGTTCTAACAATACCATCTGGTTCGGATGGATTTGTTATCTCTGATACTTGAGGCAAAGGGTTAGGATGTGTTCTCATGCAGCGTGGGAAAGTCATAGCCTATGCCTCGCGACAACTTAAAAAGTATGAGAGGAATTATCCTACTCATGATCTAGAGTTCGCAGCGAGTCGTTTCGCGCTAAAGATATGGAGGCACTATCTATATCGGGAGAAAGTGGAGATATATTCGGACCATAAAAAGCCTTAAATATTTCTTCACTCAAAAAAGAACTCAACATCTGGCGGTGACGTTGGCTCGAGCTATTGAAAGACTACGACCACACTATTCAATACCATCCCTGGAAAGCGAGCGTGGTAGGCGACGCGTTGAGTAGAAGATCATATGCGAGGAGCGAGTGCGATGATGTCAAGTATACGCATAGAGCCAACTTTAATAGAAAAGTTAAGGTTGCTCAAGCCACCAAGCCCTGGTGATGCATATGAAGAAGAAAGTACAAGAAGGAGCTATTAGGGCGAGAATTGATGAAGAAGGAATACTTGAGTCCACTCTAGACTTTGTGTTCCTAACGACTCGATTTGAAGTACAAGATTATGATGGAGGCACACAATACACCATTTGCAATCCATCTTGTAAGTACTAAAATGTATCGTGATCTTGACATACATTTTGGTGGAACAATATGAAGAGAGAGATTGCAAAGTTTATCTCGATGTGTTTAACTTGTCGGCGTGTAAAGGCGAGCATCCGGTACCTAAGGGTTCGTTTGCAACCACTTGAGATTCTCGAAATGGAAGTGGGAACACATTACCATGAATTTCGTTATGGGTCTTCCTACGGTTTCTCAGGCATCAATGCTATTTGGGTTATTGTTGATAGATTAACCAAGTCCGCTCATTTCTTGCCGATCACGGAGACTTATTCACTTGAGCGTCTTGCTAGTATGTACGTGAATGAGATTGTGAGGTTGCATGGCATACTGTATCCATAGTTTGAATCGTGACCCAAGATTCACTTCAAGATTTTAGGTTAGCTTGCAAAAAGGTATGGGCACGCGGATCTACGATTGATTGGCATACCATCCTCAAACAGACGAACAATCGAAAGGACAATTCAAACTCTTGAAGATTTATTAAGACTCTGTGTCCTGACTTCAAGGCGGTTGGGATAAGTATTTACCATTGGTGGAATTCTCCTACAACAGCAGTTATCGAGCAAGTATAGGTGTAGCTCCATTTGAAGCATTATATGGGCGAAAGTGTGCGCTCTCGATTATGTTGGGACGAGGTGGGTGAAGCAACCTTTGTTGGGGGACGAGTTGGTACGTATGACTACGGAAAAGATCCAAATGATTCGACAAGCGTATACAAAGCGGCACAAGATCGACAAAAGTTATGCGGATCTTCATCGAAAGAGAACGTGGAATTTAGTGTAGGGGATCATGTATTATTGCGAGTTGCTCCATGGAAGGAGTTACAAGATTTGGGAAGAGAGGAAAGCTCAATCCACGATTTATTGGTCCATTTCAAATTCTTGATAGGAGTAGGAAATGTAGCCTATAGACTCGCGTTACCTCGAAAGTATGTCTCGTGTTCATAATGTGCTTCACATATCGTATTTCGTAAATATGTGAAAGACCCGAACCACGTTATAGAGTTAGAACGGACGAGATAGTAGAAGACTTAACGTATGAGGAGGTACTGTCAAGATCTTGGATAGGAAGGAGCATGTCCTACGCTATGAAAGGTCATACCATAAGTTAAAGTTTTGTGGAGGAATCATGCTATAGAGGAAATGACACGGGAATTGGAAGCGGAAATGAAAGCGAGGTATCCTCACCTTTTTGAAACACAGAATACGTCACGCCAATTTCGAGGACGAAATTTCATAAGGAGGGAGGTTATAAGACCCCAACTTATTATTAATGAAATTTAATTTTCTCTATTTATTATTTTGAAATAGTAAGGGTTGATTTGATTAATGTGGATAGTTAGGGGTAAAATACACAAATATTTCAAAATAAGCAAATGGTTATAAAATATTCATTGTTGTCGAAGAATATTAAATCTTTGTCGGGGAATATTAAATGCTGACATATTAAAGTAGCGATACAATGTGGGCCCCATAATGTGAAAGCGATTGGATGAAGAAAGCGACAAATATAAGTTGTTTAAAAATAACAAATGTGGTTGTTCAGATTAATACTATTAAAATATCAAATTGGTTAAAACACGGTAGCTATTACCGGTATTGCACGATGATTGATTCTTACGTAGAAGGCACTACTCGATAATGGTTACGGTAATTCTTATTCGATATTTTATTGAGTTAATAATTCTTTGCGTTGATATTTTATATTCTTTGTTGTTTCAATAATTGTCATTACATAGTATTTTTCATTATCGAAGCAATAATTCATATTATCTGAATAATATTATTAGATAACATTATTGGCAATGTCTAGAAAGTTACATCTAAGGAGAGGTTTGGTCACCTAATTCTTGGCGCTTGAGAAGATGAAATTCTTATTGGAAGCCCCCTCATCACAGGAAGCGTATGTTTGTTGTCAATAATGTGATTCTATAATATTATTTATGAATAATTAATTATTGATTTATATGATGAGGAAAATATTGATTTTATGAGGATATAGATGGAGAAAATTTTTAATGTGACAATTGTTGAAAATTAATATTTTATCTTTTTACGATAAAATAATTCATTTAAATATATTATTTTAATAATATATTAACGATGATATTTTTACAATGAATGTGGGATATATAAGTATATGAGGAGGAAGAGTATTTTTGTGGCATTAAATGTTTAACACGTGTTTTGTGTGTTGGTGGACACAATTATTAATAGAAATTTGATTATAGCTTTTGTAAAATCGCTTGGTTTGTGATTTTGGTCAATTTCTATTTGGAATTTGGAAAACCTTTCTTCTGCAAAGTTGTAGAGAATTGAATTTCCTATAAAAACTCGCGTGATTCGAATTTTTACGATGAAAGGGCTATTTATTATGAATTATTGAAGTTAGATGTTAGAAATAATTAATTTTTGGGAGTTTTAGTTAATTATTTTGAGAAAAACGTTTTTGCAACTAAGTTGGCCTCACATGTGATTCAAATGGGCTGAGATCAGTTGTCTAAGGTGGGCTAAAGAAAATGTGAAAAATATATTAATATTATATTCAATTTTCTGCTTTGGTGTTCTAAGCATTTTCCTATAAATAGGGTGCTTAGGTTAGAATTGAAAAACTCACCAGAAACTAAAGTTTCTCTCTATTTCTCTCTCAATATATTGAGCGTATTCTTGTGAGTATACTTTGAGTATTGTTAGACGGTGCAAGTTCCTTGAAGACTATACCGGTATTCAAATTTAGAAGTACTAATCTTCGAGGTAAGAGATGTTATTTTCTTCTCAAATGATATTATTTCTTCAATATCATTATCTTTGAAATATTAGTTGGAACTTTTATCAAATTTGGAACTTTTTCATGTCGGGGTTACTATTCACGAGTTACTATTCACGAGTTACTATTCATGAGTTACTATTCACGATTCTATTCACGAAAGTACTATTCATAAAGCGTGAAGATGTTTTTTATGGAATTTCTATCTTTTGGTGTGAAGTTCTTATTCACGTATATCGGCACTATTCACGATATCTGACCACTATTCACCAAAAATAAAATTTCTTCTTTTGTCCAAAATATCTATTCGGATACTAGCTTTAATTGTATCCATGTTTTGATCATTCTTGAATTTTACACCACTATGATTATTTTTGAGGTATTTTTGAACATGGATAAAACAAAGTACGAATCCTTAATCCTTAATCCTTGTCATTTTGTTTCTTTGGATTCGTTTCTTTAAAAAATATTTTCATCATCCTCGGTCTTAAATGATGATATTATTGAATATCTTTGGCTGTAGTGCAAAAGATGAATGATTTCTGAAGAATATCTTTGGTACGTAGTGCAAAGATGAGCAGTGTTTAGATGAACATGACTAAGTGATGAATATCTTTGGCACTGTAGTGCAAAGATGAATATTTGATTCGGATGTATATTGATTGATGTTACGGGGATAAAAGATGAGCGATGAACTTTTAAATTCATACATAGAAGATAGTAGTTTGCATTCTCTACTTAACTCTTCTAATGAATTATTATTTCATTCTGCGAATATTGATTTAAAATTTGTTGTCTATTGTATTCTATTAGATTTTTCCCTATTGAAGACTAACGGTAATTTGTTGTATATTATCTTAGTCATAATATTCTTTACTTGGCTAGTTGAGCTCACCCTTTTCCTTTTTGTTCCATTTTTCTTCTCAGGAGGCGAGAATATAGCGAGTGCTACAGTGGGGGTATGGAATGAAGGTTTTAGAAAGGATTGTTTAGTAGTCCTCACCATTTTTGTAAAATAATGTATCAATAAATGTGATGAGGATTTATTTGAGTATAGATATTGTCTAGAAGATAATATTTGTATTCAAACTCACAGTTTTACTGTTGTAATAATAAAGTTGTAGTTGTTTCTGTACCATGTATTGACAACTCAGAATAGGTGATGTATACCTATTTTGGGGGCGTCACAAGAACTCTGAGGAGATAGAGGTGGAGGATGAGGAAGAGGATCCTGTGGAGTTTCCACCAAACTCCATATCAGCTGAGATGTACGATGAGTTGTATAACCAAAACATAGAATAACAAGATAAGGTTGAGGAGCTGAAAGAGCAAGCTGAGATGCGTTAGGCTACTATAGAGCAGAAGGATGTGGAGATTCTGGAACTTGACTCACGACTTGGGAACACAAAATGGAACCTGGTTCACACAGAAGGACATCAAGAGGAGCTATTGGCTGAGAATGAGAAGATGAAGACTGAAATTGGAAAGCTAAAAGATGACTTGAAAGTGGATTCAGCTAAACATGCGCGAGCAGAAGACGCTTGGATGGAGGCTACTCTACGTGCAGATCGTGCTGAAGCCAAGGTTCAGAAGAAGAAGGCTAAAATGAATGAAATGGATTATGCTTTTCATTCTGCGATTGATAGGACCCAGGATCGAGTCTTTTATTACCCACCTCAATTTGAAGACTTGCCATGGTATATGATGGATCGAAGGACGGCGTATCATATTATGGAAGAAGAGCGTAGAGAAGCCTCTCGACTTCTTAATATGCCAAGATAGGAATAATAATAATAATAATAATATGTGATTAAATTAATTGCAAATCCCTTATTTTGAGATAAATAAAGGTGTAAGATGAGTATGATATCCTGAAACTTTTCAAGTTCAGGAAAGTTGATGATGATAGCAGAGATGTTATCCTTACTATGTTTGAGAACTATAAATGAATAAAATATCAAAGTTTATTGAAATGTTATGTGTTAAGCTTTAAACTTAGAACGTTTAAGTTAAACTTTAAATATTCAAGGAATTGAATAGTGATCTAATAAGCGTATATTTTAACAGAAAATACCTCCTAGAAGAAGCTAACCACACCAACAACCACCTCCCGAGGGGTCTACTAACAATAATAACGAGGCCAACGCTAACCCGATTCAGCAGTTGGTGACTTTATTAATGGGAGCACTTGTGAATTAGCCGCAAGCTCAAGCCACGACTTTCAAGGACTTCAAAGCGGTTGGACTGCCGGAGTTTCAAGGGTGTATGAATCCAGTTAAGGCCCAAACCTGGATCATGAAAATGGAAAAGGTTTTCGACGTTGCTAGAGTTTGTGAGGACCAGAAAATGGCATTCGTAACATTTATGTTAAAGTATAAAGCTAGCTATTGGTGGCTGACGAATAAGGTTCGTGGGGGATAGGGAATAGTATCATGGGATAGGTTTAAAGATATATTTTTTGAAATGTACTTTCCGACGAGTTCCCAGAACCAGTTGGAAGTTCAATTTTTGGAGCTAAAGCAAGGAACCATGTATGTGCCAAAGTATGTTACAAAGTTTAATGAGCTGGCAAGGTTTACTACGTATCAAGTTAATACCGATGAGCGTAAGGCGAGAAGGTTCGAACAAGGGTTGAATCCCTGGCTGTATAGCAATGTTTCAATGTTCCAATTAAACACATTTGCGGCAATATTAGAAAAGGCAATTATCACGAAAGGTGGAAGTGATGCCTTAACCAAATATAATCAAGAACAGAAGAAGAGAAAGAATGAGAATGAAAACAAGGTTGGTGGAAGAAATGGTGGAAGTAACAACCAGAAGAGGAAATGGAATGAAAATTCAAGTGCGGGAGGACAACAAGGAAGTCTGCAAAAGAAGAAGTTTGAAGCTTGTGCTACTTGTGGGAAGAACCACATTGGTGTGTGTTTGAAGGGTAAGCGGGTGTGCTTCAATTATGGCCAAGAGGGTCACATTGCACCAAATTGTTTTAGCCCAAAGAAGGGAGCATGTTTCACTTGCGGGTCAAAGGATCATATGGTTCATGATTGCCCTAAAAAGATAACGGAAAGTGCAAGTGGTCCATTGCCAATCCCCGCTCCAGTGTGAGAGCTTTTGTCACCATGTAATCATAATGGTCGGCGGCGGCGGCACTTATGAATTTGTGTCGGTTGAAGGTTCGTGATGGTGGTGTAGTTCCGGAACTCCCTCCACGTTTCCTCTTTGATGTAGGTTTAGACTCCATTGAATTGAAATAAGGAACTTTAACAACAAAATTCCCCCCAAACTTCACTTACGCAATCTATCGAACACTTGGTGTGCACGATGTTCAATCCCCCCAAACTTGATGAATTTGCGTCAACTATGGTGATAGAAAGTGAGGAATTGGAAGATAAGTTACTCACTCTCAATTTCGGTATAACTTCCCCCAAGAATAACCCTAATTCGTAGCTTTTTGAGGTTGAGTTGAATGTATGTGGTTAAATTGGGTTGTGAGGGAATGACTTTATAGAGATGGTGTGATAGAGAAACTTATGGGGTGGAGTAATGGAGTAAAGTAGTGGGAGTGTACTAATGAAGTGGTAAGGTGGGTATTAACTTTCCAAACGTGGGTATATGAATGTATTAAAGATGTATGGGAGTGGGGTTTCAGTTGGGGAAAAAGTAGGAAAAGTGTAAACGTGATGTAACTATCGAGCTTGCTGGTTCATATTCAGGACCCCCACCCCAGCGGGGGGTACTGTGCCTTATAATCCCACCCCAGAGGGCATGCAATCATTTTTGGACTTTAGACCCACCTTAAGCGAAAGGTTAATAAACTTGTAAATCCCACCTCGTGGCATGCACACTTGTCATCGCGAGATTGGGAGACCCCATACGGAGGGGTAATAAGCTTGTAGGGGCTCGCCCCGGTGGGCTAGTGTTTTGCAATTTACCTCTGTTTTGCTTATTTCTTCTTGCTACTCCAATCCATGATCATGTTAGGTTCCTGAAATACCATCAAGCATAACTGTGAGTAGTTATTGAGCAATTTTAAGCATGGTGATAAGATTATCTAGGAAATGCAACTTAACTAATTATTTAATGAACTTATTCTATATTACTAATTATTCTAAACTATAATTGGACGAACATGAATAAAAATACGAAGAATAAAAGTACAATTGGGTTGCCTCCCAATTAGCGCTTGATTTTAAGTTGTTCAGCCTGGCTACTCCCTATTTATGGTACATCGGCTAGTGTGATTACGATGACATACATATTGGAATCACTACCCCAATAATGCTTTAGCCTTTGACCGTTGACCTTGAATGTTTCCAATGGATTCCTATTATAAAGTTCAACAGCGCTATGTGAGAAAACTCTTTTGATGGTAAATGGAACTGACCATCGTGATTTTAGCTTCCCTGGGAACAACCTCAACCTTGAGTTAAACAGTAGTACTGATTGCCCAGATTCGAAAGTTTTTTGGATGATTTTCTGGTCGTGCCATTTCTTGACTTTTTCTTTGTATAACTTAAAGTTCTCGTAAGCTTGAAGTCAGAATTCATCGAGCTCATTTAACTGCAGTAGTCTCTTTTCACCCACAGCTGCTCGACCGAAGTTAAGTTTATGAATTGTCCAGTAGGCTTTGTATTGTAACTCCACAGGCAGGTGACATGCTGTCCCATAGACCAATTGATATGGTGACATACCAATTGGTGTTTTGTACACAGTCCGGTAGGCCCATAATGCATCATCCAATCTGAGAGGCCAGTCCTTTCTATTCGGGTTTACCACTTTTTCCAAGATTCTCTTCACCTCCCTGTTTGAAACTTCAGTTTGCCCACTTGTTTGGGGATGATATGACGTTGCCACCTTATGGTTGACCCCATATTTCTCCAAGAGAGCTGTAAATGATTTGTTGCAGAAGTGACTACCTTCATCACTTGTAATAGATCTTGGCGTGCCAAATCTTGTAAAAATAATCTTGTGTAAGAATTTAAGAACCACCTTGGCATCATTTGTTGGGAGTGCTACGGCTTCAACCCATTTCGATACATAGTCAACCACAAGCAATATGTACTGATTGTTGAATGAGGAAGGGAATGGCCCCATAAAATCCATGCCCCATACATCAAAAATCTCAACTTCTAAGATTATTTGTAATGGCATCTTATTCCTTTTGGATATATTGCCCACCATTTGGCATCTATCACAACTTTTTACGAACTGGTGGGCATCTTTAAATAATGTAGGCCAATAGAACCCGACTTGAATAACTTTTGTTGTTGTTCTCTCACTTCTGTAATGTCCCCCGTATGCAGATGAATGACATTCATACAATATATTATTTACCTCACTGTAGGGCACACACCTTCTAATCATCTTGTCGGCGCACTATTTAAATAGGTATGGCTCATCCCACATATACCACTTGACGTCCTGTAGGAATTTCTTTTTCTACTGGCGTGTAAGATCAGGGGGAAGGATGTTACTCACTAGATAATTAGAGAAATCCGTGTACCATGGAAATTCTACATTGACTCCAAACAGTTGCTCATCTAGAAATGACTCATTGATTACACACTTATCCTATTCATTTTTTACCCTGTTTTTCCAGCCTCGATAAATGATCTACAACTTGATTCTCCATACTCTTTCTATCTTTTATTTGCAAGTTAGATTCCTGTAAAAGGAGAATCCATCTGATAAGGCGTGGCTTAGCATCTTTTTTTGAAATTAAGTACTGAATAGCCGAGTGATCTGTATAAACTACCACCTTTGTTTCGATCAAATATGCCCTAAATTTATCAAAGGCATATACTACTGCAAGCAATTCCTTTTCTGTAGTTGTGTAATTCATTTGGGTCTCCGTAAGTGTCTTACTTGCATAGTATATGGCATAAAATACCTTCTCTCGACGTTAACCCAAGATAGCCCCAACCACATAGTCGCTTACATCACACATTAACTCAAAAGGCGTATTCCAATCTGGTGCGACGATAACTGGAGCTGTAGTCAATTTCTTCTTCAATAGCTCGAACGCTAATTTACAATCCTCATCAATCCTAAAAACTAAATCCATCTCTAAAAGGCTGCACAATGGTTTTGAAATTTTAGAGAAGTCTTTTATAAATCTCCTGTAGAACCTGGCATGTCCCAAAAAGATTCGGATTCCCTTAACTGAAGTTGGTGGTAGAAGCTATTCAATTGTTTCCAGCTTTGCTTTATCCACCTATAATCCTTTCGTCTAGACCTTCTGCCCCAAAATTGTTCCTTCTTCAACCATGAAATGGCACTTTTCCCAGTTAAGTACCAAATTTGTTTCTGCGCATCTCTTTAGAACCTTCACCAAATTCTCTAGACAAGCATTAAAATCATCCCCATGGACAGAAAAGTCGTCCATGAAGACTTCCATATTCTTCTCCACCATATCCGAGAAGATGGCCATTATACACCGTTGGAAGGTAGCGGGTGCATTACACAAGCTGAAGGACATTCTCCTGAATGCGAATGTGTCGTATGGGCATGTGAAAGTTGCCTTCTCTTGATCTTCAGGAGCAATGACTATCTGATTATACCCTGAATACCTATCCAGTAAGCAGTAAAATTTGTGGCCCGTCAATCTATCCAACATCTGATCGATAAAAGGCAAAGGAAAATGCTTTTTTTGGGTTGCCTTATTCAATTTCCTATAGTCCATGCAAACCTTCTAGCCAGTCACTGTCCTCGTTGGAATTAGCTCATTGTCATCATTTTGTACCACGGTCATTCCTCCATTTTTCGACACATATTGAACTAGACTAACCCACTTACTGTCAGAAATTGGGTAGATGATACCCGTGTCCAACCATTTCAGTATTTCTTTCTTCACAACTTCCTTCATAATTGGGTTAAGCCATCTTTGTTGCTCCACCGTTGGCTTTGCATCCTCTTCCATTAGAATTTTGTGCATGCAAAAGGATGGGCTGATTCCTTTGATATCTGTAATTGTCCATCCTATAGCCGATTTATGTTCTCTTAGCACTCTCAACAACTTACTTTCCTGCAATTCGTTAAGCACAGCAGAAATAATAACAGGTAAAGTATTAGAATTTCCTAAATACACATGCTTGAGGTGTTTAGGGAGTGGCTTTGGCTCAAAAGCAGGTGGCTCCTCCAATGAAGATTTCATCTTTGTTGTGGCTCTTTCCTTCGTGTGCAATGTTTTAAATGGTGCTTTAAATCTGCTAACTCGTGGCAGGGAGTCTAGCATCTGCAAGTAATCCATAAACTCCAGATCATCTAAATCTTCATCTCCCAATAATGTCGTTTCCAATGGATCGTTAGCCAAACTTTTACCCATATCTTCACTGGTTATCTGATCAATGATATCCATCCTGAAACACTCATCTTCGTCCATAGGGAATTTTATGGCCTTGAAAACATTGAACTTTACTTCTTGATCTTGGACCCACATAGTTAGTTCACCTTTTTGTACATCGATGAGCGTCCTACCCGTCAAGAAA
Source organism: Panax quinquefolius (assembly GCA_020205615.1). Taxonomy (NCBI): domain Eukaryota; kingdom Viridiplantae; phylum Streptophyta; class Magnoliopsida; order Apiales; family Araliaceae; genus Panax; species Panax quinquefolius. Next base: position 68,842,955 of record CM035153.1, on the reverse strand, counting down.
GGTCTCCCTAGGATAATTGGGATGTTCTTATCTTCATCAAAATCTAGAATTATGAAATCCGCGGGGAATATAAATTTGTCAACCTTGACCAAAATGTCCTCCATAATGCCCCTCAGGTACGTGACTGACCTATCCGCCAACTGCAATGAGATGTTCGTAGGCTTGGGAGCTGGTAGACCTAATTCTGTATAAACTAATAATGGCATAAGGATTACACTTGCTCCCAAATCACATAAACACTTGTTGAACGCCGTGTTCCCAATTGTGCAGAGAATAGTAAAACTCCTTGGATCTTTCAACTTTGGTGGCAATTTTCACTATAAAACTACACTACATTCCTCTGTTAATGCCACGGTTTCGAAATCTTCCAACTTCTTTTTCCTAGATAGAATACTCTTCATAAATTTAGCATAACTTGGCATCTTCTCTAAGGCTTCTGTGAACGGGATGTTAATCTGAAGTTTCTTAAAAACTTCTAAAAATTTAGCGAATTGCTTATCCAATTTCTGTTTTTGGACTCTCTGATGAAACGGCGGTGGAGGGTACACAACTGGTTCGTTAACTGTCTTGCTCTTTTCCACCTGTTGTTCTTCCCTTTGTTTGTCCTCAACCACTATGTTTTCACCTTCTTTAACATCACATTTTTCCGCTAAATTTTCTATTTTCTGCCCCTCAAGCTGTTTTTCACTTCTCAACATAATTGCTTGACATTGCTCATGAGTACCTTTTGGATCTTTCTTTGTATCACTAGGTAAAGTTCCTTGAGGCCTATTATTTAATGCAAAAGTCAACTGTCTTATCTGATTATCTAAGTTCTTGATGGCTACGGCTTGTGATTTTATAACTGCCTCGTTGCTCGTTATATACTTCGACAACAACTCCTCTAGATCAGTTTTTCTCTCTTGATGTTGAACTGGTTGTTGATTCTGGAATCCTAGGGGATAAGATGGTCGTGGAGCTTGCTGATTATTGCTCCATGAAAAATTAGGATTATTCCTATTCCCCGGACTGTATGCATTCTGGTACATGTTTTGTGGAATTCTGTTGTAGCTACCCACAAATTGCACTGACACTGGGTTGATTGCACATTGATCTGTCAGATGTTCACCTGCGCACAATTCATAAATAACTGTAACTTGTTGTGTCTGTACCTCTAACAAAGCATCCACTTTCTTAGAGAGCGTTGAAATCTGCGCTGCTAGTGTTGTCACTCCATCAACCTCTAACACTCCAGCTGCCTTAGCTTGTGTCATTCTTGTCGTGGGCCACTGGTAGTTGTTAGATGCCATTGTCTCTATCAATTCATATGCCTCCTCATAACTTTTTTCCATAAAAGCCCCTCCCGAAGCTGCATCAATACTAGTCCTGAGATTCCCATGCAATACATTGTAGAATGTGTTCATTTGCAACCACTTAGGCAATCCGTGATGCGGGAACTTTCTGAGCAATTCCTTGTATCTTTCCCATGCCTCATACAGAGATTCCCCATGCTGCTGTTCAAACATAGTTATCTCATTCCTCATCTTTTTCGTCTTCGCTGGTGGGAAAAATTTTGCTAGAAATAAAATTTTTGAGCGAGGTCTTCCCATGTAGTTATTGATCCCGACGGTAGAGAGTGTAACCAACTCTTTGCCTTGTCCCGTAAAGTGAATGGGAACAAACGAAGTCTAACTGCGTCATCTGACACCCCATTATACTTGAAGGTGTCACAAATCTCCAAAAAGTTGACTAAGTGTTCATTCGGATCATCATTCGCTAGTCCCCCAAACTGAACCTAATTTTGGATCATCTGAATAGTCCCAGGCTTGATTTCGAATATGTTCGCAGCTATAGCAGGACTGGTGATACTCGACTGAAGCTTAGTCACCTTGGGTGTAGCAAAGTCCCTCAATGCTTTCTGGTCTTTGGTAGCCATTGTTTCTTCTTTTTTAGAATTTTTGAAGTCTTTCCTTATCTCCTTGATCCACTTACTTAGCCTTTGAAACTGTCTCTCAATATTGTCCTCAAAAGGAAGCAAGTCTGGATTTTTGGACCGAGTTTTCATAAACCAACTTCAAAAACCTGAAATAAGAACGAACAAAACAAAAAGAAAAAATGTTTAAGTAAAACTGAACTAATTAAACTGATATCACAAAATATTAAAATCTATACTAATCATCCCCGGCAGTGGTGCCAAAAACTTGTTGGGTAAAATCTAATTACGCACAACACGCAAGTATACGTGGTCAACAAGTAATATAATATTAAGTAGAGTATCGTTCCCACAGAAAAATTAGTATGAATTCCAACCTCACAATTACTAGTTTCCTATCAATCCCAATTTTATTAAACAATCCAATTTAATGATTAAAATTATTAAAAACTAAAATTATTAAAAGTACCAAACAATCAACAAATATAAAAACTAAATTTTTAAACAATTAATGGAGAATTAGGCTTACAACTTCACCCTAAGCTTCACTATGATTATTACACTTTATTCCAGTTTAAACCACTATTCCAATTTATTAATCAAGAATACTAAAGTATAATTAGCAACATCTCGATGCACTAACACCATATTAAACTAAATTCACAATTTAGATAGAATTAAGTTAAACACCTTAATTAACTAACTCACTATATCTCTACGTGAATTACAATCAAAGAAGGTTTAAGTTCAAGTTCTCTATTCGATTACATGCGATGTTTAGCATATCTCTACCCTAACATTCATCAAGATTCTGCTCATTCACAAAATTCAAGAACACATGCTATATTAACTAAGTCTAGACTCGTAATTCCTCTCTCGAATCCATACAAGTCCACAAAAAATTATTGATCAGGCAATTCATAAATTTAAGCATAAATTAATATAGATAAACTGAGGAATAGCTTATTAAACTAAAAATCAACGATTACATAACCATTGTTCCACTTAAAGATCCATCATAAGCCTAAAAATTGATTTAGTTCATCATAAATGAAATAAAAACTGAATAAATTAAAGATACCATCCTTCAAATTACAAATATAAACTAAAAGAAAAGAATAAATCTAGAACCACCATTTTATTCAGCCCAATTCGCAATTGATATGAAAATCCTTCAATTATCTTCTCTCCAATGCTTGCTCCAAAAAAATCTATGTCTTCTAGCTCTGTTAATTGCCTTCTTCTTGTATAATCTCTCTCAATCGTTTTATTTGATGTCGAATATATCTCTATGACATGCATTCTGATTGAAATTCCACACTAATATGAGTCCCAAGCCATTCCAATTACTTAAACTTACATTCTTGCAGTCTTTAAAATCAAATAAACCACATGCTCGCCTGGACCCCGACCCACAGTGGGTGTTGCTGAAAATAGCAGCCCTGTCAGTGGCACGGCTTCGAAGTTCAAGGCCCCAGCCTACGTGGGGTGTAAAGCATATAAAAGGCCCACCGGTGGGCGTAAGCCTTCGCTAGATGGTCATCATAAGCTCCAAACTTGCTAAGTTTTTGCCACAATTGCACCCTTTTTAATCAAATGTCGTCACACCACCAAACCTACACACAAAATAACAATAAACAACTAAAAACAAACATAAAAACAAGGAATTAACACCGATTAAGCTTGAATTAGGAACCAATCTGTGGGTATAAAACCCACCTATCAAAATCCCCCAAACATAAATCGTGTTAGTCCTCGAGCACAAAACAAACTAACATGTTATGCAATGCAATGCAATGCTATGTAATGCATCTAACATATATGCCTATGCATCCAGCAGTATCATAGAATCAAAATTATTCCTCCGGCCTCAGAGAAATCAAGTAAACACTACAACACTTCATATCAAAACCAATCGATAATTCCTTATTAATCCTCGAATCTTAAACTGTTATCACTGGTATAGTGTGTGTGTGTGATCAACATCCGTGCTAACTGATACAGATTTAAATTCAATTCATAACCAATCTCTTATAAGGAATCATACAGAGTAAACTCAAAAGTTTCAAAAATAGACGAGTTCCAACTAAAACCAAGCAATCACCATTATCAAGGGTTCACATAGGGTACTTATGCTTTACTCTTTATATATATTTTTTTTTCTCACGGGGGCTTTTTTTGCTCTTTTCCCATTTTATTATTTATTTTTATTTCTTTTCCTGACAGTGCAATGTCTCATTCCATTAGGCTAACAGTGCTACCCCTTAGCGAGCTTTCAACCAACGACTCCCAGACCATATAAGACCTTAGGGCGTTAGGTGTAGAGACACTCCCTCGGGCGTACTTGCTCAAGTAACAAAGGCCCCAAAACAAGACTAGTCATGGTATATATATATATATATATATATATAACTTATATACCCCAGATTTTCCCCCAAACTTTGGTTCTTGCCTAATTCTTTGTCTTCACTGCCTATTCTTGTCATTCTCTCATTAACACTAGCATTATCCTTTAGAAACTCCTTACGTATCAATTTGAACTAATCAGTCAACACAGGTGTTATTAATGTGCTACCCTTTTTATACTAGTTTCAAACAAGAACAAGATCCAATTCATAACAGAAACTACATCAAGGTTCTAATAACCAGTACTGTACTTATCTACTTAATCTCAATCTCATCATTGGCCAAAATAAAATGAACTACAACAACTGCTGGACATATACAATATCACACAATACTTAACCAAATTTTATATATATATATATAATAAACATAACATGAGTGCAAAAATAAATAAATAAATATTTACGATCCTAAGCTTCTATGCAACTAAATGATTACATGAATGCAATATTTAATAAACCTAACACTAAACATAACATATGCAAACCTAGCTAATGAAATTAAATATGCAAACATGAAATGCAAACATGAAACTAAATCCCCCAAACTTGAAAATTACAATGCCCTCATTGTATAGATAAAGCAATAAATATGTGAGGACTTCCCTGTAATCACTTAAGCCTTTGGTGGTGGTGGGTGTTCTTCTTCATCGGAGTCACTTGGTGGAAACCTTGGCATTGGGGCTGGTTGCTGGTATGGGAATTGTGCATTGGGATTGAAGCTATGGAGTGTCATATTCAATGAAGCGAAGGACATATTCATAGCCTCGAACATATGGTCTTGCTTAGCTGCGAGTTGCCGCATCTCTCTTCATGCTTGCTTGTTGTGCTCATCCACTTGTCATTGAAAGTTGAGGAACTGAGGGCTAGATATGGCCTCGGGTTGTGGTGTCACTTCAGTTCCTTACTCTCCCATCATCGCATCCTGCTGAAACTCGTCATCACCCGAGGTGTCTTCAGCGTCAGCCTCATCCTCCGAAGCTGAGGGAAATACAAAGCCTACTCCTTTAGGATCTGACTCACCCCCTACTCACACCCTATATCGCGCAATCATTCTCGAATCTAGTGTGACGCCCCTAAAACAGGTATACATCACCCATCTTGAGTCGCCAAATACATGGTACAGAATATAAATAAAAACTTAATTATACAACTGTAGTGTAACATACGACAAAACATAAGCTGAGAGTTTTAAAACAAATATTGCCTTTTAGACAATATCCACTCTCAATGGGGTCCTCATTACAATTATTATCACACTATTTTATAGAATAGTGAGGACTACTAATGCCACTTATCCTGGACCATCACTCCATTCCCCGACTCGTCCCAGCTATATTCTCATTTCCTAAAGAGAACAATGAAAAAAAAGGGTGAGCTCAACTAGCCCAGTAAGAAATATTATGACTAAGATAATGCAAAATAAATTATCCTTAGCCTTCAACAGTATAACAACTGATAGAATACAATAGACAACAAGTTTTAGATCAACAACTGCAACGGAATAAGCAATCCATTAGAAGAGTCAAGTAGAGCATGATATCTACTACCATCTATGATTTAAAAAGTTTTTCATCAACTTTATCGCTGAGACTCAGCTTAATAAATAAGCCACATCATCGAATCATCCCTGCACTACGGGCCAAGGATATTTATGTAATCATCAATGGTCATGATTATACCGAATAATCCCTGGTCATAATCATACCAATAAATGTCCATCAATGCACTACGGGCCAATGAGGACTTTTACCACATCATTTATAACATTACGGGTCATGATTATACCGAATGATCCCTGGTCATAATCATACAAATCAACAGTCCATCTATGCACGTACGCCAAAGATGACTTTCATCACAATATAAGCATGATGATGATGATAATGATATAAGCATTAATCAAACGAAATCAAAGATAAATTTTAAAGACTTTAAATTTATCCAGAGTTTAAAAATATCCAAATTGTCAACATGAAACTGCTTTGTGGAGTAAAATTCAAGAATAATATTCATGTATCAAAATTAATTTGGACAGAAAAGAAATATATTTTTCGGGTGAATAGTACCCTATGAATAGTACTTCGAAAATAGTACCTCGTGAATAGTACCCCGACATGAAAAGTACCCCAAATACCCGAGTGAATAATATTCAGGTGAATAGTAACCCGTGAATAGTATTTCGGCATGAAAAGTGCCCTGAATACCCAAGTGAATAATATTTGAGTGAATAGTAACCAGGTGACTAGTAACCCATAAATAGTAACTCATAAATAGTATTCCTTCATGAAAAGATCAATAATTATCAAGAAAGCTCAGAATAATATTTCCATGAAAAGATACTGGATGAAACACAAATATCAAGGATATTCTACTAATTTCATGGAGTATAGAAGCCAAAACTTCAACAAAATGAGTATAGAATTCAAAATCAAAAATGAAATAATATTACTTACATACTACAAAGTATGGAAGAAAATATTATTTCAAGCGAATATTGAACAAAAATAACATCCCTTGAACGAAAATAATATTCCAACGAATATTTAACGAAGATAATATTCCTACGAATATTGAAGCGAAGATAATATTCTTTATGAATATTGAGCGAAAATAATATTCATACGAATCACGAAAATAATATCTCTTGTAATATGAAATAAATAATACCCCTTACGATTTATTAAGCGAAAATAATATTCCTACGAATATTGAGCGAAGATGATATTCCTTACTTAATATTGAGCGAAAATAATATTCATACGAATACGAAAAAAATAATATCTCTTGAGAATATGAAATAAATAATACCCCTTACATTACGTTAAAGCGAAAATAATATTCCTACGAATATTGAAGCGAAGATGATATTTCTTACAAATATTGAGCGAAAATAATATTCATAATAATAATCACGAAAAATAATATCTCTTCGAATATGAAATAAATAATACCCCTTACATTGCTAAGCGAAAATAATATTCCTACGAATATTGAATAAAGATGATATTCCTTACGAATATTGAACAAAAATAATATTCATACGAATACGAAAAAATAATATCTCCTTAGAATATGAAATAAATAATACCCCTTACGACTGTTAAATGAAAATAATATTCCTAAGAATATTGAACGAAGATGATATTCCTTACGAATATTGAACGAAAATAATATTCATACGAATACGAAAAATAATATCTCTTCAGAATATGAAATAAATAATACCTCTTACCTCAGAAGAAGACTGGATACTGGAATAGTGAAGTAGCAGACTTCTCTTCTTCTTTCTCTCTATAGCTTCTCTCTCTATAGATTCTCTCTCTATAATTGTTCTTGTGAGTCTTAGTGAATTGGTGAGAATGAAGGAAGAATGAGCTTCTATTTATAGGAAAATATGGTTTTGATAATTGCACATTTTGGGACTCGAAATATTACAGTATAATACCTTCATCTTTTCCTTTATTTTTAATTTAGTCCTGCAAGTATTATAAAACTTGCACCACCTCCCCTAATAGTACATCATGTGAATCAATAGTTCAGTCATGTGAATCAATAGTTTTATACATGTGAAAATACGAATTATAGTATAGTACCTCCATCTATACCTCTATTTTTAACTTAGCCATGCAAGTATTATCAATCTTGCACCACCTCCCCTAATAGTACATGAATGTGAATCAATAGTACACACATGCGAACAAATAGTTATAAGCATGTGAATTAATAGCAATTAATTGCTCATTTATCCTATTAATTACCCGATTGGTCAATATAACTTCTAGACATCAATTATTATCGAAATAAATGTCGATTTCCACTAACACTAATAATCCCAACACAATGGAACTATTAATTTCATCTTTAATCAACACGAACTTATTCATCATTAATATTATAACTCACAATATTTAACAACGAGGTGCGTTCGAGGAAAGGGGGCTTTTCCGATAAAGATTTCTCATCATTGGCGCGCAATTAGGTGACCAAACCTCTCCTTAACAGAACTTCTAGACATTGTCAATATTATAAATAATAATATGAATAACTTTATCATCTCAATTATTTATTTAATAATATAAAATATTATGCAGATGATACTGTGACAATAATTGAATCAATAATATGAGAGATATGATGCAACAATTACTGTAGCAATAATTGAGTATAACTGAGTGACTTCTCACGTAAGCATCAATAATCAATACTGTGTGCTACTATGCAATCACACGTATTATTGTACTTTTACTACCGGGTAGTTCAACAGTTTAACGGTAAAACTTTCGCCGTTATTTTTATAAAAAGATAATTCTGTCGTTTTCTAACTACGACAATACTTTCATTGTGGGGTCCACCAATGATTGTGTCGTCGTACGAATATTCCCTGTTAAAATGAATATTCCCCGACCAATCGAATATTATATAACCACTTACTTACTTTTGCAAAATATGTAAATATTACCCATAACTATAACATTATATCAAATCCACACCATAATATTCAAAAATATATTTCGAGAAAAATTATTCTTTATTCATAAAAGTTGGGGTCTTACATCTAGTGTCTGAAGCGGCATCTGAGTAGTTTCACCGTCGTACCATCTAACTCCCTCTTGCCTAAACAACCCACAAATGAGTAATGGGTGTGGCAAGCCGCCCAAGAAATGTCCTTATAATCATCGTCGGATTGAAAAACTAATTATAGCCCCTATGTCGATCATGAAATCTTGCACAATCATATATAAAAGTAATGCCTTTTCTTTGGTCACATCGGACGTGTGTGTGGATGGAAATAACTTGGCACACAGGAATGCGTACTATATCTTCCCATACCTGCTGAGATCCTTACTGTGAAAACAGTGCCTCCTTTTCGACCTTTGATCCATGTTGTACCCAGCTTAGTCATTTCCTTCAGAATAGCCTCAAAATCAGGATCATTGTCATGTAAGTGAGCATACTGGCAATGTCTAGGCACTCATAACTGGTAGTATGTGTTGATGGAATCAGCACTGAAAGGAACTAATCTTCCCCGCATAAAAGCGTTGAAGGGGGCCTTATCCTCGGCGTTAGCATAAAATTCTTTTACCACACTTACAACTGCAGCCTCAGGTTCTTCTATGAACTTATTCCACCCTTTCTTATATATCTGTTGCATCATTTCACCGTCGACATGGTCTGGTGCCAACCCCCGCTCCGGTGTGAGAGCTTTTGACACCATGTAATCGCAACGGTCGACAGCGATGGCACATATAAATTTGCGTCAGTCGAAGGTTAGTGATGGTGGTATAGTTTAAGAACTCTCTCCACGTTGCCTCTTTGAAGTAGGTTTAGACGCCATTGAATTGAAATCAGGAACTTTAACAACAATATTCCCCCAAACTTCACTTACGCAATCTGTCGAACACTTGGTGTGCACGAAGTTCAATCCCCTCAAACATGATGAATTTACGTCAACTATGGTGATAGAAAGTGAGGAATTGGAAGACAAGTTACTCACTCTCAATTTTTGTATAACTTCCCCCATGAATAACCCTAATACGTAGCTTTCTAAGGTTGAGTTGAATGTATGTGGTTAAATTGGGTTGTGAGGGAATGACTTTATAGAGATGGGGTGATGGAGAAAATTATGGGGTGGAGTAATGGAGTAAAGTAGTGGGTGAGTGTGCTAATGAAGTGGTAATGTGGGTATTAACTTGCCAAACGTGGGTATATGAATGTCTTGAAGATGTATGGGAGTGTGGTTTCAGTTGGGGAAAAAGTAGGAGAAGTGTAAACATGATGTAACTGTCGAGCTTGCTGGTTCATATTCAGGACCCCCGCCCTGGCGGGGGGTACTATGCCTTATAAGTTCGTCCCAGCCTGCATGTAATCTATTTTTGGACTTGAGACACCCCTGAGCTGACGGGAGTAATAATATATAAAAATCCATACTCAGTGATGCATTACTCAATGTCAACGAGATTGGGAGACCCCCGCCCCGATGGGGGTAATAAGCTTGTAGGGGCTCGCTCCGACGGGCTAGTGTTCTGTAATTTGCCTCTATTTTGCTTATTTCTTCCTTGCTACTCCAATCCATGATCATGTTAGGTTCCTGAAATACCATCAAGCATAACTATGAGTAGATATTGAGCAATTTTAAGCATGGTGATAAGATTATCTAGGAAATGCAAGTTTAACTAATTGTTTAATGAACGTATTCTATATTAATAATTATTCTAAACAATAATTGGATGAACATGAATAAAAATACAAAGAATAAAAGTACGATTGGGTTTCCTCCCAATTTACGCTTGATTTTAAGTCGTTCAACCTGACTACTCCCTATTTATGGTACGTCGGCTAGTGTGATTGCAATGACATCCGTATTGGAATCACCACCCCAATAATGCTTTAGCCTTTTACCGTTGACCTTGAATTTTTCCAATGGATTCCTACTGTAGAGTTCAACAGCGCCATGTGAGAAAACTCTTTTGATGGTAAATGGACCCGACCATCGTGATTTTAACTTCCCTGGGAACAACCTCAACCTTGAGTTGAACAGTAGTACTGATTGCCCCGGTTCAAATGTTTTTTGCATGATTTTCTGGTCATGCCATTTCTTGACTTTTTCTTTGTATAACTTAGAGTTCTTGTAAGCTTGAAGTCAGAATTCATCGAGCTCATTTAACTGAAGTAGTCTCTTTTCACCCACAGCTGCTTGATCGAAGTTATGTTTCTGAATTGCCAAGTAGGCTTTGTGTTGTAACTCCACAAGCATGTGACATGCTTTTTTGTAGACCAATTGATATGGTGACATACCAATTGGTGTTTTGTACATAGTCCGGTAGGCCCATAATGCATCATCCAATCTGAGAGACCAGTTCTTTCTATTCGGGTTTACCACCTTTTCCAAGATTCTCTTCACCTCCCTGTTTGAAACTTCAGCTTGCCCACTTGTTTGGGGATGATATGTCGTTGCCACTTTATGGTTGACCCCATATTTCTCCAAGAGAGCTATAAATGATCTATTGCAGAACTGACTATCTTCATCACTTATAATAGCTCTTGGCGTGCCAAATCTTGTAAAATATTCTTGTGTAAGAATTTAAGAACCACCTTGGAATCATTTGTTGGGAGTGCTACGGCTTCAACCCATTTCGATATATAGTCAACCGCAAGCAATATGCTCTGATTGTTGAATGAGGAATGGAATGGCCCCATAAAATTCATGCCCCATACATCAAAAATCTCAACTTCTAAGATTTTTTATAGTGGCATCTCATTCATTTTTGATATGTTGCCCACCCTTTGGCATCTAACACAACTTTTTACGAACTGGTGGGCATCTTTAAATAATGTAGGCCAATAGAACCCGGCTTGAAGAACTTTTGCTGCTATTCTCTCACTTCTATAATGTCCCCCGTATGCAGACGAATGACATTCATGCAATGTATTATTTACCTCACTGTAGGGCATAGACCTTCTAATCATCTTGTCGGCGCACTATTTAAATAGGTATGGCTCATCCCACATATACCCCTTGACGTCATGTAGAAATTTCTTTTTCTACTAGCGTGTAAGATCAGGGGGAAGGATGTTACTCACTAGATAACCCTAGTCAAAATCAAAAATTACTGAGGTTGTTAAGCAAAATTGATACAAGAAGAGAAGTAATCCGTGAGCAGCAGGAACCCATCTGGGTGGAGGCAAATCCAACAAACCCTAGATTTCATTCATATAGTTAGAAAATTAGAAAATACCTTGGCTTTCGGTGAAGTTGCTTTCGAATTCGTCCGGCGAAGTTGCTTTCCAACCGAAAGAGAAGCTTATGTTAGGAGAGAGATGAAGGTAGTGAAGCTTTTTGGTCTGGATCGTGAATCTTAGGAGAGAGATGGTCTGGATCATGAAATCTTAGGAGAGAGGTGTATTCTGTCAATTTTTGTTTGACCCGAAAAGAATGTCCAGTTTTTTTTAAACAAAAGGTATGTGTATGTGTCCTTTGCTTAACCGTTGGATATATCTCACTGTTAATAAATCAAGTTCGTATTTTTGTCTGTGTTCGGGCGCCCGGACCAGATCGTGATTGTGTATATATATATATATATTATCTACTGGGATTAAATATCAGTTTTAATTGTTCATTTAATATAAATCTGCAATAGTTAAATCAAATCTGTGGACTAGATTTATTTAAATCTTGTCGTATCTAACTTTTAACCGGTTCAAAAGTTGTAAATTTAGAACCGTTGAGCTAGAATGAATAAAATTTATTTAAATCTAGTCTTTTTTTTCTAATTTTGTAAATATTAAGCAATCACGCGACCCTAGATCTACATCTAGAGGAAGCTGGAAGTTTTGGCTACGCGCATGCAATGATTTAACTGATAAATCCTTTGTTTTGCGATGTTTAGATTAAATATTTATTTTATTTCAGTATATCTGTTATGAAAGTTATTCATATGATATTCTGTGAGCCTAGGAGCCATGGGATCTAAGATCCAGCTGATGGATCTAGATTCGGTTCCCATGATGGACCCCTTTCAGTTGTACAACTAACTTACAAATCATATGTGTGGTGCTCGGACATCCTTCGATTGCTTTCATGCCCATGAGGAGCCTAAAACTTATATGTATATTATTTTATCGAAGATGCTTCTCATCTCGAGAATAAAATCAAAACAAGCCGAATACGGAATAAAATGGAAGTATCAAAAGCCTTAATTACTATGTGAGCCTAAGGGTTTAAAAATGTAATACTCGGAAGATAAATAAATAAATAAATAAATAAATATTGAATAATTAATATTATTTGTTTTAAAATATTTTAATTGAACTTTGTCTTTTATTTGGGTCAAACTAGTCATTTATTGTGGGCTAAAAAGTTGGTCAAACTAGTCATTTATTGTGGGCTAAAAAGTTAATAAGTGTTGAATAAATTAATTTGATAAAATTAGGCCTTAAAATTTATTTGGGTTTAAATTATATGGGTAATATTAAATTCTATATAATTAGGAGAATTAATAAATAAAACCTAACCTACTTTAGTATTACACCCGATGCAAAAAGAAAAAGAACGGAGACACAGAGGCGGCTTTAGCTAGTAGCCGAACTTGAGGAAAGAAAAAAATAAAAGAAGAAACAAAGGCTCAATTAATTCACAGAGAGAAGGAAACTGTTTGATTTTCCATTCACGTAAGTCTTTGTATGAATTATTTATTAAATTATTGATGGAACAAGTAGTTATGTTGATATGTATTTAATTAATTAATAGTATTACATGATTAATTTAGTACATGTATAGTATCTATATATACGAATAGATTGACAGATTCAAAAGATGGGTTAAAATAAAAGTAATATCATTAATAATACAACATTAGACTTAATTAGGAACAATGTGTTGACAATTATTATTTTAATTGTTCGGTTCTTATGTTAATGGTATGAAAGCGCAAAAAAAAAGTCTACTTTATATATAAAATATATATATATATATATATATATATATATATATATATATATAAAAGAATTGAACCAAAGAATAAAAAAATAAAAAATAATAAATATAAAAGCGAATTAAAGAAGCTGTTATATAAGCTGTGTTGTATGTTAATATATATATATATATATATATATATATATATATATATATATATTCTTATGAGTGCATCATATTACAAGTGTGGGTGATCATTTGTTAATTTAAAAGACTTTTTAAAAGCGTGTATAATAATAATAATAATATGAGTTTTAGGAAAAGTAAATTTATAATTAGTAATTTAACGCATGGTTTATTAATTTATTTTGTTAATTTGTGTAATTAGTTTGAATGGAGGGAATTTAAAGAGTTATATTTGGAATATAATTTTGGGTATTAAATTACTTAATCCAGGTACGGATTCTGTACTCCTTCAGCGATAATTCTTTTAATTTTGATTTGTTCGTTTTTTTTTCGTTTAGAAGTTAGTTATTATTTCGCTTGTCTGTTCCTTCTCAAATCCATGTGATAGTTTCGTTTTGGGGCATTGATATTTAGAACTCATATTTTTACTCTTTGAACTTGTTTATCATGTTTAATATTTATTTCAATTTTTATAGTGATGTACATGTTAGTGTATTTTTGGAGACTCGTGTCGATGATTCGTTCAATCTAACATGTACGCGTTAGAACCCATTTGTGTTGATATTGTGTCGCATGTGTTGTGACATAGTATTTTTGTTAGAATATACCCTAGGATATACCTGAGCTATAACCACTTGTGGGGGTACCACAGGCATGTCCTCTTGGCACCGAGGCATGACACCTTCCATGGCGGTGTGATCAGTCCACGACATCTCCGTTTTGTGCTCCGGTGGGAGTTGACCATTTTGTGTTTTTTTGTGGGAGGCGTATGGGTCGAACCTAGTTTTCTGTTATGTTCTGTTCTGTGGATTGGTGGTGTTTGTGCCAAACACGCCTTCCGATTTTACATGCATTTGGATTGCGCAGTCCGATGTGTGATTGCCTGTGTGGCATTATTTTGATTGCATGTGTGGCATTATTTGACTTACCTGTGTAGCAAGGTATATTACTATTTATTTTGAGCTCAGTATGAAATAACACCCAACCATTTGATTCAGCCTATTATTTCGTTGTGTTAGTTCTATTCGTTTTGTTTCAGTTTGTTCCGTTTCATTTTAGTTCAGTTCATTTAATTGAATTAATTATTTCGTTTTATTATTCTTTTATTCTATATCCGTACTAGGCTTTTGGCTCATGCTGTATTTTTCTTTCGGCATGTAATCAGGGGGATCAAGGGTAAGTGTGACGAGAGCTTCCTTTTATCCAAATGGTTTAAATATTTTGTTTAGGTTGTGATCTAATAGTTTACTAGAGTTGTAATAAATAATTTAGATTATAGTTTTAGTCAGTTTGACATTTATTATGGTTTACTTGTGCAATTTATCAGATATTAAAACTATTCTTTTGTGGCTTTGAGCCTTGCTACTAAATTCATCAGTTTTGTTGTGTTTTGAGTAACTTCTCTTTCTATTTCGGAAAAGGGGTGTTACATAGTTGGTATCAAAGCCAGGTTCTTTCTTGTAGAAAACCTATTTAGGTTTGGCCTGTGAGTTATGGTTAGACTTCTAGGTTAGGTTTTTGTTCTATTTGACTTTTTGTTCAGCTATCATATTCACTATATTCAAATTTGTCTCTAATCTGCTTTGTTTATATTCGTGATCTCTTTCTTAGATGGCTTGTAGATCTGCCAGAGTTGTTGGGAGGTGAGGTAACAATAGGGGAAGAGGTGAGGGTCAGCCCAATGAGCAACCTAATGATCAAATTAATGCTCAATTGGTTACCTTGGTGAATTAGGCGGTGAATCAGGCTTTACCTCAGTTGGTGGCACAAGTTGTACAGGCAATGCAGCAGCCGCCACTAGAAATTCTTTAGCAGGAGAACTCGGGAAATAATGGCCCACATGCAAACGAAGAGGAAGGGAATGTAGATGGTTATGATCAGCAGGTGGTTCCAATGTATGTATGGTTGGAAAGGTTTCAGAAGCAGAAACCACAGTCATTCAGTTCAGCTCCGACTCCAATTGATGCAGAGAATTGGATTGCTCACCTAGAGAAGATCTTTGATGTGCTGGGGTGCTTGGATAATCAGAGAGTATTGCTTGCAGTTTACAAGCTAGAAGGGGATGCACAGAGGTGGTGGAAGGCGACGAAAGTAACCAAGGGTGATGGTTATGCTGAGGCACTTAGCTGGGCAAAGTTTTGTGAGGTCTTTTATCAGCAGTACTTCCCAGCAGCTGATAAAGAGGCCTATGCTAGAGACTATCTGTCTATTCGGCAGAAAGATGATGAGTTCATCACAGATTTTATTACGAAGTTTGTAAGACCCCAAATTTTATGAAATGAAAGTATTCAATTTTCTTATAATTATTATGTTATTTAGTAAATGGTTAAATTGAGAAATGGTTAAAGTTAAGCGTGACATTTGAAAATTTTGCAATGTAAGCAAGTTGATATAAAATATTCGTTGTGTCGGGGAATATTCGATTAGTCAGAGAATATTCGTTTTAACAGGGAATATTCGTACGATGGCATAATCATTGGTGGACCCCACAACGAAAGTATTGTCGTAGTTAGAAAATGACAGAAATATCTTTTTATAAAAATAACGGCAAAAGTTTTACCGTTAAACATTGAACTACCCGAAGAGTAAGCGACGATGAATCTGCTGTGGTTGCATAGTAGCTACGGTATTGATTATTGATGCTTACGTGAGAAGTCACTCAGTTATATACTCAATTATTGCTACAGTAATTGCTGCATAATATCTCTCATATTATTGATTCAATTATTGTCATAGTATCATTGTTGGTTGATTTCTCAATCAAGGCAAACGTGCAAGTATACACGATCAACAAGTAATATAGTGATAAATTAGAGTGTCGATCCCTCAGAGAATTCTAATTAATAAATTCCAACTACTAGTACTGTATCAATTCAATTTTATTTAAACACCCAAAAATTATGATTATTAAAACTAAGAAAACTAATTGTAAATATAATTAAGAAATTATGCCAAAAGAAAACAAAAAAAACAAATTAAGAATTATTTGAATGCAGATGAATGATAATTAAAACTCCAATTTCCCCAATTATGATTATTAAATCAATTATTCAACTATCCCAATTATTATGTCTACTGAATTGTTAACAGGAATTCTCAAGCGCCAAAAGCCCTCCCTCGAGTGATCAATTGCCTTCTATTTAACCCAAATTAATTTTGCTATATCTTTATGCAAAACAATTGAATTAAACTCGCTACAAACCCAATTCCTTATGTGTTACATGCGGCAAATAGATATTCTCATTCTATTCACAAACCTAATTATTCACTGTGCAAATAACTAAGTCACATGTCACCATGCCCAGTTTTAACCCTGGAATTCCTTTCTCAATTCCTTCTAGAGTAACAAGGTATTTATTGGCCAGATAATTAATCAATAAATACAAGGCATGATGAACAATTCACTTCAACATAAATAATTAGAATAAATTAAATAATCAATTCATAAACATAAAAGGTTCCATTGGAATCTTGATAAAAAGAATTAGTTCATGATGAAAATATAAACCACAAATACTTGATAAATCATCTCTAAGAAGTTACACAATTTAAAAGAATAAAGGAGAAGAAAAACTCCAAGTTGTAGCCTTCAGATCTGCTCTTCTTCCTTCCTCCTATCACTAATTCTGTAGAATCCCCCCAAATTCAATAAAAATAAATCAATTTATATATTTCTGTCCAATTCCAACAATTCTTGTTCAATTAGGCTTCCAATACTCATTAACTAAAGTCAACAGCAAGTCAATAGGGATTTCACGCCTATTCCTCACGCGCGCCTCTTCCAGAGTCAACCGAGGACTAGCGCCCCGGCGCTGTTTTATAGCCTGGGGATAGCGCCTCGGCGCTATTGAACAGAAACCGAATTTTGCCCCTTTTTTTCAGCCTAATTTCTCCCAATTGCTCCAACAATGCACCATCCTGCCACAACACACTAAAATGAGTAAAATAGTTCTAAAAACGCTTTGAACACACAACAAATTAAGATTAAACATAATTAATTCATGGGTATATTACCCAATCATCAAATACCCCCAAACTTAAATCATTGCATGTCCTCAGGCAACAAAACACAAAACACGATTAACTAAACCTCATGCAAATGCAAACTAACTAAAGGACCTTAATTCCAGCAATTCAATAGTTAACGAATATCCATAGGCCTCAGAAAAATCACAAAAACATGCTAATACCTCATGTTCAAACAGATCAACAATATCCTAACAATCAATCAATCAAAATCTGTTATTACTAATATTGTGAGTGTGTGTTCAACAACCATGCTAACCAATGACCAGAAAAAATCTGAAAGATAATAAAGTTCTTAATAAGCGTCATACAGTTCAACTCAAGAACGCATTAAATAAACTAAATTCAACTGAAATTAAACAATCACCAAAATTCAGGATTCAACATGGAATACTTATGCTTATTTTTGCTAAACGGGGGCATTTTGCTCTTTTCCCGTTTTATTGTTTTTTTTTAACCATGACTATGTAATGTCTCATTCCATTAGGCTAACAGTGCTACCCCTTAGCGAGCTTTCGACCAACGACTCCCAGACCATATAAGACCTTAGGGAGCTAGGTTTTAAGATACCCCTTCGGGCGTACTTGCTCAAGTAACAAAGGCCCCGAAACAAGACTAATCACGATATTTTTTTTTTATATATAGCTCAAAGCTTATATATTCCATATATTTTCCCCAACTTAAGTTCAAGTCTAAATTCAGTCTTCACTAGCTACTTAACTTGTTCCTTCATTTCACTGGCATTCAACCTTGAGACTCTATTATCTATCCATTCAAACTAACACAGCTAACATGGTTATCTTTCCAAAAGTGCTATCCTTAAAACATCAGTGTCAAACAGATAGGGATTCAAATCATGTCAAGAACATCATATTACTGACTCAACAATCCTTACTAGACTTGTTCATGCAATTTTAAGTTCATCATTGGCCTTCAAATATACTCACTATCAAAAAACAAGTTTACTCATGCAACTAAGAAAAATAAAACTTAACAACCACCCCCAAACTTATCTAGAGCAATGTCCTCATGCGAAAGATAAAACAAAATAAAACAGAGGACTCCCCTAATGAGCTTAAACGTCAGTTGGATCATCATCATCCTCGTTCATCTCTAGATCGACGGGAAAAAGCTGGCGGGGCAGGGGCAAAGGGATGGGGCCCGACTAAGACTAACATTTGGAAATTGCTGGGCATTCATCACATTCTGTGCGGCAAACTGGTCAACCAAATACTTAAAGATAACGTCTTGGCACTCGGACAGGCGGACATTTTGGGCTTCAAGATTGTAGAACCAACTATTGATTTCTCGTTGAACAGCTTCTGGAACCACACCTCTATATGCGGCAGACGAGGGACCGTATGTAGATGAAGCCTGGGACGGTAGAGCTGGAGATTGTTCAGTTTGGGGAATTATGAAACCCAATCCCCTAGGGTGGTTTGCTCCACCAGTCCATACTTTGTACTAGCTGATCAACTTGTGGTCCAACACTGGCATAGGCTTTTGGATCATCTCGTCAGACTTCCATTTGACGCCGAACTTGTCACATAGCATGCAGATGAGAGACGGATGTGGTAATCCTCCAGTGGTACTCCCACGAGAAGCTCGGAAGACAGATTGCAAAATGAGATGTCCCACATCCACTTTAAAGCCTTTGATGATTGAGTATAAAAGCACGGCACATTCCCTGGTAACATGACTCACATGGGTACATGGCATGAGTTTTGCGCAAATAAACGCATACCAAGCCTTCCCATATAAGCTGAGACTCGCGAGTGGGAACGTCATATTTCCGCGTTCATGTACTGTCCATGTGGTGCCCGGTGGACAAAGCTCACTAATTATCTGCTCATAGTCTGGCCTAACACTCACAAAACTAGCATATTCATCATGAAAACCCTCTACTGGCAGTTGGTAACACTCATTGAAGTCCTCTTCTCCAATTTCCACTGTTTTGCCCCTTACATATACTGTATAATGATCATGTTCGGGAACGTTGGCGTAAATTTCCTTTACCACGGCAATTACTGCTGGATCGGGCTGCTCGGTGAGTGTGAACCGGTTTCTCTCGGCTATCATGACTGCCATGTGGCCATCCTTTGCCGGATCCGGATTCAACCCATGTTCCAGAATCAATGATCGAGTAGCCATTCGGTTATATCTTTCCTGAGCCGCAAGACTAACAAAACGGCGGCTGTCAAATTTCGGAGGTGGAGTCGAGGCGGTTCTTGATCCTTCACCACGCTGACGTTTCAATGCCATATCGAGAATAGTGTTTGGTGTATCCAAGTGAGAGAGAAAGAAATTGTGTATGAGATGGAGGAGAGGAGGCGTGAAGCTCAATAGAAGGAAGGAGGTAAGTCAAAGTGATTATAACCCATATAGGACTCTTAGGTGACCCCAAGCGGCAAAGGTACTGTGTTTGTATGATGAAAAGCAATGGGCGCCTATTTATTTAAGACCCCAGCTATTATAAATAAAGATGAATTTTTTATAAATATTATTTTTGAATATTATGGAATAAATTTGGTATAATGTTATAGTTGTGGGTAATATTTATAAATTTTGCAAAGTAATCAAGTTGTTATAAAATATTCGTTTGGTCGGGGAATATTCTTTTGTCGGGGAATATTAAATGACGACTACTCAATCATTAGTGGACCCTAAAAGCTAAGTATTGTCGTAGTTAGAAAGCGACAAAATTATCTTTCTATAAAATAACGGCGGAGGTGTTACCGTTAAAACTGTTGAACTACCCGGTGGTAAAAGTACGATGTCTGGCGTGGTTGCGTAGTAGCACTTCAGATTGATTATTGATGCTTACGTGAGAAGTCACTTAGCTATACTCAATTATTGCTACAGTAATTGCTGCATCATATCTCTTATATTATTGATTCAATTATTGTCACAGTATCATCTGTATAATATGTTATATTATTAATTGAGACGACAAGTTATAAATGATTAATAATTGTTGAAAGATTAAAAATGTATTGATTAAAAATAAAATGATTTGTGGTAATATTTATTCAATCCTTAATGTATATAAAGAGTCTGTTATGAGACGTTTGTGGTAAGTTTGATTATTTTATGGGGCGGCCCATATGTCATCATCTAAGAGTCTCTTCGTCAATAGTAATTACCTTTGTAAATAGTAATTACCTTCGTCAATAGTATTTACCTTCGTCAATAGTAATTACCTTCGTCAATAGTAATTACCTTTACCAGACGTCAAACCACTTGCCGTTTCACATTACAGGCGTCGAACCACTTTTCTTTTCACATCACCAGTCGTCAAGCCACTTGCCTTTTCACATGGCAGGTGCTAAGCTAGAAATCTTCTATAAATAGAGGCCTAATGCTTCATTATTTTTCACGAATTCATTCAAGCTTTAGAGAGAGAAAGTATAGAGAGAATAAGAGAGAAAGAAGAAGAGTATTTTATTACTACACTACCGCAGTTATTCAATCTCCTACCAAAAGTAAGGGGTGTTATTCTTTCTTATTCATGAAGAGAACTGTTGTTATTCCATTGCTTATTATTACATTGGAATAACCTGTATCTGTGATTTACCCTATACTTGGTGACATTCTTCTATTATTCTCATTGGAACATCACATGCATGTGTTTTACAAGGACACCGGGTTACATCTTTATTATTATTACATTGGAACATCCATGCGTGTGTTCTACACCAGGACTGGTTAAAATCTTTATTATTATTCATTGGAACATCACATCATGTGTTCTACACCGGACTGGTTCCGTCTTTATTATTATTACATTGGAACATCCATGCGTGCGTTTCTGTACGAACACGGTTCTCATTATTTATTATTCATTGGAATAACTCGCCTGTGAGGTCTATCGCATGCATGGTGATTTCTTTTGTTATTCCATTCTTTATTATACCCAGTTAGTTAAAACTTTGACTTCTATACTCCATGAAATTAGTAGAATATCCTTGTTATTTGCGTTTCATCCAAAGATCTTTTCATGGAAATATTCTTCCGATCATTCTTGAATTTTACTCTACAAAACAAGATTCGTGTTGATAATTTGACGTTAATAATTCCCGGATAAAATAATTCTTGAACTTGTTTTATTGAATTCTTATATCATTGTCATCATCCTCATGTTTATATTATGTTGAAAGTCATCTCGTGGCACATGGTGCATAGATGGACTTGGTATGATTATGACGAGAGACTATTCGGTGTAATCATGACCGTAATGTTACAAATGATGTGATAAAATCCTCGATGGTAGTAGTGCATTGATGGACGAGTTGTTGGCATGATCATGACCATTAATGAATACACAACTATTCTTGGCCGTAATGCATGAATAATTGTGGTCGTGATACTAAAGAATATCCTCGTCAGTAGTGTAGGGTGATTCGATGATGTGGAATATTTATTAAAAGTTTGAGTCTCACTATAATAAAGTGATGAAAAACCTTTTAAATCATAAAAGATAGTAGATTTTATTTTCTACTTGACTCTTTTAATGGATTCTTTGTTTCACCAGTAGTTAAACTTGATGTTCATTATATTTTATCGGTTTAACAACTTTGTCAGAGGCTAATAATAATTTATTCGCATTATCTTAGTTATAATATTTCTTCTTGAGCTAGTTGAGCTCACCCTTTCTTTCACCGTTCTCTTCGTGAAATGAGAATATAAATTTGGGACGAGTCGGGGAGCAGAGTAATGGCCCGAGAGGATAGCATTAGTAGTCCTCACTATTCTCGTGAAATAAGGTGATAATAATTGTAATGAGGACTCCTTTTGAGTTTGTATAATATCTAGTAGACAATATTTGTATTCAAACTCACGCTTTATGTCGATTGTATACCTACAGCTTATATTAGTAAGTTGTATTTAAATTCTGTACCATGTATCTGACTACCCAAGATGGGTGATGTATACCTAATTTTGGGGGCGTCACACTATTAGTCAGTAGGTTCAGGAGCCCCTTAGCGCCGGGGCACTATTTTAGACTAGGAATACAGCGCCGGGGCGCTGTTGATCAGAATCTGGTGAAACGGCTTAGCGCTGGGGCACTAACTTTGTACTACAGCACAGCACCGGGGCGCTATGAAGCAGTATGTTCAATATCTCCTTAAGCGTGGGCGCTTATTTTATGGGCAAACGCAAAGAGCGGGCGCTATTAAGCAGTGGCTTCAAGAATTCCCTCGTTCACACTTCCTTTCACCTGCAACATGAAATTTAATTAATTAACAACTTGTGCTATCAATATTCACTCAAAACTCAACCACTCACCATGATGAGTAACTCCACTTTCTAATACTAAAATAGAGAAATAATATGCACTAGATAAAAAGAATAAAATAAAATACTCCAAGAAATAAAATAAAATAAAATAAAAATTGATTGGGTTGCCTCCCAATAAGCGCTTGGTTTACTTTCGACGGCCCGACTTTGCTAGTTTGCTCAATTGTTCAATGGGTCGGAGAGATTTATGACCATAGTTTGCCTTTAAATAGGTCCACTCCAGTAATGTTTGAGTCGTTGATCATTAACCTTGAATGTGCAATTTGAATTTGGTTTTTCGATCTCAATGTTACCATGTGGTGCAACAGATACGACTATAAAAGGACCTGACCAACGTGATTTCAGTTTCTCTGGAAATAAACGCAATCTCGAGTTAAAGAGCAAGACTTGTTGGCCCGGTTCAAATGTTTTATCAATAATTTTCTTATCATGCCAAGCTTTGACTTTCTCCTTGTAGAGTTTTGCGTTTTCATAAGCGTTAAATCGGAATTCATCCATCTCGTTCAACTGCAGTAACCTTTTCTCTCCCGCTACTTGTTTATCAAAATTGAGCTTCCGAATGGCCCAGTGTGCACTATGTTCTAGCTCGACTGGGAGGTGACACGCTTTTCCGTAAACCATTCGATAAGGTGACATACCGATCGGATTCTTATATGCTGTACGATATGCCCATAGAGCATCGTCAAGACGTAAAGACCAATCTTTTTCGTGACGGATTGACCACCTTTTCCAGAATTCTCTTGACCTCCCTATTCAAGACCTCAGCTTGGCCATTGGTTTGGGGGTGATACGCAGCTGTGATTTTATGACAAACCCCATACTTCACCAGTAATTTTGTGAACTGCTTGTTACAAAAATGTGTTCCCTCATCGCTTATTATTGCCCGTGGAGTCCCAAATCGCGTGAAATATTTTTCTTTAAAAATCGCAGGACGACGTTAGCATCGTTTGTGGGTAAAGCTGTGGCTTCTACCCACTTGGAGATATAATCCACTGCCAGCAGAATATATTGGTTATTGAAAGATGAGGGGAACGATCCCATGAAGTCGATTCCCCAAACATCGAACAATTCTACCTCCAAAATAGAGTTAAGTGGCATTTCATTTCGCTTCGAGATATTACCAATGCGTTGGCATGTGTCACACTTTAGCACATATAGGTACGCATCCTTGAATTATGAAGGCCAGTAAAATCCTGATTGTAACACCTTGGCCGCAGTTCGATCACCAGAATAATGACCTCCATAATCGGATGAATGGCAATGACCCAAGATACTGTCCATCTATTCATATGGTACACAACATCTAATCATTTGATCCGCGCAGGCTTTAAACAAGAACGGTTCATCCCAATAGTACTGCTTCACGTCATGGAGAAATTTCTTTCGTTGTTGCAAATTCAAATCCGGTGGTAACACCTTAGCAACCACATAATTCACATAATCAGCATACCAAGGCAATGTTGTGGTCACTCGTAGAAGTTGTTCGTCCAAAAATTTCTCGTTAATCAATGCATTGTCCTTTCTCTGCACCTCATCATTTTCCAACCGCGAAAGATGATCCGCTACTTGATTTTCTGTACCCTTTCTATCCCGAATCTCCAAATCAAATTCTTGCAGCAGTAACACCCACCGTATTAACCTCGGTTTGGCATCCTTCTTCTCGATCAAATATTTTATTACAGAATGATCTGTATAGACAATGACCTTGGTTCCGATGAGGTATGCTCTGAATTTGTCGAAGGCGAACACAACTGCAAGTAGTTCTTTTTCGGTGGTTGTGTAGTTCAACTGAGCATCTGTCAACGTTTTGCTTGAGTGATTGATCGTGTGGAAAATTTTGTTGTGACGTTGACCCAAAACAGCTCCCACTGCATAGTTGCTGGTGTCGCACATCAATTCAAAGGGTAGAGACCAATCAGGCGCCACAATGATCGGAGTAGATATCAACTTCTTCTTTAGAATCTCGAATGCTTCGATACATGACTGATCAATTTTGAAAGGCATGTCTTTCTCTAGCAGGGAACACAAGGGTTTTGAAATTTTTCAAAAATATTTGATGAAACGTCTATAGAAACCTGCATGTCCCAAGAAGCTCCGGATTCCCTTCACAGATGATGGAGGTGGTAATTTCTCAATAGTCTCAATCTTTGCTTTATCCACCTCTAGTCCTGCTGCAGAAACTCTATGCCCGAGAACAATCCCTTCTTTCACCATAAAGTGACATTTTTCCCAATTAAGAACTAGATTAGTCTCCACGTATCATTTCAATACTAACATTAGATTTTTCAAGCACAGATCAAAGCTATCACCAAACATGAAAAAATCATCCATAAATACCTCCAAATTTTTCTCGACCATGTCGGAGAAAATTGCCATCACGCTGCCATTGAAAGGTTCTTTGGTGCATTCAGATAAACCAAAAGACATTGGCCAAATACAAACGACACAGTATGGGCATGTGAATGTCGTTTTCTCCTGATCCTCCGGTGCTATAGCAATTTGATTATATCCAGAATAACCATCCAAGAGACAATAGAACTGATGTCCCGCTAGCCTATCCAACATCTGATCAATGAATGGTAAGGGAAAGTGATCCTTACGTGTGGCTTTATTTAGCTTGCGGTAGTCCATGCACACTCTCCATCCTGTAACTGTTCGAGTAGGAATGAGCTCATTCGCTTCATTCTTCACCACTGTCATACCCCCTTTCTTTGGTACGCATTGTACAGGACTTACCCACGAACTATCTGAGATCGGGTAAATAATGCCAGCGTCCAACCATTTTATAATCTCCTTTTTCACCACCTCCTTCATGATGGGGTTTAGCCTTCTTTGCATCTCGATGGTTGGTTTTCGCCCCTTCTTCCATTAAGATTTTATGCATGCAGAATGATGGGCTAATTCCACGAATGTCCGTTATAGTCCACCCAATTGCTGTTTTGAATTCCCGCAAAACCCGTAGCAGTCTTTCCTTTTGTGTATCAGTCAATTCTATGGAAACAATAACGGGTAGGGTCTCGTCTTTTCCCAAATAAGCATATTGCAAATGGGATGGTAGTGGCTTTAATTCTAGCACTGGTGGCTCTTCTATTGATGGTTTGAACTTTTTACCTTCAGCTCCGGGCCTCTCTATGGTGTCGAAGGATTGAATGCTTTAGAAAAAGCTGCTTGGTGGTGTGTCTAGCCATTTGACGTATTCGATATCTTTTTCAATACCATATTAAATGCGCCTTTGAGCAAAATAGATTCAAGTGGGTCCTCGAGAAAGTTGTCTTTGAATTTATGATTCACCAATTCCTCCAAGATATCAACCCGCATACATTCACCTTTTTCTTAAGGATACGACATTGACTTGAAGACATTAAAGGTGACCTGTTGATCTTCAACTGGCATTGTCAATTCACCTTTTTGAACATCAATCAGTGTTCTGCCTGTTGCCAAAAATGGTCGCCCAAGAATGATCGAATCTCACCGTCCACTTCACAATCTAAAATAAAGAAACCATGGGAAGATAAATTTATCCACTTTTACTAGCACATCTTCAACTATACCTCGTGGATATGTAACCGATCTATCCGCTTAGTCAGAACCGATATTTGTTGGGCATGGAGCTCAAGTCCGAACTAACTCGTAGGCGGATAACGGCATTAGATTAATTAATACTTGCCCCAAATCACATAAGGCTCGCCCGTAAAATCGATTTCAATCTCGCACGGTATATTAAAGCTACCGGGTCCTTGAGCTTTGGCGGTAACTTATTCTCGAATGATAGCACTGCATTCTTACATCAATGCTCTGATCTCGAATTCACCCAATTTTCTCTTCTTTGACAAAATCTCCTTCATAAACTTCGCATAACTCTAAGATCTGTTCCAAGGCTTGGTGAAGGGGATGTTGATGTGCAATTTCTTGAAGATATCCAAAATCGTGAGAATCGCTTATCTAACTTGGATTTCGAAATCTCTGCGGATCTGGTATGGGAGGCATTGTAATGGTTGGTTCGAATTTTTCTCACTTTGTGAGATCTCCTCATGATGCTTTTCGGTATCCACCACTTTCTCTATTTCGATTTGTGCCTTGTCCTCCTTTTCTTTATCTCGTGGACCGAGTCTTGTAGTTCTTTCCCACTACGTAGAGTTACCGCTTACAATGCTCATCTCGCCGGGTTTTTCTCGGTGTCGCCGGAAGTGTTCCAAGTGGTCGGTTATT
The DNA here is from genome assembly GCA_020205615.1 of Panax quinquefolius. Classification (NCBI taxonomy): domain Eukaryota; kingdom Viridiplantae; phylum Streptophyta; class Magnoliopsida; order Apiales; family Araliaceae; genus Panax; species Panax quinquefolius. The sequence continues at coordinate 68,815,504 of CM035153.1, read as the reverse complement.
TAATGCATGTGCTAATTGTCCCAATTGATTTTCTAAGTTTTTGATTGATGCAGTCTGACTTTGTATACTCGCAGTCTGACTTTGTATACTCAACTCCACTTGATTCAATCTTTTATCACTCTCATCGCACCTTTTCTCAGTTGTCTTAACAAATCTTTCCAAAGCTTCTTCCCAGCTTGCTTTTCGCACGGGTTGTTGTGTCAGGTTTTGAAACCTAGAATTGTTTTGCTGTCTCGGTGCTTGTTCTGCAGCTTGGTTGTTACTCCATGAAAACCCAGGATGATTTCTCCACCCCGGATTATATGTATTTTGGTTCGAATAAGGTGAGTAGACCTACTATAACTCCCCACATATTGTCTTTTCAAAGATTGATGGCACATTGATCCGTAGTATGACCCCCAGCACAAATTTCACATACCATAGCTACCTGGTGAGTGGATTGTGGGCGCATTAATTCTATCTGCTTAGCCATTGCGGACATTTGCACTTGTAAAGATGTTATCGCATCTACATCATACTTTCCCGCTGCTTTCGGAGGATTTGACCTCGTCACGGGCCACTGATAATTGTTGGTGGCCATCGTTTCTAACAAATGAAATGCTTCTTCGAGGTTTTTAGACATAATCGCTCCTCCTGCTGCTGCATCAATACTTGCCCTTGTGGATGCTTTTAAACCATCGCAAAATATCGCTAATTGCATCCACTGTGGTATTCCATGATGTGGGCACTTGCGGAGCATATCCTTAAACCTTTCCCACGCCTCATACAACGATTCCGAATCAAACTTTGCGAAGGTATGAATGTCATTCCGTAGTTTTGCTGATTTGGCTGGTGGGAAAAACTTAGCTAGAAATTTTTGAGCCAAGTCATCCCAAGTGTGGATTGAGTCCGGAGGCTGAGCATATAACCAACTGCGTGCTTTGTCTTTCAAAGTAAATGGGAACATTCTCAATCTCAGTAGCATCTTGAAACACATTGTTGAATTTAAAAGTGTCACAAACTTCCAAGAAACTCAAGATATGCTCATTCGGATCATCTAATGGACCACCCCAAACCGGCATTGATTCTCAAGCATTTGAATGGTTTAGGTTTGATCTCAAAATTGTTAGCATTGATAATTTGGTCTCCTAATGCTTGATCAGATATCCGTGACATTAGGCATGGCATAGTCTCAAGTGATTTCGATCGTTCCTCGCCATGTTCACTAGAATTTCTTGTTCCTCCAGTTTTTCTTCCTCAGGTGATAACGCACTAGTCGATTGCCCTTTCCGGAATTTCCTTTCAATCTCGTCGATATAAGGAAAAAATTCCCTTCTTGCCCTTGATCTAGTGTGCATACACTTGCAAAGAATTCCTGCGAAAACAAGAAGAAAAATTAAGTAACGTTTAAATTAAGACCGAATTGATTATAACTAATATGGAATTAATTTTAACAAAGAAATCCCCGGCAACGGCGCCAAAAACTTGTTGGTTGATTTCTCAATCAAGGCAAACGTGCAAGTATACACGATCAACAAGTAATATAGTGATAAATTAGAGTGTCGATACCTCAGAGAATTCTAATTAATAAATTCCAACTACTAATAATCTGATCAATTCAATTTTATTTAAACACCCAAAAATTATGATTATTAAAACTAAGAAAACTAATTGTAAATATAATTAAGAAATTATGCCAAAAGAAAACAAAAAACAAATTAAGAATTATTTGAATGCAAATGAATGATAATTAAAACTCCAATTTCCCCAATTATGATTATTAAATCAATTATTCAACTATCCCAATTATTATGTCTACTGAATTGTTAACAGGAATTCTCAAGCGCCAAAAGCCTTCTCTCGAGTGATCAATTGCCTTCTATTTAACCCAGACTAATTTTGCTATATCTCTATGCAAAACAATTGAATTAAACTCGCTACAAACCCAATTCCTTATGTGTTACATGCGGCAAATAGATATTCTCATTCTATTCACAAACCTAATTATTCACTGTGCAAATAACTAAGTCACATGTCACCATGCCCAGTTCTAACCCTAGAATTCCTTTCTCAATTCCTTCTAGAGTAACAAGGTAATTATTGGCCAGATAATTAATCAATAAATACAAGACATGATGAACAATTCACTTCAACATAAATAATTGGAATAAATTAAATAATCAATTCATAAACATAAAAGGTTCCATTGGAATCTTGATAAAAAGAATTAGTTCATGATGAAAATATAAACCACAAATACTTGATAAATCACCTCTAAGAAGTTACACAATTTAAAAGAATAAAGGAGAAGAAAAACTCCAAGTTGTAGCCTTCAGATCTGCTCTTCTTCCTTCCTCCTATCTCCAATTCTGTAGAATCCCCCCAAATTCAATAAAAATAAATCAATTTATATATTTCTGTCCAATTCCAACAATCCTTATTCAATTAGGCTTCCAATACTCATTAACTAAAGTCAACAGCAAGTCAATAGGGATTTCACGCCTATTCCTCACGCGCGCCTCTTCCTGAGTCAACCGAGGACTAGCGCCCCGACGTTGTTTTATACTTTCGGGATAGCGCCCGTATTTATTGAATGTAAACCGAATCTTGCCCTTTTTTCAAATTTAATTGCTCCCAATTGCTCCAACAATGAACCATCCTGCCACAACACACTAAAACGAGTAAAATAGTTCTAAAAACGCTTTGAACACACAACAAATTAAGATTAAACATAATTAATTCATGGGTATATTACCCAATCATCAATCATCTATATAATATTTATTATTATTAAATCAATAATTGAGACGACAAAGTTATTCATATTATTATTGCAATATTGACGATGTCTAGAAAGTTCTGTCGAGGAGAGGTTTGGTCACCTAATTGTGCGCCAATAGGGAGAAATCTTTATCGAAAAGCCCCCTCTTTCCTGGGAATGATCTAGTTGTTAAATATTGTGAGTTATAATATTAATGATGAATAAGTTCGTGTTGATTAAAGATGAAATTGATATTTCCATTGTGTTGGGATTATTAGTGTTAGTTGAAATCGACATCTATTCCGATAATAATTGATGTCTGGAGTTTATTTTGACCAATCGGGTAATTAATCGGATAAATGAGAAATTAATTGCTATTAATTCACATGCTTATAACTATTTGTTCACATGTGTGTACTATTGATTCACATGCATGTACTATTAGGTGAGGTGGTGCAAGATTGATAATACTTAAATGACTAAATTAAAAATGGAGGTATAGATGAAGGTACTATACTGTAATTATTTTTCACATGTATAGAACTATTGAGTCACATGATTGTACTATTGATTCACATGATGTACTATTAGGGGAGGTGGTGCAAGTTTGATAATACTTGCAAGACTAAATTAAAAATGAAGGAAAAGATGAAGGTATTATACTGTAATATTTCGAGCCCCAAAACGTGCAATTATCGAAACTATATTTTCCTATAAATAGAAGCTCATTCTTCCTTCATTCTGACCAATTCACTAAGACTCACAAGAGCAATTATAGAGAGAGAAGCTATAGAGAGAGAAACTATAGAGAGAAAGAAGAAGAGTAGTCTGCTACTTCACTATTCCAGTATCTATTCTTCTTCCAAGGCAAGGGGTATTATTTATTTCATATTCTGAAGAGATATTATTTTTCATATTCGTATGAATATTATTCTCGTTTAATATTCGTAAGGATTGTTACTCCATTCTTTATTATTCTGTTGGAATAACCTGTCTACGCGGACTACCGCATACTATGCATGATAAAATTCTTCTGTTATTCCATTCTTTATTATTCTGTTGGAATAACCTGTCTACGCGGACTACCGCATTCATGGTGAATGACCCTTCGTATTCATTCTTTATTAAATTGTGGGAATGATCTGTCTACGTGGATTACCGCATAGCGAGTGAAAATCTATTTGCAATTTCATATATTCTATTATACTCAAATGAGATATCATTTCTTTTTTACTCGTCATGGAATATCGTTTTCATTTGTATTTTCCTTTTATGAGTACTATTCATGAGTTACTATTTACGGGTTACTATTTACCCGGTTACTATTCACTCAAATATTATTCACTCGGGTATTTGGGACACTTTTCTTGTCGGAGTACTATTCACGAGTTACTATTCACAGGTTACTATTCACTCGAATATTATTCACTCGGGTATTTGGGGTACTTTTCATATCGAGGTACTATTTACGAGGTACTATTCCTGAAGTACTATTCATAGGGTACTATTCACGGGGTACTATTCACCCAAAAAATATATTTCTTTTCTGTCCAAATTATTTTTGATACATGAATATTATTCTTAAATTTTACTCCACAAAGCAGTATCATGTTGACAATTTGGATATTTTTAAAATCTGGATAAATTTAAAATCTTTAATATTTATCTTTGATTTCGTTTGATTAATGCTTATATCATTGTCATCATCCTCATGCTTATACTGTGATGAAAGTCATCTTTGGCTTACGTGCATAGATGGACTATTGATTGGTATGATTATAACCAGGGATTATTCGGTATAATTATGACCCGTAATGTTATAAATAATGTGGTAAAAGTCATCATTGGCCCGTAGTGCATTGATGGATAGTTATTGGTATGATTATGACCAGGGATTATTCGGTATAATCATGACCATTGATGATTACATGAATATCCTTGGCCCGTAGTGCAGGGATGATTCGATGATGTGGTTAAGCTGAGTCTCAGCGATAAAGTTGATGAAAAACTTTTTAAAGCATAGAAGATAGTAGATATCATGCTCTACTTGACTCTTCTAATGGATTGCTTATTCCGTTGTAGTTGTTGATCTGAAACTTATTGTCTATTGTATTCTATCAGTTGTTATACTGTTGAAGGCTAAGGATAATTTATTCTGCATTATCTTAGTCATAATATTTCTTACTGGGCTAGTTGAGCTCACCCTTTTCTTTTATTGTTCTCTTCAGGAAATGAGAATATAGCTGGGACAAGTCGGGAAATGGAGTGATGGTCCAGGATAAGTGGCTTTCGTAGTCCTCACTATTCTGTGAAATAGTGTGATAATAATTGTAATGAGGACTCCATTGAGAGTGGATATTGTATAGAAGACAATATTCTTGTTTAAACTCTCAGCTATGTTTTGTCGTATTTTACACGACAGTTGTATAATTAAGTTTGTATTTGATTTATGTACCATGTATTTGGCGACTCAAGATGGATGATGTATACCTATTTTGGGGGCATCATAAGGTTCACTAGGTTGGCAGGCTTTGCGGGGACCTCAGCAAGGACTGCAGCAGAACAAGCACATAAGTTTAAGTGGCGAATTCATTATAGATATAAGCAACATCTCATTAACACTAAGTTTTTAAATGTGTCAGTAGTGGCCAATGCGGCTAAGAATATTGAGATAAAGCGACAGGACTTTCGGTCTTCTAAACCGGAAGGGAGTCGAAAGAGGGACAGAGATGACCAACAGGGTCAAACTTCAGGCCAACATGGGAGAAATTAGGGTGGTCAGTGGAATAGGAATCGTGGCGGTTAACAGGGACAATGGCGTGCCCAGAATCAAAACAGGGGTTATCAACAGATGCCTCAGCAAGGGAAGAATCGTCATCGCCAGCTACCTTGGCATGGTCAAAATCGTCAGCATTGGCAGAATCGTCAGCAGGGACAAAATCAGGGTTGTTATCTGGGACCAGCTGGTGGGGGTAACCCAAATCTTATTCTGATAGCTCCTTGTGCTACTTGTGGGGCTAATCATCCAGGGATGCAGTGTCACAGACTCACAGGTGCATGCTTCTTGTGTGGACAGATGGGTCATATTACTAGGGATTGTACCGATCCACGTGGTAATGGTGGAGGTGGTGAAAATGGTGGCAATGGAGGTCAGCGTCAGGGTGGTCGAGTTTTTGCTTTGACGCATAACCAGGCAGCAGGTGCACTAGGTACTATTTCTGGCACTCTTTTAGTTAGAAATCATGAGGAGTCTATTTTGTTTGATATGGGTTCTACTCATTTCATTGTTGCTTAGTCTTTTGTTCGGCACCTGGGTGTGCCATCTCAGTTATTAGATTCTGATATGTCTATTGCTACCCCGATGGGGACTTCGATTATTATTTCTGATTTGTATCGAGGGTGTCCGATCAGTTTTGGGGATAAGATTCATAGGGCTAATCTTCTTCCAATGAGTATGCACGATTTCGATGTCATTCTTGGGATGGACTGGTTGGATAAGCACCAGGCCACTATCGATTGTCATGTGAAGAAGGTTATATTTGGAGATGTGAAGTCTCCAGAATTTGTGTTTCAGGGTTCACAGCTGAGTAGAGTGGTGAAGTTAATTTCAGCTTTGAATGCTGGAAAGTTGGTGGCAAAGGGTTGTGAGGGGTATTTGGCGTTTGTGAAAGATACCTCTAAGGGTGAGTCTCGTATTGAAGATGTTCCAATTGTTCGTGACTTTTCTGATGTATTTCCTAAGGAGTTGTCAGGGTTGCCACCGCAGCGGGAAGTGGAGTTTTCTATTGAGCTTGTTCCTGGTGCGGAGCCTATCTCTAAGGCGCCGTATCGGATGGCACTATTGGAGTTGCAGGAGTTAAAGGAGCAGTTACAGGAACTATTAAATTGTGGTGTGATTTGACCGAGTATTTCGCCGTGGGGTACTCCGGTTTTGTTTGTGAAGAAGAAAGATGGGTCTATGAGGTTGTGCATAGACTACAGGGAGTTGAACAAAATTACCATCAGGAATCAGTATCCATTGTCGAGGATTGATGACTTGTTTGACCAACTTTAGGGGCAAAGTATTTTTCGAAGATAGATTTGAGGTCGGGCTATCATCAGTTGAGAGTGAGGGATGGGGATATCCCTAAGACAGCTTTTCACACTCGATATGGGCATTACGAGTTTCTAGTGATGTCATTCGGTTTAACTAATGCTCCGGCGGTGTTTATGGATTTGATGAATCGGGTGTTTAGGGAGTACTTGGATCAATTTTTTATTGTCTTTATTGATGACATTTTGGTTTACTCCAAGTCTAAGAAAGAGCACGAGGAGCATCTTCGCACGGTGGTGGGGATTTTGTAGAAAGAGAAATTGTATGCTAAATTCTCTAAATGCGAGTTTTGGTTGGAGCAGGTCGCATTTTTTGGACATGTTATTTCTGCTGAAGGCATTAAGCTGGATCCTGTGAAGGTTGAAGCTATCACTAAATGACCAAGACCTACTACAGTGACAGAGATTAGGAGTTTCTTGGGTTTGGTAGGGTATTATTGGCGATTTATGGAAGGGTTTTCCTTGCTTTCCTTACCATTGACTCAGTTGATGAGAAAAGCGCGAAGTTTGTGTGGAATGAGAAGCGTGAAAAGAGTTTCAAGGAATTGAAGAAACGACTTGTGATAGCTCCTATACTTGCATTACCATCGGGGACAGAAGGTTATCAGATTTATAGTGATGCTTCTAAGAAATGTTTGGGGTGTGTCTTAATGCAACACGGTAAGGTGATTGCTTATGCTTCTAGACAGCTTAAACCTTATGAGGTGAACTACCCCACACATGATTTGTAGTTGGCAGCAGTGATCTTTGCCCTAAAGATTTGGAGGCATTATTTATATGGAGAGACTTGTGATATCTTCACCGATCACAAAAGTCTTAAATACATTTTCACTCAGAAAGAGTTTAACATGAGGCAGAGGCGTTGGTTGGAGCTTCTAAAGGATTATGATGCTAGGATTTAGTATCACCCGTGGAAGAAAAATGTGGTTGCAGATGCTCTTAGCCGAAAGAGTTCAGGGAGTGTAGCAGCCCTTATTACACAACCTCAGCTTATTTTGGATATGGAGTGGCTCAAGTTGAAGTTGTATGTACGAGGTTCAGATGGGCATTTGGCAGGTATAAGAGTGGAGCCCTCTCTTATCTCGCGGGTCAAAGAAGCTCAAAAAGAAGATGGGGAGTTGTGGAGTATGACACGAGAATCTAGAGGAGGCAAGTGACCGAGTTTCTTATTGATGACCATGGTGTGATTTGGTTGGGTGGCGGTTGTGTAATTGGTCCAATCCAATCATTCGAGAGGCGGTGTTGGCTGAGGCTCATAGTTTGCCATTTTCTATTCATCCAGGTTCTACGAAGATGTATAGGGATTTGAAGAAGAATTTTTGGTGGAATGGGATGAAACGAGACGTGGCTGAATATGTTGGGAAGTGCCTCACGTGTCAACAAGTGAAGATAGAACATCAATGAGCTAGTGGGTTGTTACAACAGTTAGACATTCCAGTGTGGAAGTGGGAGGATATCACAATGCAATTTATGACTGGTTTGCCAAAGATTTTCAAGAAGAACGATGCCATTTGGGTAGTGGTGGACCGGTTGACCAAATCGGCACACTTTTTGGCTATCCATGAGGGTTACTCGGTGGATAGGTTGGCACATATCTTTCAGCAAGAGATTGTTAGACTTCATGGTACTCCGGTGTCTATTCTTTCAGAACGGGACCCACAGTTTACTTCACAATTTTTGAAAGGGTTTCAACGAGCTTGGGGTACTCGGCTCAACTTCAGTACTTCTTTTCATCCACAAACTGATGGGCAATCCAAACGGACTATTCAGACATTAGAGGACATGTTGAGATCTTGTGCACTTGAGTGGTCGGGTAATTGGGATGATTACTTGAGCCTAGTTGAGTTTGCTTATAACAACAGTTGGCATGAAAGTATTGGAATGGCTCCGTTTGAGGAATTATACGGTAGAAAGTGTCGGGCACCGACTTGTTGGGATGAGGTTGGTGAAAGGGCCATAGAAGAGCCTGAGTTAGTTCAAATCACTACGGAGAAGGTAGCAGTGGCTAAGGAGAAATTGAAGTGGGCTCGATCACGGCAGAAGTGTTATGTTGATAAGCATAGGAGGACTTTAGAGTTTGAACCTGGTGAGCATGTGTTTCTAAAAGTTTCTCCTTGGAAGGGTATTCGACGATTTGGGTTGAAAGGGAAACTTAGTCCGCGTTATATTGGCCCATTTGAGATTATGGAGAGGGTTGGTAAAGTTGCGTATCGGTTAGCTTTGCCTCCGCAGCTAGCTCACGTGCACAATGTGTTCCATGTGTCGGTGTTGAGGAGTTATCAGTATCATCCATTGCACGTAGTGCAATATCCATTCGATAAAATTTGGGAGGATCTTACTTGTGAGGAACAAGCAGAGGCGATTTTGGATCGTCAAAAGCGGATTATGAGGAGGAAGACTATTCCGTTTGTTAAGATTTTGTGGAGAAATAATTCAGAGCGGGAGGCTACATAGGAGATGAAAGAGTCTATTCGAGCGGAGTATCTGCATCTCTTTGAAAATTAGGTATGTTCCATTCTTTTGATTCCGGGGACGAAATCCTTTTTAAGGGGTAGGTGATGTAATACCCAGAAAATAAATAAATAAATAAATATTGAATAATTAATATTATTTGTTTTAAAATAATTTAATTAGACTTTGTCTTTTATTTGGGTCAAACTAGTCATTTATTGTGGGCTAAAAAGTTAACAAGTGTTGAATAAATTAATTTGATAAAATTAGGCCTTAAAATTTATTTGGGTTTAATTTATGTGGGTAATATTAAATTCTATATAATTAGGAGAATTAATAAATAAAACCTAACCTACTTTAGTATTACACCCGATGCAAAAAGAAAAAGAACAGAGAAACAGAGGCGGCACTAGCTAGTAGCCGAACTTGAGGAAAGAAAAAAAATAAAAGAAGAAGCAAAGGCTCAATTAATTCACAGAGACAAGGAAACTGTTTGATTTGCCATTCATGTAAGTCTTTGTATGAATTATTTATTAAATTATTGATGGAACAAGTAGCCATGTTGATATATATTTAATTAATTAATAGTATTACATGATTAATTTAGTACATGTACAATATCTATATATACGAATAGATTGTCAAATTCAAAAGATGGGTTAAAAATAAAAGTAATATCATCAATAATACAACATTAGGCTTAGTTAGGAACAATGTGTTGACAATTATTATTTTAATTGTTCTTGTTCTTATGTTTATGGTATGAAAGCGCAAAATAAAAAAATAATAATAATTATATTATGAATAATAGTCTATCGTTATATATATATAAAAAGAATTGAACCAAAGAATAAAAAATATTAAATAATAAAATAAAAGCGAATTCATAAATTGTTATATAAGCGTGTTGAATCTTAATATATATATTATCTTAAAGGCATCATATTACAAGTGTGGGTGATTTGTTAGTTTAAAAGACTTTTAAAAAGCGTATAATAATAATAATAATAATAATAATAATAATAATAATAATAATAATAATAATAATAATAATAATACGAGCTTTAGGAAAAGTAAATTTATAATTAGTAATTTAACGCATGGTTTATTAATTTATTTTGTTAATTTGTGTAATTAGTTTGAAGCGGAGGAATTTAAAGAGTTATATTTGGAATATAATTTTGGTATTACATTACTTAATATAGTACGGATTAGTACTCTTCAAATGATAATCCTTTTAATTTTGATTTGTTCGTTTTGTTTTCGTTTAGAAGTTAGTTATTGTTTCGCTTGTCTGTTCCTTCTCAAATCCATGTGATAGTTTCATTTTTGGGCATTGATATTTAGAACTCATATTTGTACTCTTTGAACTTGTTTACCATCTTTAATATTTATTTTGATTTTTATAGTGATGTACATGTTAGTGTATTTTTGGAGACTTGTGTCGATGATTGATCTAACATGTACGCGTTAGAACCCATTTGTGTTGATATTGTATCGCATGTGTTGTGACATAGTATTTTTGTTAGAATATATCATAGGGTATACTTGAGCTATAACCACCTGTGGGGGTACCACATGCATGTCCTCTTGGCACCGAGGAATGACACCTTCCTTGGCGGTGTGATCAGTCCACGGCGTCTCCGTTTTGTGCTCCGGTGGGAGTTGGCTATTTGGTGTTTTGTTGTGGGAGGCGTATGGGTCGACCCTAGTTTTTTGTTCTGTTCTGTTCTGCGGATTGGTGGTGTTTTTGCCAAACACGCCTTTCGATTTTACATGCATCTGGATTGCGCAGTCCGATGTGTGATTGCTTGTGTGGCATTATTTTGATTGCATGTGTGACATTATTTGACTTGCCTGTGTGGCAAGGTATATTACTATTTATTTTGAGCTAGGTATGAAATAACACCCAACCATTTGATTTAGCCTATTATTTTGTTGTGTTAGTTCTGTTCGTTTCGTTTCAGTTTGTTTCGTTTCATTTTAGTTCAGTTCAGTTCATTAAATTAAATTAATTATTTCATTTCATTATTCTTTTATTCTATATCCGTACTAGACTTTTGGCTCATGCTATGTTTTTCTTCCGACAGGTAATCAGGGGGATCAAGGGCAAGTGTGACGAGAGCTTCCTTTTATCCAAATGGTTTAAATATTTTGTTTAGGTTGTGATCTAATAGTTTATTGGAGTTGTAATAAATAATTTAGATTATGGTTTTAGTCAGTTTGACATTTATTATGGTTGACTTATGCTATTTATCAGATATTAAAACTATTCTTTTGTGTCTTTGAGCCTTGCTACTAAATTCGTCAGTTTTGTTGTGTTTTGAGTAACTTCTCTTTCTATTTCGGAAAGGGGGTGTTACAGAAAACTTGTTTTCAAAACATCATTTTGATATGTCTTGTATTAAAATTGAACTTTTATACAAATCAAACCCTGTATATATAGGTTCAAAAGAGGCATAACACTACTTCTAAATAAAACACTTAGGCCCAATTAACTGCAACACACACATTTCAAATAAATTAGGGAATTGAAAAGACGCGGTAATCGTGTTTTCACAGAAGTCGGGGGGTGCCTAACACCTTTATCCCGCTTAAGCAAGCCCTCGAACTCTATGAATCTCGATTTCCAAGACATGTTAAACAAAGTCCAATAGTTGTGCCTTTTTACAAAACTTTTCATAAACTTGGTTGAGTTGGTACAACCATTTCACTCCTACCAACTGGCGGCTCTTTAAAAATCAATCTTTTTAAATCGTCCACATTTCATGTCAGACTCTTTTGTCAATTTCACTCTTTCAACCCAGATTCGAACCACATAGAAAACATAAAGAGTAAGAAATAATTAAAAGAGGAATTCAAAAAAAGAAAATTTTCCCCGTCGTCGACAATAGAGAGTCAAAAAAGGATAAGAAAACTGTTGGATAATGATTTGTTGATGAATTCTTCAAAATTGGGGATAAAGAATTGATTAGGAAAACTATTGTTAATGCTCTTACGCATTCCTAACATATACCATCATAAAATATTCATCATATTCCTACCATGACTTTGTCGTAGGAGTCCTACAAAAGTCTTATGCTACGTTTGGATTGGAGTCATGAAAGTGAGAATAAAATGACTCATTCTTACGGAATGAAAAAAATTGTGTTTGGTTGCGATTAAAATGGTTTTTATTCCTGCCAAATTTATAAATTTTATTCCTTGGGGAGGAAGAGTATGGAATAACTCATTCCAATTATAATGGAATGAATCATTCTATCCTCCGTTCCATTCATTCAATCCAAACGTAGAACAAGTGAACAAAACGAGATTCTAAATTCCAATTGTGAAACCAACCAAATTTATCTGTAAATTTATATGTTGAGCTAAAATTACCACAACCCTTGAAAAAGTAACAAAATTAACCCTGAAAAATTAACAAAATTAGATGGTGTTTAAGTTAACTTATAAGTGGTCAAATATGTTTATAATCAATTTTAAGAAGTAAAAAATGTTTGCTAACTGGTTTTAAAACAATTTATAATCACTTTTCATGGAAATAATTAGAAACTCCAATTTTGAACTTTTGATTATCTACCAAATTTAATAATCAAGAAAGACTAAGTGTATTACTAATCTATCCCTATTTATCGGTGAGATCTACTTAACTAGTTGACACATCATTTGAGACACAAAAATTGAGATTCCTAGTATCAACTAATATGTTGAAAAAATTAAAAAGTATATTTAATTTTAGAACGAGAATACATATGTTTAACAAAAATTAAAAAAAAAATACCAACATAGAGTCATAGACATTGCGCTAGAAGCGAACTTGAACCGCAACTAGCCCTCACAATTTGGTTTACAAACTTATGGGTGAACCTATATTAACTAGAACTATTTGGTAATTTAAAAATAATAATATAATAATAAATATATTCTGACATTATGTCATTATATTCCAAGATTAATAAAAATATTATTCTCTTTGTTCTAAAATTAGAGATACATTTTGATTTTTTTTTTTGAGTTAATTCGTGAAATCTTAAAATTCAAAATTTATGTGAAATTATTTATTTTAATACAAACAAATATAACAATTGTAAACTAACTATAAAGTACTAGTAATTATGATCTTTGTTGTTTTCAAAACTTGAAAGAAATTATATAAACTTGGAGTTTTAGGTTTTTGCTAATTGATTTTAAAAGGTCAAAATATATCTCACGAAGACAATACTTTTTTTTAAAAAAAATATATATAAATTGGACTCTTTTGAGAGTACAAGGTAGAATGCAACTATAAAAAATGCTTATACATAATACGTATTTGGTAATTAAAGAAAAGAAAAAAAAATTGTTATTTTGTGACGAATGGACTTTTTTAAATAAATGTGTTTTCTAAGTATGTTTCGTATATATGTTAAAACTGGTGCTAAACCACTTATTCTCTTCTACATTAATTATGTGTTTGGTATTTTTCTTTTAATTGATGTTGAATTTCTGAAATTGAAGTATATTTAATTTTTCAACCATATCAATTTTAAAATTTAAAATATCATAAATTAATTTTATAAATTCAAAATATATCTTTAATATTTGAACAAAATTAATAATGTACACAACACATGAATGCACCATCAATTTTTTTTTAAAATATCACTAGGATGTGATTTGCACAATTGAAAACTCCAAAAAATTCCTGTTTCAATTTTTTATTAGTATTTGTTTTAAAAATAATGAGAAATGTATTATCTTTTTTATTTTCACATTTAGAGGTTATAATATTATGAATCCAAATAATTTCCTTCTTTGATCACTAAGTCAATTGTCACCCATGTCACGAAAGACTAAAATATCAACTAAAAAAAATATAAAATCGCACTAGCCGATAATACTTCGATCTGGCCAGGTTTGTATAGTTTATTATTGTAATATCTGGAAAATTAAAAAAATAAAAATAAAATAATAATAATAATAAGGTAATACAAATAAAATAAAAACAATAAAATTAATTGGGTCAAACTAATTTCTAAGTATTTAAGTTTGAGCTTGTTAAACTTTTTGAGTCCAATTTAAAATGTTGAGTTTTAAAAACTAAATTGGAATATGAATAATATTAATATATTAGGTTAAGACCCTTCCTAATTTATGTACTGACATAATCGATTAGAGAGGATTTTGACAATAAAGCTATGAAACAAAATGGAAAATTTGAGAAAAAAATTATGAGACTATATATTCAACATAGTCGTATCTTTAAAAGGTAATTATTAAATTTATTTTGTTATTAAGAAAAATAATTGTTATTGTGGGGTTGGGGTGTAATCTTTTATATATATATATATATATATATATATATATGGTGTATTTGTGACGGATTTACTGATCTTGGGTGAGGGAGGACAATTGCTAAACAAATGAATAATTAATTATTATAATATAATATGGTTTTAATCCAAGCTAGGATTCTATATAAATATTCTATGACGGAGGTTATGATCAGTGGGGCATGTTTGAATATTTTATTATCCACCAGCCCAGCTTTAATAAATGAATTTCTAAGATTAGATCTAATCTCTTTCCAAGAAGGTCAACTCCTATCATTCTCACAGTATCTAATAGAAATCCTGCCATCAGACTTGACCATGAACCACGAATATTAATTATGCTGACAGTTAAATCTTTAAAAATTTATTTGAGAATACACCATTAATTTGTTTTAATTGGATGTACTATATATAAGATCTATAATTGATAAGTTGGTCTCTGTAAATGCTTTAATTCATTTGTTTTGTGTTTATGTACTATTAATATCAAAATCAGTATTAAGAAATTAACACATGATTGAATAGTGACTTTGAATTAATGTACAGGTTTTTAAGAATTAATAAAACTATATTTATATTATTATACCATTAATTATATTAAATTAAATTGATGTTTTTGCATTACAGAATGTACAGAACGTATTCATAACTTTAGAGAGTATGAAATAATTTTAAGAATGTTGAATTTATAAAAATAAAATACATAAATTTTACAATTTAATAATTTAATTAATGATCTGGTATTGATTTAATAATTATATAGATTGCATTGAGGAGGTCTAGTGATGTGATATTTGGGTTCGGTAAATTATTTCGGTATTATATTCTGATACGGATTTCGTACTTTGTGTCTTGTTTGTGCTTCTATCCCCCATATCAGTTATGTAATATTTCGTCATTTGAGAAACTACGTTTTTGACGTTTTTGAGACCTTATTCGATTGCATCATTATTCGTATATTTTCGTTGACATTCGGAAGTATTTAGATTGTTGGTATCTTTTGATATTCAAGTATGTTAGTATTTGGAATAAATCGATGTAATTTGAATATGATCATATAAGCCTTGTGAGTTGAACCCCTTTTGACTTACATTTTGTAATTTGATTCTTAGGGTAACTTGAGCTAACCAACTGTGGGGGCATGTTCTCTTGACACAAGGGTATAACACCTTCTGTGGCGGTGTGATTAGTTTGCGACGTATCTTTTTGTATGCTGTGGGTGTGACGCCCCAAAAACAGGTATACATCACCCATCTTGAGTCGCCAAATACATGGTACATAAATCAAATACAAACTTAATTATATAACTGTCGGGTAATATACGACAAAACATAGCTGAGAGTTTAAACAAGAATATTGTCTTCTAGACAATATCCACTCTCAAATAGAGTCCTCATTACATTTATTGTCACACTATTTTATAGAATAGTGAGGACTACTATAACACCATCTCGGACCATCACTCCGTTCCCCGACTAGTCCCGGCTACGTTCTCATTTCTTGAAGAGAACAATGAAAGCAAAATGGTGAGCTCAACTAGCCTAGTAAGAAATATTATGACTAAGATAATGCAAAATAAATTATCATTAGTCTTCAACAGTGTTAAACTGATAAAATACAATAAACATCAAGTTTAACTGCAGCGGAACAAGCAATCCATTAGAAGAGTCAAATAGAGCATGATATCTACTATCTTCTATGATTTAAAAAGTTTTTCATCTATTTTATCGCAAAGACTCAACTTAATAAATAAACCACATCATTGAATCATCCCTGCACTACTGGCCAAGGATATTCATGTAATCATCAATGGTCATGATTATACCGAATAATCCCTGGTCATAATCATACCAATAACTGTCTATCAATGCACTACGGGCCAATGAGGACTTTTACCACATCATTTGTAACATTACGGGTCACGATTATACCGAATGATCCATGGTCATAACTGTGATGCCCCCAAAATAGGTATACAACACCCACTCTGAGTCGCCAAATACATGGTACATAAACAACTTCAATTTTATTAATACAATTGTCGTGCAAAATACGACAACACATAAACTGTGAGTTTAAAAACAAATATTATCTTCTAGACAATATCACTCAAATAAGTCCTCATTACAATTATTGATACACTATTTTACAAAATAGTGAGGACTACTAAAACGACTTTCTAGAACCTTCATTCCATACCTCGATTAGTACTCGCTACATTCTCGCCTTCTGAGAAGAAAAATGGAACAAAAAGGAAAAGGGTGAGCTCAACTAGCCCAGTAAAGAATATTATGACTAAGATAACATAGAACAAATTATCGTTAGTCCTCAACAGAGAAAAATCTGATAGAATACAATAGATAACAAGTTTTAAATCAATATTCGTAGCGAAAATAATAATTCATTAGAAGAGTTACGTATAGAATGAAATATACTTTCTTGTATGAATTTAAAAGTTTATCATCAATATTTTATCCCTATAACATCAATCAATATACATCTTGAATCAAATATCATCTTTGCACTACAGGCCAAAGATATTCAATAGTTGGTCATGTTCATCTCAACACCTGTACATCTTTGCACTATGGGCCAAAGATATTCATAAGAAAATCAACCATCTTTGCACTACAGGCCAAAGATATTCAGTAATATCATCATTTAGGACTGAGGATGATGACACATTTATTGTAAAACATCACCATTATTTTATTATTATAATATAATAATATATTTAAATGAATTATTTTATCAGAAAAGATAAAATATCAATTTTCAACAATTTTCACATTAAAAATTTTCTCCATTTATATCCTCATAAAATGAATATTTTTTTTATCATATAAATCAATAATTAATTATTCACAAATAATATTACAGAATCACAACATCAACAACCAGGCCGTTCCCAAGAAAGAGGAGGCTTTCCAATAAGGATTTATCCTTACTGGCACACAATTAGGTGACCAAACCTCTCCTCAGACAGAACTTTCTAGATATTGCCAATAATGCTATCTAATAATATTATTCAAATAATATGAATTATTGATCTGATAATGGAAAATACCGTGTAGTGACAATTATTGAAACAACAATAATATAAAATATCAACGTAGCAATTATTAAATCTATAAAATAAAATATTGAATAGTAATTACTATAACAATTATTGAGTAGTGCCTTCTTACGTAAGAATCAATAATCAGTGCAATACCGTGTGCTACTGTGTTTTAACCACCGAGTATTTCAACAGTATTAACGGTAACAACTACAGCGTTATTTATAAACAACTTATACTTGTCGTTTTCTTCATCCAATCGCTTTTCGTTATGGGGCCCACACAAAGCTGCGCCGTCGTATGAATATTCCCCGACAGTAAGAATATTCCACGACCAAACGAATATTCCCCGACAACAATGAATATTTTATAACCACTTGCTTATTTGAAATATTTGCGCATTTTACCCATAACTAACCACATTAATCAAATATAATCAACCCTTACTATTTCAAAATAATAGATAGAGGAAATTTAATTTCATTTATAATAAGTTGGGGTCTTACAACCTCCCCTCCTTATGAAATTTCATCCTCAAAATTGATGTACGTACCTGGTGTTTCGAAAAGGTGAGGATACCTCGCTTTCATTTCCGTTTCCAACTCTAGGTCATTTCCTCTATAGCATGGTTCCTCCACAAAACTTTGACTTGTGGTATGACCTTTGTGCGTAGGACATGCTCCTTCCTATCCAAGATCTTGACAGGTACCTCTTCGTACGTTAAGTCTTCGGCTATCTCTCCTGGTTCTAACTCAATAACGTGGTTCGGGTCTTTCACATATTTACGTAGCACAGATATATGAAAAACATTATGAACACGAGACATACTTGGAGGTAATGCGAGTTTATAGGCCACATTTCCTACTCGGTCAAGAATTTGAAATGGACCAATAAATTGTGGATTGAGCTTTCCTCTCTTCCCAAATCTTATAACTCCCTTCCATGGAGCCACACGCAACAATACATGATCCCCAATACTAAATTCCACGTCCTTTCGATGAAGATCCGCATAACTCTTTTGTCGATCCTGTGCCATTTGTATACGTTGTCGAATCATTTGGATCTTTTCTGTAGTAATACGTACCAACTCTGGTCCCAACAATGTTGCTTCACCCATCTCATCCCAACATATTGGAGAGCGACACTTACGTCCATATAATGCTTCGAATGGAGCCACACCTATACTTGCCTGATAATTGTTGTTGTAGGAGAATTCCACCAAAGGTAAATATTTATCCCAACTCACTTTGAAGTCTAGGACACAGAGTCTTAATAGATCTTCAAGAGTTTGAATAGTCCTCTTTGATTGTCCGTCCGTTTGAGGATGGTATGCCAAATCAATAAAGAAATGCGTGCCCATAGCTTTTTGCAAGCTAACCCAAAATCGTGAAGTGAATCTTGGGTCACGATCCGAAACTATGGATACTGGTATGCCATGCAATCTCACAATCTCATTTATGTACATGAGCAAGACGTTCAAGGGAATAAGTCTCCCGTATCGGGAAGAAATGAACAGACTTGGTTAATCTCTCAACAATAACCCAAATAGCATTTATGCCTTGAGAAACCGGGGGAAGACCCATAACGAAATCCATGGTAATGTGTTCCCACTTCCATTTCGGAATCTCAAGTGGTTGTAATGGACCCTTTGGCACTTGATGCTCCGCCTTTACACGTTGACAAGTTAAACACCTCGAGATAAACTTCGCGATCTCTCTCTTCATATTGTTCCACCAAAATGTATGTCGAAGATCACGATACATTTTGGTACTTCCAGGATGGATCGCAAATGGTGTATTGTGTGCCTCCATCATGATCTTGTACTTCAAATTAGAATCGTTAGGAACACAAAGTTTGGAGTGGACTCAAAGTATTCCTTCTTCATCGATTCTTGCTTCTGAAATAACACCTTCTTGTACTTTCTTCTTTATACGCATCAGCTCTGGGTCGGTGGCTTGAACAACTTTAACTTTTTTGATTAAAGTCGGTTCTATGCGTATACTTGACATCATTGCATGGGTCCCCAGAGTATTGAATTCTATCTTCATCTTTTGTAAATCACACAAAATGGGCCTTTGTGTTGACAACATCGCACTCGTTCCCGCATATGATCTTCTACTCAACGCGTCAGCTACCACGTTCGCTTTTCCAGGATGGTATTGAATAGTGTGGTCGTAATCTTTCAACAGCTCGAGCCAACGTCGTTGCCGCATGTTGAGTTCTTTTTGTGTGAAGAAATATTTGAGGCTTTTATGATCGGAATATATCTCCACTTTCTCCCCATATAGATAGTGCCTCCAGATCTTTAGCGCGAAACGACTGCTGCCAACTCTAAATCATAAGTAGGATGATTCCTCTCATATTCTTTAAGTTGTCGCGAGGCATAGACTATGACTTTCCCATGTTGCATGAGAACACATCCAAACCCTTTGCTTGAAGCATCGCTGTAGATAACAAATCCATCCGAACCAGACGGTATTGTCAGAACAGGTGCCGAAATGAGTCTCATCTTGAGCTCTTGAAAACTCTTCTCGCATTCCTCGTTCCATACGAATTTTGTATCCTTCTGAGTCAACTGAGTTAACGGAGTAGCGATTCGAGAAAACCCTTCTACGAATCTCCGATCATAACCAGCTAAGCCCAGAAAGCTACGTACTTCGGTCATCGTCTTCGGTTGCTCCCAACTTTGTATTGCTTCAATCTTTGCCGGGTCGACAGATACTCCATGTTTTGACACCACGTGCCCAAGGAATGTTACTTCCTCATGCCAGAACTTGCATTTCTTCAACTTGGCATACAACTTGTTTTCACGAAGCCTTTGGAGTACCAGCTTCAAATGGTGCTCATGATCTTCACGGCTTTTGGAATATATAAGGATGTCATCAATAAAGACCACAACGAATTGATCCAAATATTCCTAGAATACTCGGTTCATCATATCCATGAAAGCCGTAGGAGCATTAGTCAATCCAAAAGACATGACCAAGAATTCATAATGCCCGTACCGAGTTCTGAAGGAAGCCTTTGGGATATCCTCAGTTTTAATCTTCAGCTGATGATATCCAGAACGAAGATCGATCTTTGAAAAGAATTGTGGTCCTTGTAACTGGTCAAACAGGTCATCAATGCGAGGTAGCGGATACCTATTCTTGATAGTGACATGGTTTAATTCCCGGTAGTCTATACAAAGTCGCATACTCCCTTCTTTCTTCTTTACAAATAAAACAGGAGCACCCTAAGGAGATGTACTAGGACGAATGAAACCGCAAATAAACAAAACTAAGATTTGATTGAATTCAGATAAATAAGGATTAAGACTCCAATATCCCCAATTATGAACTATAAATCAATTATCCAATTATCCTAATTACTATGTCTACTGAATTGTTAACAGGAATTCTCAAATGCCAAAAGTCCTTTTCCAAGTGATCAATTGCCTTCTATTTAATCCAGATTAATCTTGTTATATTCCTATGCAAAATAATTGAATTAAACTCTTTTCAATCCAAATTCCTTATGTGTTACATGCGACGAATAGATATTTTCATTCTATTCACAAACCTAATTATTCACTTTGCAAATAACTAAGTCACATGTCACCATGCCCAGTTCTAACCCTAGAATTCCTCTTTCAATTCCTTCTAGAGTAACAAGGTAATTATTGGCCAGATAATTAATCAATCAGCACAAAGCAAGATGAAAAATTCACTTCAACATAAATAATTGGAATAAAATAAAATAATTAATTCATAACCATAAAAGGTTCAATTGGAATCTTAATTAAAGAAATTAGTTCATAGCAGAAATTAAAACCATCAATATTTGAAAAATCATCCTTAATAAATTACACAAATTGAAAGAATAAAGAAGAAGAGAAAAACTCCAAGTATATTCTGCCAAATTCTCCTCTTTAATCTTTGATCAGCCTCCAATTGTGTAGAATAGTTCCCTCCTCCAATAGAAATAATCCTTATATACTTCACTTGTCCAACTCTAGCAATCCAAATCCCATTTGGCTTCAAACAACCTCCAATTGAAAGCGAATAAACGAAAAAGTCGGCGCGCGTCCCGATCAACCAGAGATTCTACTAGCCCGTACACGACATACTTACACTATATTTGAGCGCCGGTTGCTAGGGAAGTAAAGCGGCTATTATGCCCTTTTCAACTCAAAATTCCCCAAGTGTTACTGACTCCCAAATCGCAATAAAACAACTAAACACAGTAAAAACAAATCTAAATGCTTTGAGAATACAATAAATTAAGCCCAAATATATCCAATTCATGGGTATATTACCCAATCATCAAATACCCCCAAACTTAAATCATTGCTTATCCTTAATCAACAAAACACAAGACACAAAACACCTAAACAACCATGCAAATGCACCCTATCTAAATGATAGTAACTCCAGCAATTGAATAGCACACCTTATCTCCATAGGCCTCAGAAAAATCACAAAACCATGCTAATACATCATGTGTAGGCAGGTTAATAATATCCCAACAATCAATAAATCTAAATATGTTATTACTGATACCGTGAGTGTGTGTTCAACAACCATGTTAACCAATGAAAAACAAAATATGAAAGATAATAAATTTCTTAGTAGGCATCATACAGTTTAAACTCGAGAACTCATCAAATAAACTTGATTCAACTGAAATTAAACAATCACCAAAGTCCAGGTGTCAAAATGGAATACTTATGCTTTTATTTTTTATACGAGGGCTTTTTGCACTTTTTTCGCTTTATCATATTATTTTTTTCTCATGACTATGCATTGTCTTATTCCCTTAGGCTTTTCAGTGTTACCTTAACGAGCTTTCGACCAACAACTCCCAAGCCATTAAGACCTTAGGGCGCTAGGTGTAGAGAAAATCTCCTCGGGCTTACTTACTCAAGTAACAAAGGCCACAAAACTAGACAAGCATGCCACGATATTTTTTTTTCAAAGCTTATATACTCCAAATATTTTTCCCCCAAACTTGAGCTTATATCTAAATTCAGTCTTCCCTAGCTATTTAAATTGTTCCTTTATTTCACTAGCATTCATCCTTTAGAACTCTATTATCTATCCATTTAAACTATCATAGCCAACATGGTCATTTTTCAAAACATTTTATCCTTATAATATCAGTGTCAAACAGATAAAGATTTAAATCATGTCAAGAAAATTATATCACTATCTTAACAATCCTTACTAGACTTGTTCATGCAATTTCAATTTCATCATTGGCCCCAAACATACTTACTATCAAAGGCTGGAATTAACATGCAATCCTAACATGCAACACTTAATCACAATAATAAAGATCCAAATTAAAACCATTAACAATCTAATAATTCCAAATAAAAATTAACTACCCCCAAACTGAACAAGAGCGATGTCCTCATGCGAAAGATAAAATAATATAAAACAGAGGACTTCCTTGACGAGCTTATTCCTCGGGTGGAGCATCCTCATCCTCACCCATCTCTTGATCAGAAGGGGGAAACACATGCAGAATTGGAGCAGTGGGGAACTGGCTAAGAGTAACGCCCGGGTACAGTTGGGCGTGCATGGCATTTTGAGCAGTAAATTGGTCGACCATATATTTGTAGATGACATCTTGACGTTCTGAAAGACTAACATTCTGAGATTCAATATTGTAAAACCATCCGTCTATTTCGCGCTGGACCGCTTCAGGAACCACACCACATTGAGCGGCGGAGGAAGGACCATAAGTAGGTGGAGCCTGAGGTGGTGGAGCTTGAGAAGCTTTGACTTGGGGAATTATGAAACCCAATCCCCTAGGGTGGTTTGCTCCACCTATCCACACTTTATATCTGCTGATCAACTTGTAGTCCAAAATGGGCATTGGCGTTTGAATCATCTCATCGGATTTCCATTTTACCCCAAACTTAGCACATAATATGCAAATGAGAGACGGATGAGGTAACCCTCCTGTGGTCCATCCTCGTGATGCTCGGAGAATGGATTGCTGGATAAGGTGGTCGACATCAATTTTGAAGCCTTTGATTATTGAATATAACAGCACCGCTCGCTCCCTCGTGACATGACTCACATGAGTGCATGGCATGAGTTTGGTGCAGATAAAAGCATACCATGCCTTCCCGTATAAACTTAGGTTAGAGAGCAGGAAAGTCATGCTACCACATTCATGCACTATCCATGTGGTGCCCGATTGACAAAGTTCACGAATTATCTTCTCATAGTTCGGCCCATCACTCACAAGCGTTGCATACTCGTCGTTCAGTCCCTCAACTGGCAGTTGATAGCACCCGTTAATGTCTTCTTCGCTAATTTTAACTATTTTGCCCCTCACAAAGACCCCATAATGGTAGTGCTCAGGCACGTTGGTGTAGAACTCTTTTACAACTGCAATCACTGCTGGATCGGGATGCTCGGTGAGTGTGAACCAATTCCTTTCAGCTATCATGACCGCTATGTCCCCGTCTTTGGAATGGTCGGGCCTTAATCCTCGTTCGGGGATGAGAGAGCGGGTAGCCATCTTGTTGTATCGCTCTTGTGCCTCGACAGCAAAGACAAATCGTCGGCTATCAAATTTTGGAGGGGCCGAGGCTGAACCAGACCCTTCTCCTCGTTGTCGCTTTGATGCCATTATAAAATTCTGCAAAGATTTGCATTAATGAATATTAGAATTGGGCATGAAATGAAGAGTAACATATGTGATCACAATATCATTACCCCTCAAACTTCGACATATGTGCATGGTGAGTACATGGTTGGGGGATTGGATACATATAATCTCAGTGGACTTATATCAAATAGCCTCATTATATGTGTGCAGAGTACCTATACATTTGACGTGAAACAAGACTATGACAACCGATTATATACATGCATGGGGGTTGCACAACTATGTAAACTAAAATTTGGTGAATGCAAGTAACATGCAAATACAATCAGGATATTGCTTTATGTGTTTTTAACTTTGATCAGTGAGTCAGACAAACTATCAAACACCATATGTGCAGGTCATATATTGCTTTGAATCACACTAGTTTTCTATAAACTCACATCCCTGGTATTCAATTACCACATATACATGATATCACAACCAAAAGTGGTGCACAAACAAACGTTATTCACATGCCAGCAATATGAGATAATCAAAATCCAACGGATGAAAATTTGTAGTGTAGATGTAGAGATTATGAATCAAGCTGCAAATTAGTTTACCCCTCGCATAATTAACAAGATTTGCTTTCACCATCTATGGAGTAGAGTGTAGTAACATACCTTTGTGGTAGAGATGATAAATGAAAATTGCTTGCAAAAGGAAATCCCAACGTGATATGTGGAGAATGAAAGGTTACGAGCAGTTACCAGATGAAGAATGAATTGTGGGAGGAAGTTGAAGAGTTGGAGTTGGGAACCGAGTATTTGAACTCAAAAAGGAGTCCAATTTGCACCCTCAATGCCGGGGCGCTGAGATTTAGGTTAATTAGAGCGCCGAGGCGCTATACATCAGGGCTTGATGTTCGCCTCTAGCGCCGGGGCGCTGTGATTGCACTACTCTCCAGCGCCGGGGCGCTGCACTACAGGGTTTGTTGATAGGACTCAGCGTCGGGGCGCTGTGTTATGTAGGTTCTTGAGCGCCGGGGCGCTGCATGTCAGGGAGTTCTGATTTAGCCAAGCGCCGGGGCGCTGAGTTTGTGGGTTAGCCAAGCGTCGGGGCATTGTCTTCAGTCTTCAAATCCGGCCACTGGTCTGAACTCTCTACATGCACTGCGTATTCATGATATAGCAAGATTGTTAGGCAGAGCATATACTAATAAATAACTAAAAGAATGAAATAAAGTACAAACAAATATAATGAATTAAAATGAAACAGATTAAACTAAAAAAAATAATTATGATGGGGTTGCCTCCCTATAGCGCTTGGTTTAAAGTCGTCAGCCTGACTTTGGTTTTCTACTCAGTTATCTTCTGGTTCAGAGAGGTACATGACCGTGGATTGACGTTCAATGGGTCCACTCCAGTAATGTTTCAATCGTTGACCGTTGACCTTAAATTTGCGTGTTGAATTTGGTTCCTCGACTTCGATATTACCGTGTGGTGCAACAGATATAACTTTGAAAGGTCCCGACCAATGTGATTTTAGTTTGCCAGGGAATAAACGCAATCGAGAGTTGAAAAGCAAAACTTGTTGTCCTGGTTCAAATTTTCGATCAAG
The DNA here is from genome assembly GCA_020205615.1 of Panax quinquefolius. Classification (NCBI taxonomy): domain Eukaryota; kingdom Viridiplantae; phylum Streptophyta; class Magnoliopsida; order Apiales; family Araliaceae; genus Panax; species Panax quinquefolius. Next base: position 68,789,646 of record CM035153.1, on the reverse strand, counting down.
AATTTTCTTATCGTGCCAGGCTTTGACTTTCTCCTTGTAAAGTTTTGCGTTCTCATAGGCATTGAACCGAAATTCATCCATCTCGTTTAATTGTAGTAACCTTTTCTCACCCTCTGCTTGTAAATTGAAATTAAGTTTCCGAATGGCCCAGTGTGCACTGTGCTCTAGCTCAATCGGGAGGTGACATGCCTTTCCGAAGACCATTCTGTAAGGTGACATGCCGATCGGATTCTTGTACGCTGTTCGATATGGGCATCGTCTAGACGCAAAGACCAATCTTTTTGTGACGGATTGACCACCTTTTCCAGAATTCTCTTGACCTCCCTATTGGAGACTTACGCTTGACCATTCATTTGGGGGTGATACGCAGCTGCAATTTTATGACGAACCCCATACTTTACATGCAATTTCGTGAACTTCATATTGCAGAAATGAGTTCCCTCATCACTTATTATTGCCCTCGGCATCCCAAATCGTGTGAAGATGTTTTTCTTTAAAAATCGGAGGACAACATTGGCATCATTCGTGGGTAAAGCTACGGCTTCTACCCATTTGGAAACGTAATCTACCGTCAACAGAATGTATTGATTATTGAAAGATGATGGGAAAGGTCCCATAAAATCGATTCCCCATACGTCGAATAGTTCTACCTCCAAAATTGAGTTGAGTGGCATTTCATTGCGCTTGGAGATATTACCTACGCGTTGGTACCGATCAAACTTTAGCACATAGAGGTAAGCGTCCTTGAATAGGGAAGGCCAAAAAAATCCCGATTGTAACACCTTGGCTGCTGTTCGATCACCAGAATAATGACCTCCGTAATCTGATGAGTGGCAATGACCCAGTATGCTGTCCATCTCTTCATGTGGCACACAACGTCTAATCATTTGATTCGCGCAGGCCTTAAACAGAAATAGTTTGTGCCAATAGTATTGCTTCACGTCGTGGAGGAATTTCTTACGTTGCTGTGAGTTCAAATCTGGGGGTAACACTTTAGCAACCACGTAATTCACATAATCAGCATACCAAGTTAATATTGTTGTTATGCGGAGAAGCTGTTCATCCGAAAATTTCTCATTGATCATGATGTTGTCTTTTTGCTGAACGTCTGCATTTTCCAACCGAGAAAGATGATCAGCCACTTGATTTTCTGTACCTTTTCTATCTTGAATCTCCAAATCAAACTCTTGCAGCAGCAACACCCACCGTATTAACCTTGGTTTAGCGTCCTTCTTCTCAATCAGATACTTAATGGCAGAATGATCCGTATAAATAAATTACCTTGGTCCCAATCAGATATGCTCTGAATTTGTCGAAGGCAAACACAATTGCAAGTAATTCTTTTTTTGGTGGTTGTGTAGTTCAACTGGGCATCCGTCAACGTCTTGCTGGAGTTATAGATTGTGTGAAAAATCTTGTCGTGACGTTGTCCCAATACTGCTCCAACTGCATAGTCGCTGGCGTCGCACATCAATTCGAACGGTAAAGACCAATCATGCGCCATAATAATTGGAGCAGAGACCAACTTCTTCTTTAATACCTCAAATGCCTTAATGCATGACTGATCCATCTTGAAAGGCACGTCTTTCTCCAACAGGGAACATAAGGGTTTTGATATTTTGGAAAAATCTTTAATGAAGCGTCTATAGAAACCCGCATGTCCCAAGAAGCTCCAAATTCCCTTCACAGATGATTGAGGGGGTAATTTCTCAATTTTCTCAATCTTCGCTTTGTCCACCTCTAATCCTGCTGCAGAGACCTTATGCCCCAAAATAATCCCTTCTTTCACCATAAAGTGACATTTTCCCAGTTAAGAACTAGATTAGTCTCCACGCATTGCTTCAACACTAAAATCAGATTTTTCAAACATAAATCAAAGCTATCGCCGAACACAGAAAAGTCATCCATAAATACCTCCAAATTTTGTTCGACCATATCGAAGAAGATCGCCATCATGCACCGTTGAAAGGTTGTCGGTGCATTACATAAATCAAAGGACATACGCCAAAATGCAAACGTACCATATGAGCATGTGAATGTGGTCTTCTCTTAATCCTCCGGTGCTATGGCAATTTGATTATACCTAGAATATCCATCCAGAAGACAGTAGAACTGATGTCCCGCTAGCCTATCCAACATTTGATCAATGAACGACAAGGGGAAGTGATCCTTGTGAGTGGCTTTATTCAGTTTGCGGTAGTCCATGCATACTCTCCATCCTGTAACTGTTCGAGTAGGGAAAAGCTCATTAGCTTCATTCTTCACCACTATCATATCCCCTTTCTTTGGTACACATTGTACAGGACTTACCCATGAGCTATCCGAGATAGGGTAAATAATGTCGGCATCTAACCATTTTATGATCTCCTTTTTAACCACATCCTTCATAATGGGGTTTAGCCTTCTTTGCATCTCAATGGTTGGTTTTGCCCCCTCTTCCATTAAAATCTTGTGCATACAATAAGATGGACTAATTCCCCGAATATCTGCTATAGACCACCCAATTGTTGTTTTGAACTCTCGCAAGACCCGTAGCAATTTCCAATTTCTCTTTTTGCGTGTCAGTTAACTCCGTCGAAATAATAACTGGTAGGGTAGCGTCTTTTCCCAAATAATCATACTGCAGATGAGATGGTAGTGGCTTTAATTCTAACACCGGTGGCTCTTCTATCGAGGGTTTGAACTTTTTACCTTCCGTTTCGGGCCTCTCAAGGGTGTCGAATAATTGATTGCTTTTCTGAAAGACTGATGATGTATCTAGCCATTTGACATATTCAATGTCCTCTTCAATATCGCAATCGTCTGTCCCAAGCAAAATGGATTCAAGTGGGTCCTCTGAATAATTTCCACTGAACTTGTGATTAACCAATTCCTCCATGATATCAACCCGCAAACATTCACCTTTTTCTTTTGGGTAAGACATTAACTTAAAAACATTAAAGGTGACCTGTTGATCTTTAACTCTCATCGTCAATTCACCTTTTTGCACATCAATCAAAGTTCTACCCGTTGCTAAGAATGGTCGCCCAAGAATTATTGGAATTTCGCTGTCCACTTCACAATCCATGATAAAGAAGTCCGCAGGGAAAATGAATTTATCCACTTTAACTAAAACATCCTCAACAATACCTCATTGATATGTAACCGATCTATCCGCCAATTGCAAACTGATATTTATTGGTCGTGTAGCCTGAAGCCCAAACTGGCTGTAGACGGACAATGGCATCAAATTTATACTGCCCCCAAATCACACAATGCTCGACCCAAAAACTAATTTCCAATTTCACATGGAATATTAAAGCTACCTGGGTCCTTAAGCTTCGGTGGTAACTTATTCTGAATGTTCGCGCTGCATTCTTCGGTCAATGCCACTGTTTTGAACTCACCTAATTTCCTTTTTCTTGACAAAACCTCCTTCATAAACTTGGCATAACTCGGCATTTAATCCAAGGCTTCGGCAAAGGGAATGTTGATATGCAACTTTTTGAAAATATCCAAGAACCATGAAAACTGCTTATCCAACTTGGATTTCTGAAACCTCTATGGATACGGTATGGGAGGTATTGTGATGGTTGGTTCCGGTTCTTTCTGCTCTAAAGTCCCATCTTGACGTTTTTCGGTGTCCACCACTTCCCCTATTTCACTTGTTACGTTGTCCCTCTTTTCCCTATCCATAACTGTATCTTGCAAATCCTTTCCACTTCGTAGAGTTACGACCTTACAATGCTCATCTCTGCCCGAATTTTTCTCTATGTCACTCAGAAGTGTTCTAAGTGGTCGGTTATTCAGCGCATGTGCTATCTGCCCCACTTGATTTTCAAGATTCTTGATCGACGCACTTTGGCTTTGCATATTCAGCTCTATTTGATTAATTTTTTTTTTCATTTGCCTCGTTCATTTTTTCAGACGCTTTAACAAATCTATCCAAGGCTTCTTCCCAACTTGCTTTCCGCTCTGGTTGTTGTGTCTGATTTTGAAATTTGGATGTGTTTTGTTGTCTCGGCGCTTGAGCTTGAGCTTGATTGTTACTCCATGAAAACCCCGAATGATTTCTCCAACTCGGATTATATGCGTTTTGATTTGGGTAAGGTTGGGTAGATTGATTATAGCTCCCTACGAACTGAGCTGATTCAGAATTTATGGCACATTGATTGTAGCATGACCCCCAGCACATAATTCACAAACCATTGCTACCTGCTGTGTGGATTGTGGACGCCATGTTTCCATTTGCTTAGCCATTGTGGCCACTTGTGCTGTTAATGCTGTCATCGCATCTACGTTAAACTTTCTCGGTGTTCTCGGAGGGTTAGACCTAGTCATGGGCCACTGATAGTTGTTGGTGGCCATTGTCTCTAACAGCTGATATGCCTCATCAAAACTCTTAGACATGATCGCTCCCCCTGCTGCTGCATCAATATTGGCCCTCGTTGACGCGTGCAAACCATCACAAAATATCCCTAATTGCATCCATTACGGAATTCCGTGGTGTGGGCACTTACGGAGCATATCCTTAAATCTTTCCCACGCCTCATATAATGATTTAGAGTCAAACTGTGCGGAGGTGTGAATATCGTTCTGTAGTTTTTCCGACTTCGCGGGTGGGAAAAACTTAGCTAGAAATTTTTGAGCTAAGTCGTCCCAAGTGGTGATTGATTCAGGAGGCAAAGAGTGTAGCCAACTTCTCGCTTTATCTTTCAAGGTAAACGGGAACATCCTCAACCTTGTAGCATCTTCCGATACATTGTTGAATTTGAAGGTGTCGCAAACTTCCAAGAAACTTAAGATGTGCTCATTAGGATCATCTATCGAACTACCCCCAAACTGACATGTATTCTGAAACATCTGAATTGTTCCCGGTTTAATCTCAAAACTATTTGCATTGATCGTCGGCCTCCTAAAACTCGACTGTATATCCGTGACATTCGGCATGGCATAGTCCCTAAGTGATTTCTGGTCGTTCCCTGCCATATTCGCTGGAATTTCTTGTCCTGCCAGTTCTTCTTCCACAGGTGACACTGCACTAGTCGACTGCAATTTTTGAAACTTCATTTCAATATCGTCCGTATAAGGAAAAAGTTCCTTTTTTGCCCTTGATCTAGTGTGCATACACTCGCAAAGAATTCTTGCAAATACAAGAAGAAAAATAAGTAACGTTTAAATTAAGACTGAATTGATTATAACTAATATGGAATTAATACTAATAAAGAAGTTCCCCGACAACGACGCCAAAAACTTGTTGGTTGATTTCATAATCAAAGTAAACGTGCAAGTATACACGATCAACAAGTAATAGAGTGATAAGATAGAGTGTCGATCCCACAGAGAATTCTAATTAATAAATTCCAACTACTAGAACTATATCAATTCAATTTTATTTAAACAACCAATAATTGTGATTTTTTTTGAATTAAGAAAATTAAATTAAACAATTAAAAGAAATTAATCTAAAAGAAGGCAAATAAACAAAACTAAGATTTGATTGAATTCAGATAAATAAGGATTAAGACTCCAATATCCCCAATTATGAACTATAAATCAATTATCCAATTATCCCAATTACTATGTCTACTGAATTGTTAACAGGAATTCTCAAATGCCAAAAGTCCTTTTCCAAGTGATCAATTGCCTTCTATTTAATCCAGATTAATCTTGCTATATTCATATGCAAAACAATTGAATTAAACTCTTTTCAATCCCAATTCCTTATGTGTTACATGCGGCGAACAAATATTTCCATTCTATTCACAAACCTAATTATTCACTTTGCAAATAACTAAATCACATGTCACCATGCCCAGTTCTAACCCTAGAATTCCTCTTTCAATTCCTTCTAGAGTAACAAGGTAATTATTGGCCAGATAATTAATCAATCAGCACAAAGCAAGATGAACAATTCACTTCAACATAAATAATTGGAATAAATCAAATAATTAATTCATAACCATAAAAGGTTCAATTAGAATCTTAATTAAAGAAATTAGTTCATGGCAGAAATTAAAACCATCAATATTTGAAAAATCATCCTTAATGAATTACACAAATTGAAAGAATAAAGAAGAAGAGAAAAAATCCAAGTATATTATGCCAAATTCTCCTCTTGAATCTTTGATCAGCCTCCAATTGTGTAGAATAGTTCCCTACACCAATTGAAATAGTCCTTATATACTTCACTTGCAATCCAAATCCCATTTGGCTTCAAACAACCTCCAATTGAAGCGATCGAAACGAAAAGTCAAACGCGTCGTAGTCAACCAGATTCTACCAAACACCCAAGGTACGACGATACTTGCTCAATGTTGAGCGCCTACAGCGCTAGGGGAAGCGAAAGTGGCTATTATGCCCTTTTTCAACTTAAAATTCCCCAAATGTTCTTACAGCTCCCAAATCTGCAATAAAACAACTAAACACAGTAAAAATAAATCTAAATGCTTTGAGAATACAATAAATTAAGCCCAAATATATCCAATTCTTGGGTATATTACCCAATCATCAATGTCCAACAACTCCTATAATTGGACCTTTAACTCCTGAAGTTCAATAGGAGCCATTCGATATGGGGTTTTTGAAATGGGCTTTGTACCAGGTTCAAGATCAATAAAGAATTCAACTTCACGTTCTGGGGGTAGACCGAGAAGTTCTTCAGGAAATACGTCAGGAAATTTACTAACAACATGAATATTATTCAAATCTGACGTGTCTTTATTCAAATCCATAACATGGGCTAAGAAAGCTTGACATCGGTTTTTCAATAAACGAATAGCTTTGTGGCTTGATATGACAGTGATTGATTTTAGTGGTTTAGTTGCTTGAATTCGTACAACAGGTTGGTTAGGAATATGAAAACTAACAACCTTACGAAAACAATCAATTTTGGCATGATGAGTAGTTAACCAATCAATCCCTAAAATCATATCAAAAGCAAGTATCTTTAAAGAGATAAGATCAACATGTAATGTGATGGTGCCGACTTGGATTAAACAAGATTTATAAATAGTGGATGTAATGAAAGTTTCTCCTAACAGAGTCTCTACAGATAAGTCAAAGTATAATTTCTCTGGAGTTAAGTTTAAACATTGAGCACAAGCAGGAGAGATAAATGAATGGGTAGCATCGGTATTTAGTAAGGTATAAACTTCACAAGAATTTATGATTAGCTTACCCGTGATCACGTCATTTGGGTTCCTCGCATTTTGACCAGTCTCGACAAACGCTCTTCCAGGAACCGTTGACTTTGACTTTTCTAGGACAGTCTTTTGAGTCACTATCCCCACTGGACTTGGTTTTGCTACCATACAATCTCGAGCGATATGTCCTTCCTTTCCATAATTATAGCATACCTTGAACTGTTGTGGACAGTTTGGGCTGATATGTCCTTCTTTTCCGCATTTATAGCATACGACCGGTGGTCGTTCTCCTCCCTTAGAACCAGTTGCTACTGGTGCTGACATCTTCACATTGTCATTGTTGAATCTCCTCTTTTTCAAATCTACCCCCGACTCGCTTCTTCTATTTTCATGGCCATAATTACCACCAGAGTGGTTATCGCTTTTGTCCGTATTTTTCTTTCTCCGCTAGTTATCGTTATTCTGATGACTGCTGTCACCGGTATGATCCTGGTTGTGGTCCCTCGGTTGAATGTACTCGTTATCTCACTCTAATAATTGAGCCCTGTTGACAACATCTGAATAGAGAGAAAATTTATGAGAAATGAGATATTGACGTATGTCGGGTTTCAAACCTCTCAGAAACATCCGCATCATACGTTCCTCATTCTCCACTAAATGAGGTGCAAACCTGGAAAACTTCGCGAACTATGCCTCGTCTTTGGGACACCGCCATGTCATTACGCGCCCATCCTAATAAACTCTACCTCCTTCATATGATGAATACTTTCAGGAAAATACTTGTCATTGAATAGTTTCTGAAACGTATCTCAAGACATGCTGAGTGCAGCTGGATGGGTACGCTTCACAGATTCCCACCAGTAATCTACCTCGTTATAGAACATAAAGGTGGCGAATGGAACCTTCTGTTCCTTCGTGCATCCCAAGACGTCAAATATCTTGGTAATTTGCTTGACCCACGTCTCCGCCTTAATCGGATCCGGTTTTCCCCAGAATTCTGGTGGTCCCAACTTTTTGAACTGCTTCGCTGTGACAAACAAGGGTTATTTGAAGAAATTAACATATCACATAATATCCCTATATTCTGACCAACCAACAAATAAGCTTAGGTAGGACATACTAGCGAAGGATTTACTCGTCTCTCCCCTCCTAGTTCTATTCCCTGATCTCCGCCAGAGATCATATCCCTAAGCTCTGATACCAACTGTGATGCCCCCAAAATAGGTATACAACACCCACTCTGAGTCGCCAAATACATGGTACAGAAACAACTTCAACTTTATTAATACAATTGTCGTGCAAAATACGACAACACATAAATTGTGAGTTTAAAAACAAATATTGTCTTCTAGACAATATCAACACTCAAATAAGTCCTCATTACAATTATTGATACACTATTTTACAAAATAGTGAGGACTACTAAAATGACTTTCTAGAACCTTCATTCCATACCCTGACTAGTACTCGCTACATTCTCGCCTCCTGAGAAAGAAAAATGGAACAAAAAGGAAGAGGGTGAGCTTAACTAACCCAGTAAAGAATATTATGACTAAGATAACATAGAACAAATTATCGTTAGTCCTCAACAGGAAAAAATCAAATAGAATACAATAGACAACAAGTTTTAAATCAATATTCGCAGTGGAAATAATAATTCATTAGAAGAGTTATGTACAGAATGACATCTACTTTCGTCTATGAATTTAAAAGTTTATCATCAATATTTTATCCCTGTAACATCAATCAATATACATCTTGAATCAAATATTCATCTTTGCACTACAGGCCAAAGATATTCAACAGTTGGTCATGTTCATCTCAACACTTGTACATCTTTGCACTATGGGCCAAAGATATTCATAAGTAAATCAACCATCTTTGCACTACAGGCCAAAGATATTCAGTAATATCATCATTTAGGACTGAGGATGATGAACAATATTTTAAAGAAAACGAATCCAGTGAAACAAAAGAAAAAATATTAAGGATTCAGACTTTAAATAAACCCAAGTTCAAAAATACTTCATAAATAACCATAGTGGAGTAAAATTCAAGAATGATCAAAACATGGATACAATCAAAGCTAGTATCCATAATATATATTTTGGACAAAAAAAATGAAAATTTAATTTTTACGTGAATATAGTGCAGATTCGTGAATAGTCGTGATACGTGAATAGTCTTTGTATACGTGAATAGTAACCCCGACACTAAAAGACAAGAATTTCACAAGAAAAATCTTACCTAATAGTCCAAAGATAATGATATTAGAAGAAATAATATCATTTTTTTAAAAATAACATCCCTTACCTCGAAAAGACAAAGATTTCCGACTAGAATCTTTGGATATAGTCTTGAAGGAACTTCACCACCAGTATAACAACACTCAAAGTATCAACATACTCACAAGAATACGCTCGATAATATAGAGAGAGAAAGGGAGATAAAACTTGTTTCTGGTGTGATTTTTAATTCTAACCTAAGCACCTTATTTATAGGAAATTGCTTAGAACACCAAAGTAGAAAATTTAATAAAATATTATTATTTTTAATAAAACTCCTACGCACACCTTAGACCAACTGAATTCAGCATGCTTTCAATACTAGTGGGGCCCACCAACATAATAAAAACATTTTTCTTAAAAAAAATAATTAAAACTTCAAAAATCAAATATTCTGGAACTTCAATAATTCATAATAAATAACCCTTTTATCAGAAAAATTCAAATCTTACGTCCATTCCATAGGAAATTCAATTCTCTACAACTTTGTAGTTATAAGTTTTTCCAAATTCCAAGCATAAGTTGACCGAAATCCACAAACGGACGATTTTACAGGCTATAATCAAATTTCAGTCAAGAAATGAGCCCACAAACATGTTTAACATGTTTTAAATAATTTTTGTAACAAAAATACTCTTCATCCTCATTTATTCATATATCACACATTCATTGTAAAACATCACCATTATTTTTATTATTATAATATAATAATATATTTAAATGAATTATTTTATCAGAAAAGATAAAATATCAATTTTTAACAATTTTCACATTAAAAATTTTCTCCATTTATATCCTCATAAAATGAATATTTTTCTTATCATATAAATCAATAATTAATTATTCACAAATAATATTACAGAATCACAACATCGACAACCAGGCCGTTCCCAAGAAAGAGGAGGCTTTCCAATAAGGATTTATCCTTACTGGCGCGCAATTAGGTGACCAAACCTCTCCTCAGACAGAACTTTCTAGATATTACCAATAATGCTATCTAATAATATTATTCAAATAATATGAATTATTGATCTGATAATGGAAAATATCGTGTAGTGACAATTATTGAAACAACAATAATATAAAATATCAACGTAGTAATTATTGAATCTATAAAATAAAATATTGAATAGTAATTACTATAACAATTATTTAGTAGTGCTTTTTTACATAAGAATCAATAATCGGTGCAATACCGTGTGTTACTGTGTTTTAACCACCGAGTATTTCAACAGTATTAACGGTAACAACTACCCCGTTATTTATAAACAACTTAGACTTGTCGTTTTCTTCATCCAATCGCTTTCCGTTATGGGGCCCACACAAAGTTGTGCCATCGTACGAATATTCCCCGACAGTAAGAATATTCCACGACCAAACGAATATTCCCCGACAACAATGAATATTTTTTAACCACTTGCTTATTTGAAATATTTGCGCATTTTACCCATAACTAACCACATTAATCAAATATAATCAACCCTTACTATTTCAAAATAATAGATAGAGGAAATTTAATTTTATTTATAATAAGTTGGGGTCTTACAATAATCATACCAATCAACAGTCTATCTATCCACGTAAGCCAAAGATGACTTTCATCACAATATATAAACATGAGGATGATGACAATGATATATGCATTAATCAAGCGAAATCAATGATAAATTTTAAAGACTTTAAATTTATCCATAGTTTAAAAATATCCAAATTGTCAACATGATACTGCTTTGTGGAGTAAAATTCAAGAATAATATTCATGTATGAAAAATAATTTGGACAGAAAAGAAATATATTTTTTGGGTGAATAGTACCCCATGAATAGTATCCTGTGAATACTACTTTGGGAATAGTACCTCGTGAATATTACCCCAGCATGAAAAGTTCCTCAAATACCCGAGTGAATAATATTCGAGTGAATAGTAACTGGGTGAATAGTAACTCGTGAATAGTACTCCGGCATTAAAAATGTCCTGAATACCCGAGTGAACAATATTCGAGTGAATAGTAATTGGGTGAATAGTAATCCGTAAATAGTAACTCATGAATAGTATTCCGGCATGAAATAATCAATAATTATCAAGAAAGTTCAGAATAATATTTCCATGAAAAGATACTGGATGAAGCGCAAATATCAAGGATATTCTACTAATTTCACGGAGTATTGAAGCATTACTTTAACAGAATGAGGGTATAACCAGGAATATGAAACAAAATAATATTACTCACATACTACAGAGTATGGAAAAAAAATATTATTTCTACGAATACTGAAAAATATAATATCCCTTACCTTAGAAGAACACTGGATACTCGAATAGTGAGGTAGCAGACTTCTCTTCTTCTTTCTCTCTATAGATTCTCTCTCTATAATTGCTCTTGTGAGTCTTAGTGAATTGGTGAGAATGGAAGAAGAATGAGCTTCTATTTATAGGAAAATATAGTTTCGATAATTACACGTTTTGGGGCTCAAAATATTACAGTATAATACCTTCATCTTTTCCTTCATTTTTAATTTAGTCCTGCAAGTATTATCAAACTTGCACCACCTCCCCTAATAGTACATTATGTGAATTAATAGTACATTCATGTGAATCAATAGTTTGATACATGTGAAAAAAATAATTACAGTATAGTACCTTCATCTATACCTCTATTTTTAATTTAGTCATGCAAGTATTATCAATCTTGCACCACCTCCCCTAATAGTACATATATGTGAATCAATAGTACACACATGTGAATACATAGTTATAAGCATGTGAATTAATAGCAATTAATTGCTCATTTATCTGATTAATTGCCCGATTGGTCAATATAACTTTCAGACATCAATTATTATCGAAATAAATGTCGATTTCCACTAACACTAATAATCCCAACACAATGGAACTATCAATTTCATCTTTAATCAGCACGAAATTATTCATCATTAATATTATAACTCACAATATTTAACAACCAGGTCGTTCCCAGGAAAGAGGGGGCTTTCCGATAAGGATTTCTCCCTATTGGCGCGCAATTAGGTGACCAAACCTCTGATTGACAGAACTTCTATTTATTGTCAATATTGTAAATAATAATATAAATAACTTTGTCGTCTCAATTATTAATTTAATAATATAAAATATTATGCAGATGATACTGTGACAATAATTGAATCAATAATATGAGAGATATGATCACGGTAATTCGTAGTAATAATTGAATATAACTGAGTGACTTCTCACGTAAGCATCAATAATCAATACCGTGTGCTACTATGCAACCACGTTTATTACTGTACTTTTACTATCGGGTAGTTCAACAGTTTAACGGTAAAATTTTCGCCGTTATTTTTTATAAAAAGATAATTCTATCGTTTTATAACTACGACAATACTTCCATTGTGGGGCCCACCAATGATTGTGTCGTCGTACGAATATTCTCTGTTAAAACGAATATTCCGCGACCAATCGAATATTATATAACCACTTGCTTACTTTGCAAAATTTGTAAATATTACCCACAATTATAACATTGTATCATATCCACACCATAATGTTCAAAAATATATTTCGAGAGAAATTAATCTTTATTCATAAAAGTTGGGGTCTTACAACCTCCCCTTCTTATGAAAATTCGTCCTCGAAATTAGGGTGCACACTTGGTATGTCGAAGGGGTGAGGATACCTTGATTTCATTTCAGATTCTAATTCCCAGGTCATTTCCTCAACATCGTGGTTTCTCCACAAAACTTTTACTTGAGGTATAACTTTGGAGCGTAGAATATGATCCTTCTTATCCAAGATTTTAACAGGTACCTCTTCATACGTTAAATCTTCCGCTATCTCGTTCGGTTCTAATTCAATAATGTGGTTCGGGTCTTTCACATATTTACGTAATATAGATATGTGAAAAACATTATGAACACGGGACATACTTGGCGGTAAGGCGAGTCTATATGCCACAATTCCTATTCAATCGAGGATTATAAATGGGCCAATAAATCGAGGATTGAGCTTTCCTCTCTTTCCAAATCTCATAACTCCTTTCTATGGAGCAACACGTAGCAACACATAATCTCCAATATTGAATTCCACGTCCTTTCGATGAAGATCAACATAACTCTTTTGTCGATCTTGTGAGATTTTTATATGTTATCGGATCATTTCATACGTACCATCTCCGGTCCCAATAATGTTACTTCACCCACCTCATCCCAGCATACTGGAGAACGACACTTTCTTCCATACAACGCCTTAAATGGAGCCATGCCAATACTTGCTTGATAACTGTTGTTATAGGAAAACTCCACTAATGGTAAGAACTTGTCCCAACTTCCTTTAAAGTCAAGGACATAGAGTCTTAATAAATCTTCAAGAGTTTGAATAATCCTCTCTGACTGCCCGTCCTTTTGAGGATGATATGCCGAACTAAATCGAAAATCCATGCCCATAACTTTTTGCAGACTAACCCAAAATCTTGAAGTGAATCTTGGGTCTCGATCAGAAACTATGGATACTGGCATACCATGAAATCTTACAATCTCATTTATGCATATACGAGCAAGACGTTCAAGTGTTTAAGTTTCTCGTATCGATAAGAAATGAGCAGATTTGGTCAATCTATCAACAATGACCCAAATCGCATCTATGCCTTAAGAAACCTTAGGAAGACCAGTAACGAAATCCATGGTAATGTGCTCCCACTTCTATTTTGGAATTTTAAGTGGTTGCAATGGACCATTTTGGCACTTGATGCTCCGCCTTGACTCGTTGACAAGTTAAACACCTTGAGATAAACCCCGCTATCTCTTTTTATATTGCTCCACCAAAATGTATGTCGAAGATCACGATACATTTTGGTACTCCCAAGATGGATTACAAATGGTGTGTTGTGAACCTCCATCATGATTTTATACTTCAAGTTAGAATAGTTAGGAACACAAAGTCTGGAGTTAACTCGAAGTATTCCTTCTTCATTGATTCTTGCTTCCGGAATAACACCTTCTTGCACTTTCTTCCTCATACGCATCAGCTCCAGGTCTATAGCTTGAGAAGCTTTAACTCTATCGATTAAAGTCGGTTCTACTCGTATATTCGCCATCATCACATGGGTCCCTAGAGTCTTTAACTTTATCTCCATCCTTCATAAGTCATACAAAATGGGCCTTTACATTGATAATATCTCACTCGCACCCGCATATTATCTTCTACTCAATGCGTAAGCTACTACGTTCGCTTTTCTATGATGGTATTGAATGGTATGATTGTAATCTTTTAACAACTCAAGCCAACGTGGTTGCCGCATGTTGAGTTCCTTTTGAGTGAAGAAATATTTGAGGCTTTTATGATTCGTATAGATCTCCACCTTCTCTCTATACAGGTAATGCCTCCAAATCTTAAGTGCAAAAGCGATAACTGCCAACTCTAGATCATGAGTAGGATAATTCCTCTCATATTCTTTGAGTTGTCATGAGGCATATGCTATGACTTTCCCATGTTGCATGAAAACACATCCTAAACTTTTTCCTGAAGAATCGCTGCATATGACAAATCCCTCCGAACCAGGTGGTATTGTCAGAACAGGTGCTGAAATGAGTCTCCTCTTGAGTTCTTGAAAACTCTTCTCACATTCTTCGCTCCAACCAATTTTTTTATCTTTTCGAGTCAGCTGAGTTAATGGAGTAGCGATTCGAGAAAACCCTTCTACGAATCTTTGATAATAACCAGCTAAGCCAAGAAAGCTACGTACTTCGGTCACTTACTTAGGTTTCTCCCAGCTTTGAATTGCTTCAATCTTTGTCGGGTCAACAGATATTCCATGATTTAATATCACGTGCCCAAGGAATGCTACTTCCTCAAGCCAGAACTCGCATTTCTTTAACTTGGCATATAACTTGTTTTCACGAAGCTTTTGAAGTATCAGCCTCAAGTGTTGCTCATGATCTTCACGACTTTTCGAATAAATGAGGATGTCATCAATAAAGATGACCACAAACTTATCCAAATATTCCTTGAATACTCGGTTCATCATGTCCATGAAGGCAACAGGAGCATTAGTCAATCCAAAAGACATGACTAAGAATTCATAATGCCGCATAGGGTTACGAAAGCGATCTTTGGAATGTCATCGCTTTTAATCTTTAATCGATGATATCCGAACTAAGATCGATCTTTGAAAAGAATTTAAGCCTTGCAATCGGTCAAACAGATCATCAATATGAGGTAATTGGCACCTTATTTTGATGGTGACATGATTCAACTCCCGATAATCAATACAAAGCCGCATACTTCCATCTTTCTTCTTCACGAATAAAACAAGAGCACCCCAAGGAGACGTACTAGGACGAATGAAACCGATGTCCAACAATTCCTGTAGTTGGGTTTTTAAATCCTGAAGTTCAATAGGAGTCATTCGATATGGGGCTTTAGAAATGGGTTTTATACCAGATTCAAGGTCAATACAAAATTTAATTTCACGCTCTAGGGGTAGGCCAGGAAGTTCTTCAGGGAAGACACCAGAAAATTTATTAACAATAGAAATATCATTCAAATTTGACGTATTTTTATTTAAATCTGTGACATGTGCTAAGAAAGCTTGACATCCATTTTTTAATAAACGAATAGCTTTATGGCTTGATATGACAATGATTGACTTTAGTGGTTTGGTTTCTTGAATTCGTATAATAGGTTGGTTAGGAATATGAAAGCTAACAACCTTATGAAAATAATCAATTTTAGCATGATGAGTAGTTAACCAATTAATCCCTAAAATCACATCAAATGCAAGTATTTTCAAAGAGATAAGATCGACAGGTAACGTATGGTTACCGATTTGAATCAAACAAGACTTATAAACAGTGGATGTGATGAAGGTTCTCCTAACGGAGTTTCAATAGATAAGTCAAAGTCTAATTTCTCCGGAGTTAAATTTAAACATTGAGCGCAGGTAGGAGAAATAAAAGAATGGGTAGAACCAGTATCAAATAAGGTATATACTTTGCTAGAGTTTATGATTAGCTTACCCGTGATCACCTCGTTCGGATTCCTTGCTTTTTGGGAGGTTACGACAAACGCTCTCCCTTGAACTATCAGTTTTGTCTTGTCTGGAACACCCTTTGATGCCTCCATCCCAGCTAGACTTGACTTTAGTGCACGACAAAATTGGGCTAGGTGACCTTCTTTTCCACAATTATAACACGCTTTGGACTGCAACGCACAGTTTGGACTGATGTGTCCCTCCCCTCCGCATTTGTAACATACGACCAGCGGTTGTTCTCCTTCCTTAACAACAGGTGCTGGTGCTGAGGTCTTTCCATCATTATTAAATCTCCTCCTCTTGAAACTTCCACTTCTATTATCTTGGCCATGATTACCACCGAAGTGGTTACCATTTCTTGCATGTTGATTCCCTCCATATTTGTTGTCACCGCTTCGATGACTGCTACCACTGGTATTATTGACTTGTCCGCTGCTCTCTCTTGGTTGGGTTGACTCATTATCGCGCTCCAATAACTGAGCCATATTTACAACATCTGAATACAAACACAGTTTGTGAGAGATAAGGTATTGACGTATCTCGGGTTTCAAACCTCTTAGAAACATCCGCATCATTCTCTCCTCATTATCAACTAAGTGGGATGCAAACCGGGACAACTCGGTAAACTTGGCTTCGTACTGCGACACGATCATATTATTTTGCTCCAGCATGATGAACTCTACCACTTTCATGTGACGAATACTTTTGGGAAAGTACTTGTCGTTGAACAGTTCTTGGAACTTCTCCCAAGACATTTTGAGTGCGTCAGGCTGGGTACACTTTATAGATTCCCACCAGTAATCTACCTCTGCTCGCAACATGAAGGTGGCAAAGAGAACCTTTTGCTCGTCAGAGCATCCCAAGACATCAAATATCTTGGTGATCTACTTTATCCACGTCTCCGCCTTAAGTGGTTTTGGCTCTCCAATAAACTCTGGTGGTCCCAGCTCCTTGAACTGTTTAGCGGTGACCGTATGAGAGTTGCCAATGTTTCCACCTGCATTTTGGATAGGAGCCGCTCTCGCCTGATGTTGTATAAATTGCATAAAGCCTCTGAACATCCCATCATTCATCATTTGATCAGTGCTGTTGTTTACCTGAGGATTATTGTCTTCCTGTTGCACATTATCCTGGGTATTGGTCGTTGGTGACTCAATGGTCTCATGTGCTTCATTGCTGATCTCAATATTTTCAGATGCCATTTTCAAACACTGCCACAAAATAAGGGTTAATTGACATGTCAAATATTATCCCTATACTTTGACCGACCCATTAAATATCAAATAACTTAAGTAGGTCATACTAGCGAAGGAATTCCCCGTCTCTCCCCTCCTAGTTCTTATCTCACATCTCAGCCAGGGATTATATCCCTAAACTTTGATACCAAATGCGACGCCCCCAAAACAGGTATACATCACCCATCTTGAGTCGCCAAATACATGGTACATAAATCAAATACAAACTTAATTATACAACTATCGTTATTTTTTATAAAAAGATAATTCTGTCATTTTCTAACTACGGCAATACTTCCATTGTGTGGTCCACCAATGATTGTGCCGTCGTACGAATATTCCCTGTTAAAATGAATATTCCCCAACCAATCGAATATTATATAACCACTTGCTTACTTTGCAAAATTTGTAAATATTACCCACAACTATAACATTATATCATATCCACACCATAATATTCAAAAATATATTTTGAGAAAAATTAATCTTTATTTATAAAACTTGGGGTCTTACAGTGGGTATGAGTTTTGACCATTTGATATATATATATATATATATATATATATATATATATATAGAATGATCCATAGCACACGTTAGCTATGGGCTGTAAGACCCCAACTTTTTATGAATAAAGATATAATTTTCTCTAAATATTATTTTGAATAATAAGGTGTTGATTTGATATAATGGTATAGTTATGGGTGATATGTTCAAATTTTACAAAGTAAATAATTTATCATAAAATATTCGTTTGGTCAGAAAATATTCTTTTTGTCTGGAATATTCGTATGACGACACAATCATTGGTGGACCCCACTGTTAGTTCAGGAGACACAATAGTTATCTAGAAAGGGGGTTGAATAGATATTTTAAATTCTTGTTTAAAATGCTTTGTTAGTTTTGATATTAATTCAAACACAACGGAATTAAGATTTGTTTGTTCTCTCTTTAAGATATAGCAAGTTAATGAGAGTGAGGCAGTTATAGCAGTTATAATAGATATATCAGTTATAGCAGGAGTGTGTAAGAGACACGATAATTTTAAGTGGTTCAGAGCACTTAAAGCTCCTAGTCCACTCTTCTACTCCTCGAGTAGGAAATCCACTAAGGATATCTTTACACTTTATGAATCTCACAGATTCATTCAAGACCAGCAGTCTTGGCACTTCTCAATTCACTTTTGAACTCTTCAAGTCCAGCAGACTTGGTTCTTTATAGTTCACTTAGAACTCTTCAAGTCCATCTGACTTGAAACTTCTTACTTCACTTGATAGTAGTTGATGAGTTCTTGAATGGTGGTGCTCAGTTTTCATTAAGCTCTTGTTCGAAAGAACTGAGTAGCTGAGCAAGCTTTCCCTTTTCAGACCGTAGAGTTTGATCGTTGAGTGTTCTTTAGCTTTTTATTTTGTGCTTACTTTTTTTTTTCTTTCACCTGCTGATGTTTTGTATATATGATGCCTTTGAAAATGTATCCGTTGAAGACATATGTTGAAGAATTAAATGTATTTGACATTTCTGAGCTTTGATGGAGACTTTTCTGCATAACTTCTGATCAACAGACTGGCCCACTGACACAGCAGACTGCTATCTCACCAAACACCTGAAAAGGTGTTTTCTGCTGACTCATGGTACTTTCCTTAGCTTCTTCAATACGTTTCTTTGTTATATACTAAGGATGACTGTTGTGTCATTGGGACTCCCGAGGTCTTCAATGTATATAGCTCATTCCACATTTGTTGTGATTAATCTTTAAACACGTGGACAAGACTCAATGCTTCTGACACAAACAGATGAAGCTCTATGATTCTAATCGTGTGTCATGACACCTTGGTACTTAGTCTGGTGCTGATAGATGAGAACACTATGATTTCTCTTAAGGACTGGTACACTACGATATTCACTTACTTTTCTTGCAGACTCTACGCTTTCGAGAGCACTCTATAAATTCTAACTTGGCTTGGTAAGCGTTAGGACTACTCTACGATTTCAGAGAGGCCCTTTAGAGCAGATACACTATGATCCTCAATGCTCTATGTTTCTGCCTTGTCTTCTACAATCTTTTGATCATCTTGATAGACTACAATTCAGCTGAAGCCGAACATTTCAAGATATAGACCAACCTAACAGCTTTGATCTCTTTTTCTATACATTCATTTATAGAATGATAAACATTAAAGTTCAGATCAACCTAACAAATTTGATCTATCACTAAGTCCTTGTACATGTGTTCCTTTGAAGGACTTTACATATAATCATGACGTATTAACTTTCAACATCAAATTTTAAATATGCAATCTCCCAACAATCTCCCCCTATTTGATGTTGACATAACCAAGGAGATTTGTATCATGATTATTAATTTCTAGATGCAGTTGCTAGAAAGTAAATATAACTTAGTGTTTCAGTGAGTAGTTGAAACTTCTAGAAAGTAAGCATGAATTTATTGATGTTTGTAAAGATAGATATTACAATTAAGCTTAGTTACATCAATAAGAATTGAGTTTCAACTTATCTCTATTTCTTTTGCCTTTTACTTCTCGGAGGATTTGCATACTCCTCAGCTCTTCTTCTCCTGCTTGCTTCGTCTCTCCGTGTTATATCTTCCAACTCGCTTTGACTTAGTCTTTCATTATGATCATACCTATTAATGAATGCAGGATCTCCAATTGGCATTCTTAGGCCTGTGGTGGTCACTTCGTGTGAGTTGGAAGAAGAGCCTTGACTCCTTAGTGGTTGTGCCATGATAATTTGCTGCTGTTCAGATCGTGGAGTCTGATGTTGAGGCTTTCTTGTAGGAGGGCTTCTTGATTATTAAGCTATGAATGTACCTCTACCTTTGCCTCTTTTCCCTTTATTCTCCCCCTTTATGTCAGCATCAAGGGCTCGAATATGTTTAGATAGGTGAGTCATGCCTTGGACAAGCTCGTTGAGTTAATGCCGGGATTGAGTAATATCTTCACGATTCTCTTTAATTAGAGAATCAAAATGAGCTTCTCTCTTTTGGATAATGGCCAGGACATTTTTCGTCTGTTTCATTTGACCCATTGAGAATTCTTGAAATTCTTTCATTGCAGTTTGTAGATTCATGATACTTTGTATCATAAGGTTGTTCTGGGACTCCTGAGTGGTCTATAAAATAAGAACATCATCCCTGTGTTTCTTAGCGGCATGAAAGTGGATTTAATCCCTTTCATTTATGCTCTGAATCATCTCCTTTATGGTCTCCCTAAGCTTCTTTGTGAGCTCAGAACTTAGGGTTCTTGGGAGAGTGTTGACAGCATCGATCAGATGAGCCAGCCTTAGTTGAACAAGGTATGAGTGAACTTCAAGTTCTTCTTGTATGTCCTTGGTCACCTTTTTGGATGCTTCAGACAACTTTGTTTTGGTGGGAAGATCTGATATGAGTTCAAGGAGTTGCAAACTGTTTGGAGGAGGGGTCCTTATGTATTGATCTTGCATAGTGTAGAGAGTAAGATCAAGGTTGAAATATTCTTTAGAGGATGAGGAAGGGACATCTGATGGAGGGGCTGGTGTGTGGGGTTAAGCTTCAGGATGAGGTGATTCTATGACTTGAGCATATGACTCTACGATTGGGCTTGAATCAGTAATCGTAGAGTGAGAGATGATAGGATATTGTATCAAAAGACAATTGGGCACATTTGGTTCATCAATTACAAAATATTAGGATTTTGTAAATGGGAATTGATTAAGTGGATGAAGAATCACTTCTAACAATCTTGGTAATTTATAGAATTGGTTGAAACATGATGATGGACAGTGATTAACCCTGAAAGAGATGGGAATAGTTTGTACCTCATGTCTGTTTATTGAAGAAGAGCCATTTGTGATCAGCTTTCGGGCAAAGTTGAGATTCTATGGGAATCCATGAGCTAGCACCGAGATTGCTGGATAGGCTTTGAAGGTCTAGAACATGTGATCCCAGGAGTTGAGAATTTGGGCTCTGTGAAAAGGCATTATAGGTAGGTTAAAGAATAGTTGATTGTAGTTAGCTTTCCTATAACCATCACAGCCCACAGCTATAATCTAAATCTCATCATCCTCTTCTTCTTCTCTGTCTTCTTAAAAAGATTCCACTTCAACAATTACCTCCACTGCACTTCCTTACTTTTCTTCTTTCTCACCCTCCATAGCTTCACTTCTTTCCATTTCTGCAGTTTCTGAAGCCAGAATTTCTTAAGGAACATAGGGAGATTCCTGATGATCTCTTGGCAGTTCCTCTTTAGGAGCAGCTTCTTCTATTATGAGGACTTCATGATGCTCCCCTCAGCTTTATCATTCATTTGCATTTCAAACAGCTCCCCCTTAGCTGGAGCATTCTTTAGAGTGGGAACTTCAGGCAGCTCCCCCTCAATTTGAGCTGTGTTCTTCTGACTTGCTTCGGATAGCCCCTTCTCTACAACTATCCTTTTATCTTCCTCCTTTAAAGATTTTTCATTGACAAGAATGTATTTCTTGACAAGTTTTCTTTTTGACTTTTTAGGCTGAGCCATAGCCTCAACACTTTCTTCAGCTTCAGCTCTAAATGGTTGATCAGGCTGAGAAGTTGTTGTAGCATCCTCTTCAAGAGTGATGCCCAATCTGGATTCTACAATAGGTAGAGACTCTGCGATCGAAGAGAAAGAGGTCTTCTTAGACTTATGACTCCACTTTCCTTTCTTGAGCAGCTGAGAGATGGTAGCTCTTTCTTCTTCTTCCTCAAACTGTTGTTCTTTTCTTTTCAATTTTTTTAGAGTTTCAGTGCCTGAACTCTCTTGAGGTGCCTTAGTAGTCGAGCCTTGAGGCTCCACTACCATTTGAGCCTTTATTTTTCTTTTACCCTTGCTTTTTCTGATTAAAGCAATGGGTTCTTCCTTGTTGATTTCTTCTTCTTCTTCAGTCTCCTTTACAACATATATATTTCCTGGTATTTCAGTCTCCTTTACATCACCAGCTCTTCCACTGGACTCAGATATCATTTTGACATTTTCAGCTTGATTTCTTTTCTAGTTTTCAAACAGCTGCTGGGTCATCCTCCTGTTGGAATTAATGGATTCTCCTTTATTATCTCCAATTTTGTCACCTAGTGCTGATTGCAGGATGATGCTTATACATCGCCCGTAGAGCATCTTACCAGAGCTCTTTGATTTCTTTAAATTAAGCATCCACTTCCCAATCCAATCGATGAGTAGGGCTCCAAAGTTGAGTCGGATTCCATAACAGATTACTGTCATAAGCTTCAGTTGTACTTCATTCACTGAGTCGTGGCCAGAGCTTTTGCAACATATGCACTTTCCAACAATGTCAGCCAAAAACTCATATTTTTGGGGAAACTCCTTCTTCTTGTACCCCTTGACAGACTGATTCTTTTTGTGATTCATCTTCTTCAGTCCATCATGGAAATCAATGACCTCTATCGATAGGAGTCCCTTTGACTTGAAGCCTAGGGCCAGATTTATGTCTTCAGCCTTGAGCTTGAGTTGTACTCCCCTGACTCTTGTGGTGATGATGTTGTTCTCAAAAACTCCATTTCTATAAAATTCCTTTATTAGCTTTGGGTAAATCCATGTGCTGGTGCTCAGAGCCTCCTCAAGACCAGCTTTCTTTACCAGAGACAGAATCTTGTGGTAGTAAGAGTCAGCTATCTTGAACTCGTCGAAACAGAGTCGGTAACCAGTGATAATACTTGAAGCTGCCATTGATTGCTTTGCACTGAAGTTAATTGAGCTTTTTGGAAGACTAGGGTTTCTGCTTGTAGAGGGAGAGAGAAATAAGCTTTTTGAACTTCTGAGGTGAGTTTTTAAAAAGCCCTTTTTAAATTATACTTGTAACTTTCCTAAACTCGATCTGCGTAGTGGGACATGTGTCGAGTTCTGCTTGTCTCCACGATTTTAACCTGTGTGGAAAATACTGATTTGCCCTTAGCTCCTCCTAAGCTAGTGTAGTCTTTGGGAGGACCACGATCGTTGAGGTAGCACTACGGTCGTTGAGGTTGTCATTGTGATCGTTGAGTCCACTGCAGAATCTGCTCTATGAACATTATCTGCTCTGTTCCTTGTGATGAACTTTTGGCTTAGCATTTCTTCCGAGTTAAGGTATCTCAGGAAGGGTCAACCTCTTAGAATGAACTAAGTGTAACACCCGAGAAAATTGGATTTTTATGATAGTTAAATTTTTATTTGATTATGTGAATTAAATGAATTTAATTGATTTATGTTGTGAGTAAGCTATGTGAAGGTCGTTCTATGACCTAGAATGTGTTTATGTGGTTAGTAATCTGGCTACGTGCTAGAATTAATTGTTTAGGATTTCCAAGATGAAAATGAATGTTTTCCGAGAAATTCCCGTAAAAATAATATTCATCCGTTTCTGTTCGGGGAATTATTTTGAAATTCTGAGAAACGCGTAATGATAGAATATCGAGATGAGATGAAATATTTGATAATATTTTATTTATGGCAAACGAAGTTTTCGCCTGCGGACTTAAAACCTAAGGGTTGAGTAGAATGATTTTCGAGAAGGAAATGAAACGCGTAGAAGGAATTGTGTTATAGTTAAAGCATGTGTTATACAATTATGATACTATATAGTATCTACGTATAATACGATGAGTTAATACAAAGTACAATACGATTATCTTACTAGTATACGGAGAGAATACGTGAATTGTACGCATAGAATACGATTCATATTATTGGATTAAGTTAAGACTTAATGTTAATTCATTTGGGTTGGATTATGTTTAGTCCAATCAATTGAATAAACAAGCTCAAGGGATTATTGTGTTAAGCCCAAGTCAAGACCCAATATTAGATTGGTTAAGCCCAATGCAAGAAAACTGAATCGTGGAGCAAACCGGTGGGTCACCGAATGGGTAAAACCCATGGGGCAACCCATGGGGATGACCCATGGGCAAGGTGGGTCGGCCACTTGGTGTGCAAGGCAAGATAATCACTTGGTCACCAAGTATTTTACTTGGTGACAAAGTGTGGAATAGTAAGGAGGTGGGGGATAAAGCCTATTTTGCCCTCCATTTCAATTGCTTATAAATAGAAAGCTAGAGTTGATCATTTGAAGGTTTTTCAAGTTGCCAACTTATATTTTGAGTGAGAGAAAGAGCTAGACTCAAGCAAACAATCTACCTTGAAGCTTTTTCATTAGAAGTTTATCAAGAACATAAAGATCATTAAGGTAATATTCCTTAATAGTAGTTCCATCTCTTTAGGTTTTCTTTTATCATGGAGAATCATAAATGGGTGGTGTATGTCTAGTATGGTGAAATAAGGATGACTTACCATAGATTCAATCTCTATAAGTCATGAGATCATAAAAATCATAAGGGTTATTATAGCTTAAAATCATGGAAATATTTATTGTTGAGATTGATTGTTGATAAACAATTGAACTCCATCAATACGTAAATATGTGCATCTTGCTTAGTTAGGATGTAGATATGAAGTCCATGGAGTATTCCATGTGATTTGGCTTAGAGAACATTAGTAACGAAGTTATGGCGAATTTCACGGAAATAGACGTTAAACGTCGAAAACGTTGAAATTTCGGATTGGTAGTCGAAAGTTGTCGTGAGACTTGAAAATGTTATTTTTCAATGTCAACACGTGAGCTATGGTATTTAAGAGTCGTGGACTCAAGAATCATCGGATTCCGACTTAAAACGAAGAAAACGAGCATCAAACGCTCATTAACGTTTATGAACGCTTAGAAAATGAACTTAATAGGGAATTTTTAGTTAACGGATTCAAAAGTGTGAAATTCTTATATGAACACGTAGAGTATGTCATTTATGACGTGTAGGCTTTTGAACGGACCAAATCGAACTTATAACGAAGAAGTTATGAATCCAATAATCTCACCAAAATTTTTATCTATGAAAATTATCTCAGGTCGAGGTCCAATAGCGCCGCACGACGCAAGTTGTTTTAAAGTGTCGGCAGCAATACGCAAGACAAAGATGTAATTAACTATTGGAAAGTGGCGCCGCAGTGCCACTGATAGAATGAAGTCTTGCACCGCAGCGCCGAGACCGGGACTTGGGTACTGCTAACTGGCGCCGTAGCGCTAGTCTTGAATAGAAAGTCCATGCCGCGGCGCGGGTGCATGGTATTTGTTGAATGACTTAGGTTTGAACTGCAATTGTTCAGAGACCTAGAAGAGTAAAGTTTATGCACTTCATAAGTGTACTAAAACTATTCCTATAATACCTATACTAAGGTATATGGTATTGAACTTAGGAATTGAATGCATGTTAATAATGTATGAACAAGGATTGCAACATGTTATTAATGAACCCTAGTCAGGAAATAACGTTGGTACTTCGCCAATGATGATAGAGTCAGGTTAATAACGTAAGTTGGTTAATAAGCTGGGACAAAGAGTAATAAGTCGAGTTAACTTTATTAATGATACTAAGTTAACAAAAACATAGAAGAGAAAGAAGATGGTAGGAACAATGTGAATAATTGTTTGATAGCTAATTATAGTGTGCTATGTGAATATATCATGTAGATTCTGTAAAGGCTATGGTCAGTCGATTAAGTTATTTGAAGACGCTGAAAGGCAAGTTTTCTTAACGCTTGTCTAACTTTCAAGTTAGTCAAGTTTTATGTGATTCATTGTACTGAATTGCATGACGGGTTTTAAAGAAAGGGTCAATGCCAGATTTAACTCGGCTAGACTACTCGTAAGATATAGATTGATTTGTATACATATCTTTCTATATAGAAATGTTAACGCTATCCTATGCCAAGTAATTGGTACGGATGTGAAGGTAAGGTTTGTCTATGAACAAACAAAAGTATTTTTCATCGATTATTCGATGGGCACGCGAGTTTCCCAAATTTTAAACGTAAATACATTTAACGAATGAGTGTTAATCAACATAGAGTACTATAGGCTGATCACCTAGAAGTGCTCGTAAGTAATGCGAATGTACAACCTTAGTGCTATGATATCCTTTTCAAGTATGAAAATAGAAAGCTACTGTTCATGGTCTATTGACCGGTTCAGAATTCCTAATCTACTCTATACTTTGGGAATTGATGTTATGAAATGTTAAAGTATTATTACTTCATAATACTTCATAACTATTTGTTCAGTTATGTAGGAATTGTCATATAATTCACGAATGTGGTATTACTGTTATCCTTTGTTAAACTTGTTGAGCTTGTTATGCTCACTTCTTGCATGAATTATATGATTGCAGTTAAGGATGAATGTACTGAGAATGCTAAGAGAGATAAGGGCACAACTAAGATGGATACTTAGCCATCGTGTAATTGATTAATATGTATGTATTATACATTATGAACCACGAACTGTGAGACCCCAAATTTTATAAAATAAAAGTGTTCAATTTTTCTATTTTGGTGAATAGTTAAATTGATAAAAGTTTAAAGTTAAGAGTCATATTTGAAAATTTTTCAAAGTAGACAAGTTGTCATAAAATACCTGGTTACTATTCACGAGTTACTATTCATGGGTTACTATTCACTGAAATTACTATTTACTCTAGTATTGTTCACTCTAGTATTTGGGACACTTTTTGTGTCAGAGTTACTATTCACGAGTTACTATTCACGGGTTACTATTCACCAAAATTACTATTCACTCTATTATTGTTCATTCGAGTATTTGGGACACTTTTTGTGTCAGAATACTATTCACGAGTTACTATTCACTTAATTACTATTCATGAGTTACTATTCACCCGAACAAAATATTTTATGAAAATAACTACGGAAGTTTTACCGTTGATCTTGTTGAACTACTCGGTAGTAAAAGTACAAAGAATACGTGTGGTTGCATAGTAGCACAC
Organism: Panax quinquefolius; assembly: GCA_020205615.1. NCBI lineage: Eukaryota > Viridiplantae > Streptophyta > Magnoliopsida > Apiales > Araliaceae > Panax > Panax quinquefolius. The sequence goes on along the minus strand of CM035153.1, from coordinate 68,762,144 downwards.
CGGTATTGTTTATTGATGCTTATGTGAGAAGTCACTCGGTTTGATTCCATTATTGTCGATTAATAATATGAATTATTATAAGCGATAATGACGTTTTGTTTTATTCAGTATTATTAACGTAATAAAATGAAACATCTTTTTATATAAAATGTAATACTTTATTAAAGTTATCCTATAAATAGAATATATTATATTTTATTATGCATAGTGTTGATATAGTGTTTTGCATAGTGTTGCATAGTGTTTGCATAGTAAAAAATGTTTTATATAAATAGAATATATGATATTTTATTTAAATGATTTTGCTTTAAATATGGACCGTTAGATTAAAGTAAATCAATCTGGACCGTTCATGGATTAATTACTATGCATTCTATTTTCCTATAAATAGAAGCTCATTCCTTCATTATTTTCTTACTTAATTCTTTCAAACTCTAGAGAGAGAAATTATAGAGAGAAGCTATAGAGAAAATCTATAGAGAGAAAGAAGAAGAGTATTTCGTACTTCACTACTTTGATATCCGGTGGTTTTTTACGGTAAGGGATATTATTTGTTGTAATTCGTAAGGGGTGTTATTCTTTCTTAGTCATGAAGAGAACTTATGTTATTCCATTCATTATTATTCTCGTTGAATAACTTTTGTAAAAGTGGCATACCCTATACATAACCCGTGATACGTGGCATACCACTATACTTGGTGAAATCCTTATATTATTCCATTCTTATTTATTCGTTGGAATAACTCAGATACAAGGAAATCCCCTATACTTGGTGATCTTCTTCGTTATTCCATTCTTTGTTATTCATTGGAATATCCACATCGTGTTTTACACCGGACTTGGTTCCATTGTTTATTATTCCGAATTTATTATTTCATTGGAATATCCACGTCGTGTGTTTTACACAGGACTGGTTTTAAATCTTTATTATTACGCTGGAACATCCTCATTGTGTGTTTTACAAGGACTGGTTCCGCTCTTTATTATTCTGTTGGAACATCCATGCATGTGTGTTTTACAGGACCGGTTCCGTCTTTATCATTCGTTGGAATATCCTATCATGTGTTTTACACCGGATCAGTTCCATCTTTATTATTCGTTGGAACATCCCGCAGCGGTGTGAATTTCACTCGACTCGGTTCCGTTATTATTATTATTCATTGGAATAACTTGCCTATGCTAAGTACCGCATGCATGGTGATTTCTTTTGTTATTCCATTCTTTATTATACCCAGTTGGTTAAAACTTTGACTTCTATACTCCACGAAATTAGTAGAATATCCTTGATATTTTGCGTTTCATCCAAAGATCTTTTCATGGAAATATTCTTCCGATCATTCTTGAATTTTACTCTACAAAATAGTATCTTGTTGACAATTTGGACGTTAATAAATCCTAGAGAAATTAATTCTTGAACTTGTATTATTGAATTCTTATATCATTGTCATCATCCTCATGTTTATATTATGTTGAAAGTTATCTTTGGCTTACGTGCATAGATGAACTTAGTATGATTATGACCGAGGTTCATTCTAAGATAATCATGGCTTGATATAAATGATGTGACAAAAGTCCTCAATGGGCTCTGTAATGCAGTGATGGATAGTTTTTGGTATGATTATGACCAGGGGTGATTCAGTATAGTCATGACCATTGATAATTTGATGAAAATTCTTGACCGTGGTATAGGGATGATTAGATATTGTGGTTTATTCATTAAACTGAGTCTTAGTGATAAAAATTGATGAAAACCTTTTAAAACCTAAAAGATAGTAGACTTTATTTTCTACTTGACTTTTTAATGGATTGCACATTCACCGCAGATTATCTTTGGTTGTCTATTGTATTTTATTAGTTTAACATTGTTGAAGGCTAATGATAATTTATTCTCGCATTATCTTAGTCATAATATTTCATCTTTGGGCTAGTTGAGCTCACCCTTTCTTTCACCGTTCTCTTCGTGAAATGAGAATATAGCCGGGACGAGTCGGGAAGCAGAGTAATGGTCCAGAGGATAGCATTAGTAGTCCTCACTATTCGTGTGAAATAGTGTGATAATAGTTGTAATGAGGACTCCTTTTGAGTTTGTATAATATCTAGTAGTAGACAATATTTGTATTCAAACTCACGCTTTATGTCGTATTGTATACTACACGCTTATGTTAGTAAGTTGTATTTGAATTTATGTACCATGTAAGTGGCGACCCAAGATGGGTGACGATACCTAATTTTGGGGGCGCCACGGTTGGTATCGAGCTTAGGATATGATCCCGGCTAAGATGTGAGAATAGTATTAGGAGGGGAGAGACGGAAATACCTTCGCTAGTATGACCTACCTAAATTTATTTGGTATTTAATTGGGCTCACGAGTATAGGGATAATATGTGATATGTTAATTAACCCTTGTTTTGTGACAAGTGTTTGAGAATGGCATCTGAAAATGCTGAGATAAGCAATGAAGCACATGAGAGTGTTGATTCAGCTCAAACAAAAGGTAACGACCAACAACATGATAATAATCATACTGGTGGCAACGGCTATCAGAATAATAATAACCATCGTGGGGGAAATTATCATGCTAAGAATGGTAACCACTTCGCAGTGGTAATCATGGCAAAGATAATAGATGTGGAAATTGCAAGAAGAGAAGGTCATTTAGCTCAATTTTTGTTGTGCACCAAAGTCAAGTCTAGTTGGGACGGTGGCACCAAAGGTGGATATGGACAAAACAAAGTCGTTGGTTTTAGGAAGTGCATTTTCATGACTTCTCAAAAAGCGTAGTAAACCGAAACGGTTAGCACGGGTTAGTTAATTATAAATTGTAAGTCTATACCTTATAAGATACCGGTTCTACACATTATTTTATCTCTTACTTATGCTCAACGCTTAAATTTGACTCCGGAGAAGTTAGACTTTGACTTATTGGTTGAAACTTCGTTAGTAGGAGCCTTCGTTATCGCTTACTATTTTTAAATCTTGTTTGATTCAAATAAACACTTTCACGCTATTCGTCGATCTTATCTTTTTGAAAATACTTGCCTTTGATGTGATTTTAGGAATCAATTGGTAAACTACTCATCATGCTTTTCGTAAGGTTGTTAGCTTTTATATTCATAACCAACCTGTTTGTGCGTAATTCAAGTAACCAAACTACTAAAGTCAATTATTGTTATATCAAGCCATAAGTAAAGAGCCCCGAACCTTTCGTTGTTGACTTTCTTGTGTGGAATGCACAAGCCGGACTTTCGTAGGCTTACATCGCCAATGAAGATGGCAAGTTTATAGGTATCATTGTGAGGTGCTATCTAGGTTAAGGGATAGAAGTCACAGTTAGTATCAATGTGACGTACTATCCAAGTTTTGGATGAGAGTCACAGTTTTTAATGATATTTCAATTATTAATAAATTTCCTGGCGTATCCTTGAAGACTTCTTAGCCTACATAGAGCGTGAAATCGAATTTTGTATTGACCCCAGTACAAAAACCCATTTCTTAAACCCTCAAATATTTCTTCAACTAAAAGGATCTGTTTACGAGGATTATGATGAAAGTCATAATAAAAGCATTGGACTAATGAAAATCATGGGTATATGAAGTATTAGTAAGTGTTATGATGAGTTATGTTGGTTATTATGTGAAAACATGAAAGTTTCTTAGAAATCACAAAGAGTTGAAAATCAGATTTTGGTGAAAAACGTAATATGAAATTCAATTGACCATATCTCCTATTATATTTTGAATTTTTGAGTGTGGTCAAGTCCTAGAGTTAGATCTATGAGTTACCTAACTAATCCAAGTGGAATTACTGGAAAAGGTATTGTAGATTTTTGTGTGGACTGATTTTAGCAAAGGAGTGCAAAGCTGCAAAAACAGAAAAAGTCTGCTGCCATGATTTTAGAGGGCTGTTTCGGCCACTTAAATTATGAGAAAAATTCTGGCCTTTTGGGAAATGAAGGTATATGGTATAAAGTACCTCCTGTCCAAAAATGAGCTCATTCTTACTTAAAATGAGCAAGTTATGACTATTTCAATATTTAGGTTTTTCCGATTTAAAACGCTATAACCGGAGTTCTATAACTCCGATGACCATGAAATTTAAACTGAAGCTCACGTTAACATGTGTAAGGTCCTGCCAAGATTTGGGAATTTTTGGAGTTAAACTTGGGGTAGCAAATTTTTAAGGAATTAATTAGAAATTGATTTTTTGAAAAATAGTAAATGAATTTTAAAAATTCCGAGAAAAATATATTTTCATTATGGGACTATATTATGCTAAATCCAGAAAAGAAATATTTTGGGACTGATTTGGTATTTTTCATGAAAATAGTTTAATTACTTAACATATGAGTTAAATATGTTATGTGAAGTAATAAAAAGTTGAAAATAGGATTTTATGGCTAGAGAATCCTATATGTAGTATATGCATATATTTTTATGAGGATTTGATAATTGGTGATGATATCTTATGAGTATGGCATTTTTGAATGATTAAATGCATTATATGGTAAAGCGTAAACAATTGAAATAAATTGTTTATAAATTTAAGAAGTGATTAAAATATTGTTATAATATTAATGATATTAGATTATAAGATTATTAAGTGATTGATAACATGGGGATATTCTGAATCTCGGATAAATTATATTATAAATGTTTAATATTTATCCTTTATCTCATTTGATTGATTCTTTATATCATTATCCTCATGCTTATATTATGTTGAAAGTCATCTGTGGCCTGTAGTGCATAGATGGACTTGGTATGATTATGACCAGGGATTGCGGTATAATCATAACCATAATTGAAAACACGATTATCTTTGGCACGTAGTGCATGGATAATTCGTGGTCGTGATACTAATGAATACACGATTATCTTTGGCACGTAGTGCATGGATAATTCATGGTCGTGATACTAATGAATACACGATTATCTTTGGCCGTAGTGTATGGATAATTTGTGGTCGTGATACTAATGAATACACGATTATCTTTGGCCGTAGTGCATGGATAATTTGTGGTCGTGATACTAATGAATACACAATTATCTTTGGCACGTAGTGCATGGATAATTTGTGGTCGTGATACTAATGAATACACGATTATCTTTGCACGTATGTATGGATAATTATGGTCGTGATATTAATGAATACACAATTATCTTCGCACGTAGTGCATGGATAATTTGTGGTCGTGATACTAATGAATACACGATTATCTTTGGCACGTAGTGCATGGATAATTTGTGGTCGTGATACTAATGAATACACGATTATCTTTGGCACGTGAGTGCATGGGTAATTGTGGTCGTGATACTAATGAATACACGATTATCTTTGGCACGTAGTGCATGGATAATTTGTGGTCGTGATACTAATGAATACACGATTATCTTTGGCCGTAGTGCATGGATAATTCGTGGTCGTGATACTAAAGAATATCATTGGCCTGTAAGTGCGTGGATGATTCGACGATGTGGATTAATTATCGAGCTAAGTCTCAAAGAATGAAATATTAATTCATGGATGTGTTCAAAGTCATCCGTGGCTTACGTGCATAGATGGACTTGGTATGATTATGACCAGGGATTGTTCGGTATAATCATGATCGTAATTGAAAACACAATTATCCTTGACCCGTAGTGCATGGATAATTCGTGGTCGTGATACTATTAAGCTAAGTCTCAGCATTATTGGTTTTACAGTTGTATATCTTTGGCCTGTAGTACAAAGATGAATTGTTAATGAATATCTTTGGCAGGATTGCAAAGATGAATTTAATGTTTTCAACGATAAAGGTATTCAAGGTATCTTCACCTCTTTATCATACCAGTACGCATTCCAAATTTCGAGGGCTTAAATTCCATAAGGAGGGGAGATTGTGAGACCCCAAATTTAATGAAATAAAAGTGTTCAATTTTTCTATTTTTGTGAATAGTTAAATTGATAAAAGTTTAAAGTTAAGGGTCATATTTGAAAATTTTTCAAAGTAGACAAGTTGTCATAAAATACCGGTTACTATTCACGAAGTTACTATTCATAAGTTACTATTCACGTAAATTACTATTCACTCTAGTATTGTTCACTCTAGTATTTGGGACACTTTTTTGTGTCTGAGTTACTATTCACTAAGTTACTATTCACGGGTTACTATTCACCTAAATTACTATTCACTCTATTATTGTTCACTCGAGTATTTGGGACACTTTTTGTGTCAGAATACTATTCACGAGTTACTATTCACTTAATTACTATTCATGAGTTACTATTCACCAACAAAATATTTTATGAAAATAACGACGGAAGTTTTACCGTTGACATCTTTGTTGAACTACTCAGTAGTAAAAGTACAAAGAATACGTGTGGTTGCATAGTAGCACACCGGTATTGATTATCGATGCTTATGTGAGAAGTCACCGGTTTGATTCCATTATTGTCGATTAATAATATGAATTATTATAGCGATAATGACGTTTTTGTTTTATTCGTATTATTAACGTAATAAAAGCGTAAACATCTTTTTATATAAAATGTAATACTTTATTAAAGTTATTCTATAAATAGAATATATTATATTTTATTATTATATATAGTGTTGTATAGTGTTTTGCATAGTGTTGCATAATGTTTGCATAGTAAAATGTTTTTATATAAATAGAATATATGATATTTTATTTAAAAGATTTTGCTTTAAATATGGACCGTCGATTAAAGTAAATCAATCTAGACCGTTCATGGATTAATTACTATGCATTCTATTTTCCTATAAATAAGCTCATTCCTTCATTATTTTCTTACTTAATTCTTTGAAACTAGAGAGAGAAATTATAGAGAGAAGCTATAAAGAGAAAATCTATAGAGAGAAAGAAGAAGAGTATTCGTACTTCACTACTTTGATATCCAAAGGTCTTTTACGGTAAGGGATATTATTTGTTGTATTCGTAAGGGGTGTTATTCTTTCTTAGTCATGAAGAGAACTTCGTTATTCCATTCATTATTATTCTCATTTGAATAACTCGTAAAAGTGGCATACCCTATACATAACTCAGATACGCCAGATACCCTATACTTGGTGAAATCCTTATATTATTCCATTCTTATTTATTATGTTTGAATAACTCAGATCTGTGAAATCCCCTATACTTGGTGATCTTCTTCGTTATTCCATTCTTTGTTATTCTCGTTGAAATATCACGCTCGTGTGTTTTACAGGACCGGTTCCATTGTTTATTATTCCGCATTTATTATTCATTGGATATCACATGTCATGTGTTTTACACCGGACTCGGGTTCTTCTTTATTATTCTCGTTGGAACATCACATGCGTGTGTTTTACACCGCACTGGTTGATCTTTTTATTATCTCGTTGGAACACATCTCATGTTTGTTTTACAGGACTGGTTAAAATCTTTATCATTCATTGGAATATCCTATCGTGTGTTTTACAGGATCCGGTTCCATCTTTATTATTCGTTGGAACATCCCGCTTGTGAATTTCACCGACTCGGTTCTCGTTATTATTATTCATTGGAATAACTCGCTTATGCAAGCACCGCATGCATGGTGATTTCTTTTGTTATTCCATTCTTTATTATACGGTTGGTTAAAACTTTGACTTCTATACTCCATGAAATTAGTAGAATATCCTTGATATTTTGCGTTTCATCCAAAGATCTTTCATGGAAATATTCTTCCGATCATTCTTGAATTTTACTCTACAAAACAAAGATCTTGTTGACAATTTGGACGTTAATAAATCCTAGAGAAATTAATTCTTGAACTTGTTTTATTGAATTCTTATATCATTGTCATCATCCTCATGTTTATATTATGTTGAAAGTTATCTTTGGCTTACGTGCATAGATGAACTTAGTATGATTATGACTGTGGTTCATTCTAAGATAATCATGGCTTGATATAAATGATGTGACAAAAGTCCTCAAATGGCCTATAATGCGTTGATGGATAGTTTTTGGTATGATTATGACTGGGTGATTCGGTATATAGTCATGACCATTGATAATTTGATGAAAATCCTTGGACCGTGGTACAAGGATGATTAGATATTGTGGTTTATTCATTAAACCGAGTCTTAGTGATAAAATTGATGAAAACCTTTTAAAACCTAAAAGATAGTAGACTTTATTTTCTACTTGACTCTTTTAATGGATTGCATATTCCACCGCAGCTTAAACCGGTTGTCTATTGTATTTTATCGTTTAACATCGTTGAAGGCTAATGATAATTTATTCGCATTATCTTAGTCATAATATTTCATTGGGCTAGTTGAGCTCACCCTTTCTTTCTTTGTTCTCTTGTGAAATGAGAACATAGCCGGGATTTAGCTCGGGGAGCAGAGTAATGGTCGAGAGGATAGCATTAGTAGTCCTCACTATTCTATGAAATAGTGTGATAATAGTTGTAATGAGGACTCCTTTTGAGTTTGTATAATATCTAGTAGACAATATTTGTATTCAAACTCACAGTTTATGTCGTATTGTACACGACAGTTATGTTAGTAAGTTGTATTTGAATTTATGTACCATGTAAGTGGCGACCCAAGATGGGTGACGTATACCTAATTTTGGGGACGTCACACGAACTATGTAATCGGTTTATGAACTTGGGAAGGATTATTCTTTGATTGTAATAAGAAGATAGTAATTACATTCATTTTGTTGCATTTCAATGGAATGATTGTATAGTTATGAGTACCGTGTAGCACCTTATGTCGGGTTGGGAGATACCCGAATTTGGGGGCGTCATAGGTTGGTATCAGAGCATTAGGTTATAAAACTTAAGGGGAAGAACCTTAGGCTAATAACCTCGTAAGGAAGGTAAAGCCCAAAGAAAGAAACTCGAGTCGAAGTAATTAATAAGGTATTGAGGAAACTCAGTACCGAAATATTTAAAAGATGAAAATTAATCTTAAATAAATTAAATGTAATTTGTGCTTATACTATTGTGTATTATGTACTAATCAACGTGTTGTGTAGATGTTGATCGATAGTATGATGTATAGAGACATTCACGTTGTGAGTGAAGAGTCAGTGAACCAAGTGGAGGTAGTACCGATGCCAGTGGCGGAGGTACCGTTAGTGGTTCTGGAAGACTCTGATATTGAGGAGTACATCTCTGAGGAGGATTACTCTGAGGAAACAATGGGCTTAGCGTCATATCTAAATATGATGATTGACGTGGAGGAGGAGATGGAGGTAACATCGATTAATACGGTGATACCTACTCAGGAGCCAACACCTCCGGAGGCAATGAGATCATTGTATCTGGAAGTGTTGGATAGGAATGTGCATCTGCGCACTGTAGTGCAGACGCAGAATGAGGAGATAACCGCCCTATATGAGGCGAAGGAATCTGTAGAGGCAGATTTTGAGTCAGAGCACGATGAGAAATTGCTTATGATGGATAAGGCACAGGACTATAAGGAAGAGGCCTTAGAGCTTCGAAAGAAACTGGTTGAGAAAGACCAGAAAATAGCTAGGATGTCGTACATCCACGAATGCGCTCACGAGGATTTCAAGCTGAAAATTGCTTGTTATTCTATTGAGTTCGGGCAGACTCGACATACCATAAGTCGAGATATTGTGTCGATACTGGCAAATCAGAAATATGAGAATGTTGTTCGACAGTGTTAGTAGATCGTTAGATCTTTTGTATATATAGTAGTGACGTAAAACCCTCTTTTGTATAATTAAAGGGTAGTCTTTTTGTAAATCCCAATTTTTGTAGAAGGCAATCGCGGGATAGTATGTAATAGCTTTTTGGCTAAGGGAACATGATGTAAATAGTTTTGACTATGAAAGCATATTAATATAATGAAGTTTTATTTAATGTGTTTGTTGTGGTATGAGTGGTTATTTGAGAATGATAACTAAGCACTTGAATAAATAATAACGAAATTTTATTTAATCAGAATTATGCCGCCAAGAAGGAGACAACGTAACCAAGAGGCCAAGTCTCATAATGAGAATCAAGGGGGTCCTAATAACCCTATGCAAGAGTTCGTTAATTTATTAACGGCTGCATTTAACCAAGTTGGGGGAGGAATTCCTGTAGCTCCTGGGGTAGTAAGAACAACTACCTTCAAGAAATTTAAGAGTGTGGGTCCTCCGGAGTTTCGAGGAATGACGGACCCACTAGAGGCCCAGACATGGGTAAAAGAGATTGAAAAGGCGTTTGTGATAACAAACGTAGGTGAGGTGCAAAAGACTTCTTTTGTGACATACATGATGAAGGGAGAAGCCAACTACTGGTGGGAGGCTCACCAGGGTGGGGCTAGAACAGAAGTTGTTACGTGGGAACAGTTTAAGAAGGTGTTCTTCGAGAACTACTTCCCTACTAGTATGCAAGGTAGGATGGAGATTAAGTTCTTAGAACTTAAGCAGGGGGATATGACAGTTCCCCAGTATGCTGCCAAATTCAATGAATTGGCGAGGTTTACTCCACATCAGGTGGACACAAAAGAGAGAAAGACACGCAGGTTTGAGCAGGGCTTAAAACCCTGGCTCTACAGTAAGATATCGATTTTTCAGAGTGCCTCCTACGGGACCATTCTGGAAAAGGCGATAATAGCAGAAGGTGGTGGTGAGGCATTGTCTCAGTACCACAAGGAGCGGAAGAATAAGAGTAAGTTAGAAGGAGGTAGTAAGGCTAAAGTTGCCAACGGAAGCGACAACTTGCCTAAGAGGAAGAGCTTCAACCCTGGGAATACTGGGGTAAAGCAGGGAGATCCTAAGTGGAGGACGGAGGCATGCAAGACATGCGGAAAGACTCACATGGGAGTCTGTTTAAAGGGGAAATCGATCTGCTATCTGCTGTAAGGCGGGAGGGCATTTGTCACTCAACTGGCCTAACCCTAAGAAGAACCAGGGGTGTTTTGTCTGTGGGTCCTTGGACCACATGGCAAGAAATTGCCCGAAGAAAGGTTTAGAGGGAAATAAGGGTTCTGGTAGTGGTAAATTAGCCATTACTGGACCAACAACATCAGTGGGTAAACCCTCGACCCGTACATTTAATATAACTGTCCAAGATGCGGTTGCATCAACAGATGTGGTAGCAGGTATCATTCCGGTCAATGAGATAAATGCTTATGTGTTATTTGACTCGGGTGCTACTTGTTCTTTTATAGCATGTGAATTTGCTAAGCGATTAGGTTTAATCCCTGAAAAGTTACCAATACCTTTAGATGTTAAGGTAGCCAATGAAGAAATAATCCCCATTGAACATATTCATAAGGATTGTTGCGTAGATATTAGAGGTAATAAGTTATCGGTAAATTTGGTACCGATAAGGTTAAAAGAATTCGATGTAATTCTTGGTATGGATTGGTTGGTTAACCATAAGGAGATAATAGATTGTCATAGGAAAAGTGTAAACCTTCGGCTTTCTAAGAAAACCAAGGTAGTGTTTTTCGGTAATAAATCACCGAGACACTCTTGTTGTCTATTGATGACACAAGCTAGGAAGATGTTGAGAAAAGGGTGTGTAGGTTATCTGTGCCATGTTGTGGATACCCAAAGAGTGGGAACATCCTTGGACCAGATACCAATAGTTCAAGAGTTCGTGGATATATTTCTGGAGGAGTTACCGGGTATTTCACCGGACAGGGAGATTGAGTTTGTAATTGATCTGCTTCCGGGAACGGCAACAGTTTCAAGGGCACCATATCGGATGGCGCCAGTTGAGATGAAGGAGTTAATGGTTTAATTGCAAGAACTATTAGATAGAAAGTACATTCAACCGAGTGTGTCTCCTTGGGGAGCACCGGTAGTGTTTGTAAAAAAAAAGGATGGGTCGTTAAGACTTTATATCGATTATCGAGAGTTGAACAAGTTAACGATTAAGAATAAATACCCATTGCCCAGGATTGATGATTTATTTGATTAGTTAAAAGGGGCAAAGTATTTTTCTAAGATAGATTTGTGCACGGAATATCATCAGTTAAAGGTGAGAAAGGAAGATGTACCTAAGACGGTGTTCAGAACTCGTTATGGTCATTACGGCTTTCTGGTGATGTCGTTTGGGTTGACTAATGCGCCGGCCGCATTTATTGATATGATGAACAGAGTGTTCAAACAGTATTTGGACAAGTTTGTCGTAGTATTCATTGATGATATTCTAATCTATTCAAAGATGTCAGAAGATCATACCGAACATTTAAGGATAGTGTTGGAAACACTAAGGAAGGAAAAGTTGTATGCGAAATTCACAAAGTGTGAATTTTGGCTCGAGAGAGTACAGTTTCTAGGGCATGTTATTGATAAAGATGGCATTTCCATGGATCCAGCAAAAGTAGAAGCAGTAAATGAGTGGAAGCAACCAAAAATGCCAACCGAGGTTCAGAGTTTTCTAGGGTTAGCGGGATAATATAGAAGGTTCATTTCGAACTTTTCTAAAATAGCTACTCTGTTGACAAATCTGACAAGAAAGTCAGTGAAGTATGTATGGACTGAAAAATGTGAGAATAGTTTTCAGGAGTTGAAGAAGAGGTTAAGTGAGGCACCTGTATTGTCCTTACCAGATGATACAGGGAACTTTGTATTATATAGCGATGCTTCGCATAAAGGACTGGGTTGCGTGCTCATGCAGCACGACAAGGTCATTGCATATGCGTCACGTCAATTGAAGGATTATGAGAAGGTCTGTGAAGCCCCCAAATCCGGGTCTCTTCCAACCCGACGGATGGTGCTACACGATACTACCATTCATTCATTCATTCAATTGAATAGTCTCAAAAGGACTTATATAACTTCTATATATCCAAAATAATATTACATTTCCCAGGTTCTTTGTAACCCATTCGTTTGTTTTTGTCATAATATCAAATATATTACAATCGTTCACCTATACTATTACATAAGCATTCTAAGGGTTCGTCTTCGCCTTGCCCTTGTCCTTGCCAGAGCCTTCGATTCGCTCGATCTTAGCTGTGTTCATATGGTTCAAGCAAGAGTGAGCATGACTAGCTCAGCAAGTACTACAATTCTAATAAACAACATGCTTGAAACATAGAACTCATATATCTTGATGAATCGAACAATAGTTCACAGTACTATCGATAATTCAAAATAGCACTTCTTTTCATTTAAAACGTTTTCCAACAACAATATATTCAGTAGAATATCAACTAAGGCTCGGAACTATGAGCAGTTCATAATTTCTTTTGAAAAGGACAACCCGGCACTAAGTTCGTAAGTTCGGCATAGCATACGAGCACTTCTGGGTGATCAGCCCAAAGTACTCTATGTTGATCAACACTACATTCATTAAACGTGTATACGTTTAATTTGTGGCAACCTCATGTGCCTATCGTTAAATGACAAAAACATTTTAGCATACTTGGTCTTCGATTGAAAACCATACCAATATAACTCGGTAAACCTAAATCATGCTTGATAGAATCATAATATAAGTCTAGCCGAAAGAGTTGACTTTAGACTTCATCATTCAAGATTTCATGTGAAATAATACATGATTTACAAAACTTGTCCAGGCTGAACTGGAACAAGGGTTAGAATACTTGCCTTCAGCGTCTGCTTACTGATTATCACACGTACACTTTAGGTCTCTAAGTCTCTACAATACATGATCATATAACGTACCACATTAGGTTTTATATAATCAAGTAGGTATATTATTATATCTTACCCTTCATCTCAATCTAAATCCTGACTTAGATCTATTATTATAGTTTTTGGCTTTTCATTATGTCATTCACATTACGTTCACTTTCAATTGTTTATTAACTCTTAATCAACATATATTAGTGTCTTACAATGCCTTAACAATGTTATATTAACACCTTAGTTCATTACCATAAGTTTTCTTTCATTCTATACTTGTAAACATTCTTGTCCATCAAAATTCTAGGACTATAGCTTGGTAGCGCCACACATAACTCTACATCTCGTATGCATGGCCATGAGTTAGTAATATGTCATGGTTCGACCAACGCTTTCACGCAGCGTGAGCTTTAAGGTCGTGGGTCGCGGCACGACGCGGACTCTGTGCCTCAGATAGTTTGCAAAATTTTGAAAATTTCACAAAACTCCCGGACGCATAACTTCTTCGTTATAAGTCCGAATTGGTCCGTTTAAAAGCCTATGGTTCACAAATTACATACTCTATGTGTTCATACAAGAATTTTATCTATTTGACTTTGTTTGCTAAAATTTCACCTATTAGTTCATTTTTAACAAAAACGATAAACATTCGTGAACGTTCAACGCTCGTTTCTTCGTTCTATGTCGGAATCCGGTCATTTTTGAGTCCGCAACTCTATAATGCCAAATATGACTTGTCTCCATTGAAATCAAACGTTTCCGACTCCAAACTCAAAATATGACTTCCATTCTGAAAATTTCACGAATTCGACGATTATCGTCCAATCGTGTGAATTTCGGAAAAACTACATTCTTAATGATTCTAAATGGATTTTAATCAACAAATGATCATTACAAGTTACTTATTAAACCAACTTATAGACAAAGTAGGTTTTGACTTATTCTCATAAGTCAATGACTTATTTAACTTATGAACTATAATTCCTCATGCTTAAGCCTTATTATGAACTTAAGTCCATTAATCAATATTCTTATGTTATATTCAACATACAATCATCATATGACAAACATATGATAAGTTCTTCAAGATTCCAACAACTTATGAGAGTTCAAGTTGCTTATTCAACTTATTCGGCTTAAGTCAATTCATAACTTAATTCTTATATGTTCTTAACATACATGTTCATTAATTACACTTCTCTTATCATCCTATTATAATAGAGATGAAAGAATATTGGACACAAGATCATTACCTTTGAAGTCTAACTTCTTCTTCTTGGAAAGTCTAACAAAGGAAGCTTTAACTTAAAAGTGTTTATTCTCCCTAACCAATAAGTAGCTTTATATTGAGAGAAGAATGTTGGATGAATTAGCAACCAACAAAAATTGAAATGAACTTTCTATTTATAGGCCATACAAATCTAGGGTAGAATGGTCATTATAACCTTCCACCTCCCTAACTAACCTCCTCATTCCACCTCCTTAATCCTCCACCTCCTTACTATTCATAACCTAGCAACTAAGTAAACTTGTTAGCCACTTCTAAAACTTGGTCACCACACTTTTTGTTTACCCATCAAGCTTACCCATTTTACACTTGGATTGCCCCATAGATCATGGCTTCACATTGGGCTTTGATAATTAATCTAACTACTTCTTTAATGGGCTTGTGCTACCATAGTTTGGACTTATGACTTATCAAACACTTGGGCTTGATTGTCACATTCTATTGGACTTATACTATTAGGTTAATAATCTTACAAGTCCATTACCTTATACTTAACAACTTAACATAATATACCACGTATAATCTTCGTATGCTAGCTCGTATAATAATTCACAATATACGTTATTTCATTCTCCATTCTTAATAGTACAATACGTCGTATTATACTTACATCCATTACTTCATATAATGTATACACATTATATAATCACAACTTTTCTTCTTTTACGATTAATAAATCTAACGTTCCCAAATTAGGTCCACATGCGAAATATTACGTTTTCCATATTTAGATTATTATTACATAATCCATCTCACCTGGAAATTATAACGTTACGTATTTCTCGGAAATTCAAAAAAAATAATTTCCAAGTAGAAATCGATGAATAGTGTTTTTCGAAAATTTCTCGGAAAGCTTTTATTTTCGTCTTAGAAATTCAAACACCTTAATTCACTCACGTAGTTAAAATACTACGACATTCAGACGTTTCTAGGTTATAGAACGACATTCATCTTATCAACACGTAATAATAATAAATAATATTATTTTATTCATTATTAAAAGTATTTACAATTGTTCGATTTTTCAGGGCGTTACACTCTCTCCCCCTTATAAGGATTCTGTCCCCGGAATCTAGCTATATATTAAAAAAGATTACACAAATAATTGAGGGTAATTCTTTTTCATCATTTCTTTTAACTCCCACGTTGCTTCTTCTGCATCGTGGTTCTTCCATATCACCTTCACTGAAGGTATAACTTTATTCCGTAGAACTTGTTCTTTCCTATCGACAATTTGAATCGGCGTTTCCTCATACGTTAAGTCCTTCTCGATATGAATAGGCTCATACTCTATTACGTGCTTATAATCTGGCTTATAAGGACACAATACCGACACGTGAAACACGTTATGTATTCGTTCTAGGTCTGGAGGTAAGGCTATCATATAAGCTACCTCACCTACCCATTTTAATACCTCAAAAGGTCCTATGAACCTTGGACTTAATTTTCCCTTCTTCCCAAAATGTATCTTTCCTTTCCAGGGAGATACTTTTAGGAATACGTACGAACCTACTTCAAACTCTCGATTCTCTCTATGTGGATTAGTAAACTTTTTATGTCTGTCTTGAGATGCTACCAAACTCATTTGTATCAGTTTAACAATGTCCACTGTCTGTTGCACCAATTCTGGTTCCAACATTCGGCGTTCTCCTACCTCATCCCAATACAGTGGTGTTCTGCATTTCCTCCCATATAAAGCTTCGTAAGGCGACATACCTATGCTTGCATGATAACTATTATTTTACGCAAACTCCACTAATGGTAGATGATCATCCCAACTACCCTTGAAATCCATGACACAAGATCTTAGCATATCTTCTAACGTTTGAATTGTTCTCTCACTTTGTCCATCCGTTTCTGGATGATACGACGTACTCAGCTTCAACTGCGTTCCCAACTGCTCTTGTAGACTCCTCCAAAAGTTCGACGTGAATCGTGGGTCACGATCTGACACAATCGATACTGGTACTCCATGTTTGGAGATTATTTCCTTAATATAAAGTCTAGCTAACTGGTCTAAGTTATACTTAACTCTAATTGGAAAAAAGTGAGCCGACTTTGTCAACTGGTCCACTATTACCCAAATCGCATCATACCCCTTCTGAGTAGTCGGAAGTCCCACCACAAAATCCATCGTGATATTCTCCCATTTCCACTCCGGAATTTCTAATGACTGTAGCAAGCCACTGGGTCGTTGATGTTCGGCCTTAACTCTCTGACAAGTCAAGCACTTGTTCACGTACTCAGCTATTTCTCTCTTCATGTTCGGCCACCAGAAACTCTGTCGAAGATCTTGATACATCTTAGTACTACCAGGATGAATCAAAAACCTTGAACTATAAGCCTCTTGTAGAACCTGTTCCCTTAATTCCGTCTTATTTGGAACCCAAATTCGTCCTTCAAATCTTAATAATCCCTCATTATCAAGACTGTACTTAGTATCTTTTTCATTGGCCAGACGCTCCTTCATCCGGTCACACTCATTAGTTTTGAGTTGTACCTCCTTAACTCTCTCTACGATGGTAGATTGCATCTACGTCGCAAACAACATTCCTCCTCCTTCACTTGGTAGCTTCACTTCTAATTCCATCCTAGCCATCTCTGTTATTAACTCAGTTTGAACCGTTAACATAGACAACTTTTCCCAACCCTTTCTACTTAAGGCGTCGGCAACTACATTGGCTTTTCCAGGGTGATACAGGATTTCACAGTCGTAATCCTTTATCAACTCCAGCCATTTCCTCTACCTCATATTCAACTCCTTCGGTGTGAAGATATATTTTAGACTCTTGTGGTCCGTGTATATCTCATATTTTTCTCCATAAAGATAATGTCTCCATATCTTTAGAGCAAAAACTACTGCGGCCAGTTCCAAATCATGAGTAGGGTAAACTTTCTCATAATCCTTCAACTGCCTAGATGCATACACAATGACCTTGCCATGCTGCATGAGCACGTAACCAAGTCCTCTATGCGAAGCATCGCTATAAACTACAAAATTTCCTGTGTCATCGGGCAATGACAAAACAGGCGCTTCACTCAATCTCTTCTTTAGTTCTTGAAAACTGTCCTCGCACTTGTCAGACCAAGCATATTTCACCATCTTCCTCGTCAAGTTAGTCAACGGAGTAGCTATCTTCGAAAAGTCCTGGATGAATCTTCGATAGTAACCCGCTAACCCTAGGAAACTCCGCACCTCGGTCGGCATTTTTGGCTGTTCCCAATTCATCACGGCTTCCACCCCATTTGGATCTTTGAAATTCCCTCATGGTCAATGACATGACCTAAAAGCTGCACCTTCTCTAACCAAAATTCACACTTAGTGAACTTCGCAAACAAATTTCTCCTTTTTAAGTGTCTCAACACTAATCTTAGGTGTTGACATGATCTTTACGGCATCTTAGAATGGACTAGAATATCATCTATAAACACCACGATGAACTTGTCCAAATATTGTTTGAACACTCTGTTCATCATATCCATAAATCATTTGGTGCATTTATCAACCCAAACGACATCACCGAGAACTCGTAATGACTATAACGAGTCACGAAAGTCATCTTTGGCACATCCTCCTTCCTAACCTTCAACCGATGGTAACTTGGTTCTTAAATCTATTTTAGAAAAATACTTAGCCCCTTTCAACTGATCGAAGAGATCATCGATCCTGGGCAATGGGTATTTATTCTTTATCGTTAACTTGTTCAACTCTCGATAGTCGATACACAGTCTTAACGATCCATCCTTCTTCTTGACAAACAGTACCGGTGCTCCCCACGGCAAAACACTCGGTTGAATGTACTTCCTATCTAACAGTTCTTGCAACTGCACCATCAACTCCTTCATCTCCACTGGCGCCATACGATACGGTGCCCTGGAAACTGGTGCCGCTCTTGGCACAATGTCTATCACAAACTCTGTCTCCCTATCCGGTGGAAGACCAAGCAATTCACTCAGAAATACATCGGTGAATTCTCTCACTATATGTATTTGTTCCATGGTTGCTTCCACTCTCTGGGTATCAACAACATGACACAAATAGCCTACGCATTCCTTCCTCAATAATTTCCTAGTTTGTGTTATGGTTAGACAACACGAATGTCCCGGCAATCTAATCCCGTAAAATACTACCCGAGGTTGTTCTAACGTCTTAATGTTCACAAATTTATTTTGACAATCTATAATTGCCCCATGGTTTACTTACCAATCCATTCCAAGAATCACATCGAATTCTCCTAACTTTATCGGTAACAAATCTACTGATAATTTACAACCTCGTATATCTACACAACAACTTTTATGAACATCTTCAACATGAATTATCTCTTCATTTGCTACCTTAATATTTAAAGGTATAGGCAACTTTTCGAGAAGTAATCCTAATCGTTTAGCAAAATCGCATGTTATAAACGAACAAGTAGCACCCGAATCAAACAACACGTACGCATTGATATTGTTAATCGAAATAATACATGTGACGACGTCCCCGATGCTGTTGCATCTTCGATCATCATGTTAAAAGTCTGACCCATCGACTACTACACACTGTCTTTGGCCCACTAATAGCTAACTTAACGCTATTAGCGAGCCAGTTCCTGCCTGTCCCCTTCTTCGGGCAATTCTTTGCCATATGGTCAGTTGAACCACATACAAAGCATCAATGGTTCTTCTTCGAACTCGGACAATTAGGCGCAATGTGCCCCTCCTATCCACAATTGTAACAGACGGCCTTCCCCTTGAGACAGACTCCTAAATGAGTCTTCCCACAAGTCTTGCAGGCCTCCATTCTTTTCTTCGGGTCTCCTTGCTTCACTCCGGTATTCCCAGAGCTAAATACCTTCCTTTTCTAACCCTCACCACTACCACTGGTTCCCTCGATCTTTACTCCCCTATCTACCTTACCCTTATTTTTCTTTGCTTTGTGGTATTGGCTCAACGCCTCACTACCACCTTTGGCGATTATTGCCTTCTCTAAAATGGTCCCAAAAGAAGTACTTTGGAACACTGATATGCGGTTATAGAGCTAGGGTTTCAAGCCCTGCTCAAACTGTCATGCCTTCCTCACCTCTGTATCCACTTGGTGTGGAGCGAACCTCGCTAGTTCATTGAACTTGGCGGCGTATTGGGGAACCATCATGTCCCCTTGTTTCAACTCCAAAAACTGCATCTCCATCCTCCCTTGCATGCTCGTGGGAAAGTAGTTCTCAAAGAATATCTCCTTGAACCTATCTCACGTCAGATTCGCTATCCCAACCCTAGCTTGATGCTTCCCACCAAAAGTTAGCCTCTCCCTTCATTATATAGGTCGCAAAGGCAACCTTTTGGGCCTCGTCGACATTTGTTATTACAAATGCCTTCTCTATCTCCTTATCCCACGTTTGGGCTTTAATAGGGTCCGTAGTTCCTTTGATTTTCGGCGGACCCACGCTCTTGAAATCCTTAAAGGTAGTAGCTCGTGCTACTCCTGGATTTACGGGGATATTAGCCCCTATTCTATTAAAGGCAGCTATTATCAGATTAACAAACTCCTGCATCGGATTAACTAGACCTCCCTCTGGTTGATTTACTCTCGCACCTTGATTACGTTGCACTCTTCTTGGCGGCATTTTGCTGAAACAATAAACACATCGCATTATTACTCCTCTCTTTATTAGTTATCATTTAATAGTAAACAATAACTCCAACATCCATAACACATTGCTTTCCATAAAAAGATCTTTATATTCATTCTCGTAGTATAATACTACATTGGTTACATACACAACCTAAGCTGATTACATTACTTTCCCGCTATCGCTTTCCAAAAATTGGGATTTACAAAAGACTACCCTTTACTATACAAAAAGGGCTTTACGTCACTACTACTTACACAATATTTACATACTACTCTAACTACTACTAGTCTACATCTGTCTCAAGGCATTCTCAAAATCTGCCTTGGCAAGACCGACAATAATATCACAGCTAATAGTGTGTCGTGTTTGCCCCACCTCCACAGGATATCCAGCTACCTGCTGCTGGAAATCTGTATGACAACTCCTATAGATATAGAACATCCTCCCTATCTTCTTCACCTTAGTCTTTATCTCCTCCTTGAGCTCAAAGACCTCGTGCTTTAAATCCTGGACTTTATCCTTAGCCAAAATCCTCTCGTCATGTTCCTGCTCCCACATAGACTCGACATCAGTCTTGTCCTCTATAAGCATTTCGAGCTCTGCCTTCAGCTCCTTGACCTCCTGACAGTAATGGATATTTCTATCCAACACTGACTTAAATAGAGACATCATCGACCCCCCAGGAGCTATCTCCGCTTCTATAGCCACTAGGTTAAAGGAGACTGTCTCTACCTCCTCCTCTATCATCCCGTCAAATATTGACATATAGTCAGCTTCATCTGAGTCTCCAGACTCAATAATCACTACATCTGGCTCTGCTGCTATAGGGTTCGGTATAACCTCTACTTGGTTCATCGATTCTTCGCTAATGGTTTGCTCATTTACAAACATCTCATTTACTCCTGACATCTACACAAAACAATTAAGTTGATTAGTACACGTCAGCAGAATAATAAAAACACATAACATAATCATAATGCATTTTTTATAAGGTTATTTTCTTCTTGTACTTCTTTGACTCCTCTTCAGGTTATGACTTAAGGTTTTTAATCCCCCCTTAAGTTTTATAACCTATTGCTCTGATACCAACCTGTGACGCCCCCAAATCCGGGTCTCTTCCAACCCGACAGATGTTGCTACACGATACTACCATTCATTCATTCATTCATTCAATTGAATAGTCTCAAAAGGACTAATATAACTTCTATATATCCAAAATAATATTACATTTCCCAGGTTCTTTGTAACCCTTCGTTTGTTCTTGTCATAATATCAAATATATTACAATCGTTCACCTATACTATTACATAAGCATTCTAAGGGTTCGTCTTTGCCTTGCCCTTGTCGTTGCCTGAGCCTTTGGTCCGCTCAATCTTGGCTGTGTTCATATGGTTCAAGCAAGAGTGAGCATGACTAGCTCAGCAAGTACTACAATTCTAATAAACAACATGCTTGAAACATAGAACTCATATATCTTCAGTAACTGAACAATAGTTACGAAGTACTATCGATAATTTAAAATAACACTTCTTTTCATTCAAAACATTTTCCAACAACAATATTCAGTAGAATGTCAACTAAGGCTCGGAACTATGAGCAGTTCATAATTTCTTTTGAAAAGGACAACCCAGCACTAAGTCTGTAAGTTTGGCATAGCTTACGAGCACTTCTGGGTGATCAGCCCATAGTACTCTATGTTGATCAACACTACATTCATTAAACGTGTATACGTTTAATTTGTGGCAACCTTATGTGCCTGTCGTTAAACGACAAAAACATTTTAGCATACTTGGTCTTCGATTGAAAACCATACCAATATAACTCGGTAAACCTAAATCATGCTTTGATGAATCATAATATAAGTCTCTGGCAAGAAAGAGTTGGCTTTAGACTTCATCATTCAAGACTTCATGTGAAAGAATACATGAATTACAAAACTTGTCTAGACTGAACTGGAACAAGGGTTAGAATACTTGCCTTCAGCGTCTGCTTACTGATTATCACACGTACACTTTAGGTCTCTAAGTCTCTACAATACATGATCATATAACGTACCACATTAGGTTTTATATAATCAAGTAGGTATATTATTATATCTTACCCTTCATCTCAATCTAAATCCTGACTTAGATCTATTATTATGGTTTTCGGCTTTTCATTACGTCATTCACATTACGTTCACTTTCAATTGTTTATTAACTCTTAATCAACATACATTAGTGTCTTACAATGCCTTAACAATGTTATATTAACACCTTAGTTCATTACCAAGAGTTTTCTTTCATTCTATACTTGTAAACATTCTTGTCCATCAAAATTCTAGGACTAGCGCCATTGGCTACCACATAACTATACATCTCATATTTGCTGTTTAGTTGAGTTAACGATATCATGGTTCGACCTTCTTTAACTGCGGCATGAGCTTTAAGAAATTTGTGAGTTTAGCCGTATGCATGGACTGACTATCCTCTCGAGATATTTTGCAAAATTTTAAAAATTTCATGAAACTCCCGGACGCATAACTTCTTCGTTATAAGTCTGAATTGGTCCGTTCAAAAGCCTATGGTTCACAAATTACATACTCTATACATTCATGTAAGAATTTTATCTATTTGACTTTGTTTGCTAAAATTTCACCTATTAGTTCATTTTTAACGAAAACGATAAGCGTTAAGTGAGCGTTGGCCTTTCGTTTCTTCGTTCTATGTCAGAATCCGATCATTTTTGAGTCCGCAACTCTATAATGCCAAATATGACTTGTCTCCATCGAAAACCAATGTTTCCAACTTCAAACTCAAAATATGACTTCCATTCTAAGAATTTCACGAATTCGATGATTATCGTCCAATCGTGTGAATTTTGGCAAAACTACATTCTTAATGATTCTAAATGGATTTTAATCAACAAAGGAACATTACAAGTTACTTATTAAACCAACTTATAGACAAAGTTGGTTTTGACTTATTCTCATAAGTCAATGACTTATTTAACTTATGAACTATAAATCCTCATGCTTAAGCCTTATTATGAACTTAAGTCCATTAATCAATATTTTTATGTTATATTCAACATACAATCATCATATGACAAACATGTGCTAAGTTCTTCAAGATTCCAACAACTTATGAGAGTTCAAGTGCATTCATAACTTAATTCTTATATGTTCTTAACATACATTTTCATTAATTACACTTCTCTTATCATCCTATTATAATAGAGATGAAAGAATATTGGACACAAGATCATTACCTTTGAAGTCTAACTTCTTCTTCTTGGAAAGTCTAACAAAGGAAGCTTTAACTTAAAAGTGCTTATTCTCCCTAACCAATAAGTAGCTTTATATTGAGAGAAGAATGTTGGATGAAATAACAACCAACAAAAATTAAAATGAGATTTCTATTTATAGGCCATCTAAATCTAGGGTAGAATGGTCATTATAACCTTCCACCTCCCTAACTAACCTCCTCATTCCACCTCCTTAATCCCCCACCTCCTTACTATTCATAACCTAGCAACTAAGTAAACTTGCTAGCCACTTCTAAAACTTGGTCACCACACTTTTTGTTTGCCCATCAAGCTTACCCATTTTACACTTGGATTGCCCCATGGATTATGGCTTCACATTGGGCTTTGATAATTAATCTAACTACTTCTTTAATGGGCTTGTGCTACCATAGTTTGGACTTATGACTTATCAAACACTTGGGCTTGATTGTCACATTCTATTGGACTTATACTATTAGGTTAATAATCCTACAAGTCCATTACCTTATATTTAACAACTTAACATAATATACCACGTATAATCTTCGTATGCTAGCTCGTATATTAATTCGCAATATACATTATTTCATTCTCCATTCTTAATAGTACAATACGTCGTATTATACTTACATCCATTACTTCATACAATGTATACACATTATATAATCACAACTTTTCTTCCTTTACGATTAATAAACCTAACGTTCCCAAATTAGGTCCACATGCGAAATATTACGTTTTCCATACTTAGATTATTATTACATAATCCATCTCACCTTGATATTATAACGTTACGTATTTCTCGAAAATTCAAAAAAAATAATTTTCGAGCAGAAATCGATGAATAGTGTTTTTTGAAAAATTTCTCGGAAAGCTTTTATTTTCGTCTTAGAAATTCAAACACCTTAATTCACCCACGTAGTTAAAATACTACGACATTCCAACGTTTCTAGGTTATAGAACGACATTTATCTTATCAACACGTGATAATAATAAATAATATTATTTTATTCATTATTAAAAGTATTTATAATTGTTCGATTTTCTAGGGCGTTACAAGGTCTATCCTACTCATGATCTGGAATTGGCAGCTGTAGTTTTTGCCTTGAAGATATGGAGGCATTATCTATATGGTGAGAAGTGTGAGATATACATGGACTACAAAAGTCTAAAATATATCTTCACACAGAAGGAATTGAACATGAGGCAGAGAAGATGGTTAGAGTTAATAAAAGATTACGACTGTGATATCTTATATCATCCGGGGAAAGCAAATGAAGTAGCCAATGCGCTAAGTAGAAAGGGTAGAGAGAAACTGTCAATGTTAACAACTCAGAATGAGTTGATAACAGCGATGGCAGATATGGAGTTAGAAGTTAAGTTACCGGAGAAAGCGGTGGAAATGCTATTTTTTATGGAAACCGAACCGACCATAGTGGAACGGGTTAGGGAAGTACAATTGAGCAACGAGGAATACAAGCAGATGAAGATGAGGATAGAAGATGAAGAAAAGACTAAGTATAACCTCGATAGGGAGGGATTACTTCGTTTTGAAGGAAGAATTTGGGTTCCAAATGATTCTAAATTAAAGAAAGAAATAATGATGGAGGCTCATAGTTAGAGGTACTCGATACATCCCGGTAGTACGAAGGTGTATCAAGACCTTCGTCAGAACATTTGGTGGCTGAACATAAAAAGGGAGATAGCAGAATATGTTAGTAGGTGCTTAAGTTGTCAAAAGGTTAAGGCTGAACACCAACGACCGAGCGAGTTGTTGCAACCGTTAGAAATTTTAGAATGGAAATGGGAGCACATCACAATGGATTTTGTGGTGGGACTTCCAACAACAAGGAAATGATACGATGTTATTTGGGTGATAGTGGATCGATTGATGAAATCGGTTCATTTTCTACCAATAGGAGTTAGGTATAACCTAGATCAGTTAGCTAAGCTGTATGTCAAGGAAATTATTTCCAGATATGGAGTACCTATTTAGATTGTGTCAGATCGTGATCCACGATTCACATCGAACTTCTGGAGGAGTTTGCAAGAGAAAATGGGAACGCATTTAAGATTGAGTACGGCGTATCATCCTCAGACGGATGGTCAGAGTGAACGGATAATTCAAATGCTTGAAGATATATTAAGATCTTGCGTTATGGATTTCAAGGGGAGTTGGGACGAGTATATACCGTTGGTAGAATTTTTGTACAACAATAGTTTTCACGCTATTATAGGCATGCCGCCTTACGAAGAGTTGTATGGAAGGAAGTGTCGAACTCCATTGTGTTGGGATGAGATGGGTGAACGTCTGATGTTGGCACCTGAGATGGTACAGCAAACGGCGGACATGGTGAAGATAATATGTGCTCAATTGGTAGTGGCCCAAGATAGGCAGAAGAAGTATGCAGATCCTCACAGAGAAAAGAGATAATTCGATGTAGGATCTTTTGTATTTCTGAAGGTATCGCCTTGGAAGGGGAAGATACTTTTTGGGAAGAAAGGAGGTTTGTAGGACCTTTTGAGATTTTAAGAAGGGTAGCAGAGGTGGCTTATAAAGTAGCCTTACCTCCAAAAATGGAACGCATTCATAATGTGTTTCATGTGTCTGTGTTGCGTCCTTATAAACCGGACTGTAAACACGTAATAGAGTATGAATCTATCTTGATAGAGAAAGATTTATCATATGAGGAACTTCCAATTCAAATTATTGATAGGAAGGAACAAGTATTAAGGAATAAGGTAATACCTTCAGTGAGGGTGTTATGGAGAAACCACAATGTTGAAGAAGCAACGTGGGAACTTGAGAGTAAAATGAAGGAAGATTTTCCTCATTTGTTTATATAATTATAAGTTAGATTCTGGGGACAGAATCCTTATAAGGGGGAGAGAATGTAACACCCGAGAAAATCAGATTTTTATGATAATTAAATTTTTATTTGATTATGTGAATTAAATGAATTTAATTGATTTATTTTGTGAGTAAGCTATGTGAAGGTCGTTCTATGACCTAGAATGTGTTTATGTGGTTAGTAATCTGACTACATGCTAGAATTAATTATTTAGAATTTCCAAGACGAAAATGAATGTTTTCCGAGAAATTCCCGTAAAAACACTATTCATCCATTTCTGTTCGGGAATTATTTTGAAATTCCGAGAAACATGTAATGATAGAATATCGAGATGAGATGAAATATCTGATAATATTTCATTTATGGCAAGCGAAGTTTTCGCCTACGGACTTAAAACCTAAGGGTTGAGTATAATAATTTTCGAGAAGGAAATGAAATGCGTAGAAGGAATTGCGTTATAGTTAAAGCATGTGTTATACAATTATGATACTATCTAGTATCTACGTATAATACGATGAGTTAATACGAAGTACAATACGATTATCGTACTACTAGTATACGGAGAGAATACATGAATTGTACGCATAGAATACGATTCGTATTATGGGATTAAGTTAAGACTTAATGTTAATTAATTTGGGTTGGATTATGTTTAGTCCAATCAATTGAATGAACAAGCCCAAGGGATTATTGTGTTAAGCCCTAGTCAAGGCCCAATATTAGATTGGTTAAGCCCAATGCAAGAAAACCGAACCGTGGAGCGAACTGGTGGGTCACCGAATGAGTAAAACCCATGGGGCAACCCATGGGGATGACCCATGGGCAAGGTGGGCTGGCCACTTGGTGTGCAAGGCAAGATAATCACTTGGTCATCAAGTATTTTACTTAGTGACAAAGTGTGGAATAGTAAGGAGGTGGGGGATAAAGCCTATTTGCCCTCCATTTCAATTGCTTATAAATAGAAAGCTAGAGTTGATCATTTGAAGGTTTTTCAAGTTTCCAACTTATATTTTAAGAGAGAGAAAGAGCTAGACTCAAGCAAACAATCTACCTTGAAGCTTTTTCATTAGAAGTTTATCAAGAACAAAAAGATCATTAAGGTAATATTCCTTAATAGTAGTTCCATCTCTTTTGGTTTTCTTTTATCATGGAAAATCATAAATGGGTGGTGTATGTCTAGTATGGTGGAATAAGGATGACTTACCATAGATTCAATCTCTATAAGTCATGAGATCATAAAAATCATAAGGGTTATTATAGCTTAAAATCATGGAAATATTGATTGTTGAGATTGATTGTTGATAAACAATTGAACTCCATCAATACATAAATATGTGCATCTTTCTTGGTTAGGATGTAGATATGAAGCCCATGGAGTATTCCATGTTATTTGGCTTAGAGAACATTACTAACGAAGTTATGGCGAATTTCACGGAAATAGACGTTAAATGTTAAAAAACGTTAAAATTCCGGATTGGTAGTCAAAAGTTGCCGTGATACTTGAAAATGTTATTTTTCAATGTCAACACGTGAGTTATGGTATTTAAGAGTCGTGGACTCAAGAATCGTCAGATTCCGACTTAAAACGAAGAAAACGAGCATTGAACGCTTATTAACGTTTACGAACGCTTTAAAAATGAACTCAATAGGGAATTTTGAGTTAACAGATTTGAAAGTGTCGAATTCTTATATGAACGCGTAGAGTATATCAGTTATGACGTGTAGGCTTTTGAACGGACTAAATCGGACTTATAACAAAGAAGTTATGAATCCGAGAATCTCACCAAAATTTTTATCTGTGAAAATTATACGGTCTTTGAGGTGCAGCTCCACGGCGCTTGCGATGACGGTGCTTTAAAGTGTCGTCGTCTTACCGCATGTGCGTAATGTAATTAATTCTTGGAAAGTGGCACCGCAGCACTACTGATAGAATGAAGTTTCATACCGCATGACTCCGATCTTGAATAGAAAGTTCATGGCATGTGCTTGGTATGCAGTGCGAGGTATTTGTTGAATGACTTAGGTTTGAACTGCAATTGTTCAGAGACCTAGAAGAGTAAAGTTTATGCACTTCATAAGTGTACTAAAACTATTCCTATAATACCTATACTAAGGTATATGGTATTGAACTTAGGAATTGAATGCAGGTTAATAATGTATGAACAAGGATCGCAACGTGTTATCAATGAACCCTAGTCGGGAAATAATGTTGGTACTTTGCCAATGATGATAGAGTCCGGTTAATAACGTAAGTTGGTTAATAAGCCGGGACAAAGAGTAATAAGTCGAGTTGACTTTATTAATGATATTAAGTTAACAAAGACATAGAAGAGAAATAAGTTGGTAGGAACAATGTGAATAATTGTTTGATAGCTAATTACGATTGTCTTTATGTGAATATATCATGTAGATTACGTAAAAAGGCGTAGTCGGTCGATTAAGTTATTTGAAGACGCTGAAAGGCAAGTTTCCTTAACGCTTGTCTAACTTTCAAGTTAGTCAAGTTTTATATGATTCATTGTACTGAATTGCATGACAGGTTTTAAAGAAAGGGTCAATGCCAGATTTAACTCGGATAGACTACTCGTAAGATATAGATTTATTTGTATACATATCTTTCTATATAGAAATGTTAACATTATCCTATGCCAAGTAATTGGTACGGATGTGAAGGTAAGGTTTGTCTTGAACAAACAAAAGTATTTTTCATCGATTATTCGATGGGCACACGAGTTTTCCAAATGTTAAACGTAAATATGTTTAACGAATGAGTGTTGATCAATATAGAGTACTATAGGCTGATCACCTAGAAGTGCTCGTAAGTAATGCGGATGTACAGCCTTAGTGCTATGATATCCTTTTCAAGTATGAAAACAGAAAGCTACTGTTCATGGTCTATTAACCGATTTAGAATTCCTAATCTACTCTATACTTTGGGAATTGATGTTATGAAATGTTAAAGTATTATTGCTTCATAATACTTCATAACTATTTGTTCAGTTATGTAGGAATTGTCATATAATTCACGAATGTGGTATTACTGTTATCCTTTGTTAAACTTACTGAGCTTGTTATGCTTACTTCTTGCGTGAATAATATGATTGCAGTTAAGGATGAACGCACTGAGAATGCTAAGAGAGATAAGGGCAAGGCTAAGATGGATACTTAGCCATCGTGTAATAGATTAGTATGCTTGTATGTATTATACATTATGAACCACGAACTACGTAATCGGTTTATGAACCTGGGAAGGATTATACTTTGATTGTAATAAGAAGATAGTAATTACATTCATTTTGTTGTATTTCAATGGAATGATTGTATAGTTATGAGTACCGTGTAGCACCATATGTCGGGTTGGGAGATACCTGAATTTGGGGGCGTCACACTAAGGATTAGGTTTGTCCTTGAGGCACTTGACAGAGAGACTGCTTGGATTTGTTGGAACTTTTGTCATCACATGATGCTTCTTTGTCATGTTGAGGAAGCTCTACGATCGTGGTCTTTTATGTCATTGTAACTCTACGATCGTGGACTTTCTTTGGTCATGTCTACGATTCTGAACATAGCCTTTATATCTGCATGGTTAGCACAAACTAGAGCATAGATTTTATGGTTGTAGATTTAGCATGCCTAGCTCACTTATTAATTTATTAAATCTGGATTCATCTAGAGGCTTTGTAAAGACATCAGCAAGTTGATTTTCAGTAGGGATGTATTGTAGAGATATGGTTCCATTTTGAACATGATCCCTAATAAAATTATATCTTATTTCTATATGCTTAGTCCTAGAATGTATGACAGTATTGTGTGTTATTGCTATGGCACTAGTGTTTACACAATGAAGAGGTATAGATTTAAAATCAAACCCATAATCTGCCAGTTGATTTTTCATCCACAAGATTTGAGCACAACAATTTGCCGGTGACAATATATTAAACTTACATTATTGATGTGAATCTTTGAGTTTTGGTTCTTGCTAAACCAGGACACAAGTCTATTTCTCAGCAGCTGACAGGTGCCACTAGTACTTTTTTACATATTTTCTGACCTACAAAATCAACATCAGATCTCAGATATCTTGTCAGTTCAAAAGAGGACTCCTTAGGATACCAAAGCCCCAAGTGAGGTGTGCCTTTGAGGTACCTGAAAATCCTTTTTACAGAAGTTAAGTGTGATTCCTTAATATTAGCTTGAAATCTAGCACATATACATGTTGCAAACATTATGTCTGGTCTACTAGCAGTTAGATATAGAAGAGAGCCTATCTTCCCTCTATATTGAGTTATATCAATACTTTTACACTTTTCATCTTTCTCAAGCTTGGTCGCTGGAGCAATTGGGGTTTTCATTGGAGAGGTTGATTCCATGCCATACTTTTTAAGTAAGTTTTTAATGTACTTGGCTTGGTTTATGAAGATTCCTTCATCAGTCTGCTTTACTTGCAGTCCAAGAAAGAAGTTCAGCTCACCCATCATGATCATTTCAAACTTGCTCTGCATAAGCTTGGCAAATCTTTTACATAATTTTTTATCAGTAGAGCCAAAGATAATGTCATCAACATATATTTGAACTAATAAGATTTTGTCTTTATGCTTTCGAAGAAATAATGTGGTGTCTACTCTACCTCTTGTGAAGCCATTTTCAATAAGAAAGTTAGTTAATGTTTCATACCATGCTCTAGGTGCTTGTTTAAGACCATATAAGGCTTTGTCTAATCTATAGACATAATTAGGGAGAGTTGGATTAATGAAACCTTGAGGTTGTTCTACATATACTTCTTCTTGAAGTTCACCATTCAGGAATGCACTTTTGACATCCATCTAAAACACTTTGAATTTCATGTGAGCAGCAAAGGAAAGAAATATTCTAATGGCTTCTAATCTGACAACAGGTGCAAAGGTCTCATCATAGTCAATGCCTTCTTCTTGAGAGTAACCT
Organism: Panax quinquefolius; assembly: GCA_020205615.1. Lineage (NCBI taxonomy): Eukaryota > Viridiplantae > Streptophyta > Magnoliopsida > Apiales > Araliaceae > Panax > Panax quinquefolius. The sequence goes on along the minus strand of CM035153.1, from coordinate 68,730,606 downwards.
TTGGCCACTAGTCTTGCCTTGTTCCTTGTTATTACTCCATCTTCATCCATCTTGTTCCTGAAGACCCACTTAGTGCCAATGACAAGATGACTCTTTGGTCATGGAACTAATCTCCATACTTTTCTTCTTTCAAACTAATTTAGTTCTTCTTGTATGACTTCTATCCAGCTGAATTCTTCCATAGCATCTTCTCTCTTCTTGGGTTCCATTTATGACAGAAAGCTCAGATAGAAACACTCAATTTGGGTGGCAGCTCTTGTTTTGACTCTTGCATTGGGGTCTCCAATGATTAAGTCTTGAGTGTGATCTCTTGTCCATCTATTTCCTATTGGAACATCTATCCTGATGCCTTCTTGTCTAAGACCTTCAAGATTAATTTTAGTTTCTTGATGTGGAGGTTCGTTGTCTTGCGTTTTTCTCTCTACGATCTCATCTTCTTGCTCAATGATCTCATTTTCTGGAACTACAATCATGGTGTTGAGCTCGATGACCTCGTTCATAGTGTCTGAATTATCATTAGTAGTGTCTTGAGACATTATTTTGTCCAAGTCTGTTTCATCAAAGATGATGTGAATTGAGACTTCAACACCTAGTGTTTTCTTATTGAACACTCTATAAGCTTTATTATCTGTGGCATATCCGAGAAAGATTCCTTCATCAGACTTGGGTTGGAACTTTGTCAAATACCATTTACCATTATTGAGTATATAGCATGCACAGCCAAACACATGAAAGTAGCTGACACTTGGCTTTCTTCTTCTCCACAGTTCGTAGGGAGTCTTCTTTAACGTAGAGTGTACAAGAGACCTATTCTGAGTGTAGTATCACGGTGTTGACGACTTACGCCCAAAAAAGTATTGAGCGGATGGGCTAACGCCGATAGAGTTCTTCTAGCTTCTATCAACATTCTGTTCTTTCTCTCAGCTACTCCTTTTTCTTTGAGGGGTTCGTGGGCCCGAGAAGTTGTGGTGATGCCATTATGCATGCGGCAGAATCGGTCCATCTCAGAGAAGTCAAATTCTCTTCCATGATCACTTCTTATAGTCTTGATTTTCTCCCCTTTCTCATTCATCACTAGTCTGAACATTTTGATTAGTTGGGAGCTAATTTCATCTTTTGAGTTTAGAAAGAACACCCAAGTGAATCTGTTGTAGTCATATACTATGACCAATGAGTACCTCTTCCCTCCATGGCTTATTGTTGGAATTGGCCCAAAAAGATCCATGTGAAGCAGTTGTAGAGGTTTGTCAATTGAATTGACAGTTTTGCTCTTTAATGAGTTTCAATACGCTTTCAGGTAGCGAGGCATTGCATGGCCTTTCTTTGACAAAGCTAAACTTGGGTAAGCCTGCCACTAGATCCTTGGAGGCCAGTTTAGACATGCTTTTAAAGTTAAGATGAGACAATCTTCTATGCCATAACCAGCTCATTTCTTCAGATGCTTTAGCCAAAAAGCATATCGTCTCGTCCGAGCTTAGTTGATCAACATTGATAGTATAAACATTTCCTTCTTTTGTTCCAGTCAGCTTTATAGAGGATGTCTTCAGATCTTTAACTTGACATTGATTATTGAGGAAAGTGACTTGATGACCCTTGTCGTAGAGTTAGCTTATGCTCAGAAGATTGTGTTGTAAACCTTCCACATAAGCTACTTTATTGAAGGACACTGCACCATTCCCAGCTGAGCCATATCCTCTTGTCTTGCCAGAGCCATTGTCTCCAAAGATAACTGAAGGACCCTCCTTCTCTATGTAGTTAGACAGAAGGGCTTTGTTCCCTGTCATGTGCCTTGAGCATCCATTGTCCAGATACCAGGTTGTGATCGTGGACCTTGGTTCCTGTGGTAAGATAAAACTCTCATTTTGGTACCCATAATTACATGGGTCCTACTTTGTTAGTACCCTTGGGAATCCAAATTTTCTTAATTCTGGGTTTCACATACATAGGATTATGGTAGCATATTGTAGCATTGTGACCAGTCTTATTACATACAAAACATGTAATATAATGTATGTTTGTCTATGTGTGTGGATTCTTCCTCCATTTGGACTTATGTGGGTTTTTAGCAATCCTTCCTTCCTTTTTCCATATGTCCTTGTGTTTCATGATTTGTGAAGAGTGGGGCTTAACTTTACTACTCCTTCCCAGTTGGTTCGTGGAGTCAATTTTACTTGACTTTACGACCCTTCGAGGTTGGAGAGTAGAGACAGAGTTATTCTTCTTTCTTATGAAACCTAGGCCAACATAAGATCCTTTATTCCTTGGAACATAGGTTGGATCTGACGAGGAGGGTTGGACTGGTTCTTCCTTCTATGAGGATCACAAATATAATGCTTCTACTAAAAATTGGAGCATCACTAGGGTTACTTTCCTTTATCTTTTCTATATATGGCTCGAAAGTGGATTCCCCAAATCCTAAACCTGTTCTGTCAGATGCACTTCTCTGACTAGAGATCAAGGAGTCCATGGTTGAAGAGGATTTATTCCATATAGAGATTGTCCTTTCTAGTTCCTCAATTTTAGAGGTTAGACTTGACTCTCTTTGAGCATTGAGCTCATTGGTCTGTTTTAAGAGCTTATTTTCAGCTTCAAGCTTGGAGAGAGAGTTAGTACTTAGAAGAGCTGTTTTTAGTTCTTCTTGAACTTTCTCTTTCTCCTTTTGAATAAGTGAATAATATTTAGACAGAACTCTGAACCATTTCATGTACTGATGCAAATCAGATGTTATGCCATGTAGTGCTGTTCTTAAATTATTTATGTCTACATCAGGAGAGTTAAAGTCAAATACCTCATCTATACTTACTTCATGAATGTTGGAGTTCATTTTATCCTTATCATGCTTGGCCATTAGACAAAGATTTGCCATTTGAGGATCTTCAGCTTCTCCAGATTCTGGAGTTGAGTCGTTGTCTGAGTCACTCCATGATCCTTCGGCCACAAAACCTTTTTCTTTCTTCTGAAGTCTCTTGTTGCCTTTGAATTCTTTCTTTGAATTTGATCTTTTCTTGAGTTCTTCTCTGAGAGGCTTGTTGTATTTTTCAATGAAATGGCCAGGCTTTTTGCAGTTGTAGCATAAGTCATTTATTTGTTCCTGGCTATTGTAGTTGTTGAACTTCTTAGGTTTGCTGCTATTGCTTTGACGCATGAACCTTTTGAGTCTTTTTACCAACTTTGCAAAGTCCTCATCATCATCTTCATCATAGTCAGAGTCATTTTCAGTGTTAGCTTTGGAAGTGTTGTCTGTTACTTTTAGAGCAACTCCTTTGTATTTCTTTCTTCCTTCGGATAGAGTTTCTGCTCTTTGAGTCAGCTCCAGTTCATATGTGAGAAGGTTTCCATATAACTGTTGAACAGTCATTTCATGGAGATTCTTTGACTCTCTGATGGTAGTAGTTTTGGCATCCCACTTGCTAGGTAGAGCTCTCATGAACTTTATGATTAGATCTTTATTTGGATAGATCTTTCCATAGGCTCGAAGAGAGTTAAGCAGTACATTGAATCTTTCGTAAGTGGAAGTGACATTTTCTCCTTGAACGTGTGCAAACATTTCATATTGCTGAGTCAGGAGAGATTGTTTGTTTTCTCTGACTTCTTCTGTTCCTTCATGTATGATGAGCAATGTCTCCCACACTTCCTTTGATATTTTGCTGTTTACCACATTTTCAAATAGATCGTCTTCCAACGATTGAAATAAGATGTTCTTGGCCTTTTTGTCGAGTTGAAAGCTCTTTTCGTTATTAGTCCATTCGTCTTTGACTTTGATCTGGATTCTGTTTGGGTCGTCTACAGTAGGAGCAAGCTTGGTAGGAATGTAGGGCCCATTTTAAACAGTTTCAAATGGATCTTCATCCATTGAGTCCATGTAGGCTTGCATGCGAACTTTCCAGTTGGCAAATTTATCTTTTTTGCACATAGGTGGCTTGCTGCCACCTCTAGTCTTTGATTCGCTTATCAGATGTGCCATTGGATCTACTTAAGCTTTGTAGGCTATTTGATAAAACCTGCTTTGATACCAATTATTAGTTCCAGGAGGCACATCAGTTATCTAGAAGGGGGGGTTGAATATATATTTTAAATTCTTCTTTAAAATGCTTTGTTAGTTTTGATAGTGATTCATACACATCAGAATTAAGATTTATTTGTTCTCCCTTTAAGATATAGTAAGTTAATAAGAGTGAGGCAGTTATAGCAGTTATAATAGTTATAGCAGTTATAGCAGGAGTGTAAGAGACACGACAATTTTAAGTGGTTCAGAGCACTTAGAGCTCCTAGTCCACTCTTCTACTCCTCGAGTAGGAAATCCACTAAGGATATCTATACACTTTCTAAATCTCACAGATTCCTTCAAGACCAGCAGTCTTAGCACTTCTCAGTTCACTTTTGAACTCTTCAAGTCCAACAGACTTGGTTCTTCACAGTTCACTTAGAACTCTTCAAGTCCTTCTGACTTGGAACTTCTTACTTCACTTGATAATAGTTGATGAGTTCTTGAATGGTGCTACTCAGTTATCATTAAGCTCTTATTCGAAAGAACTGAGTAGCTGAGCAAGCTTTCCTTTTTTCAGATCGTAGAGTTTGATCGTTAAGTGTTCTTTAGCTTTTTATTTTGTGCTTGCTTTTTTTTTCTTTCATCTGCTGATGTTTTGTATATTTGATGCCTTTGAAAATGTATCCGTTGAAGACATCCGTTGAAGCATTAAATGTATTTGACATTTCTGAGCTTTGATGGAGACTTTACGCATAACCGATTATAGACCGCCTTTGTCTGACAGATCGCTATCTCACCTAACACCTAAAAATGTCTTTTTTGCTAACTCATGGTACTTTCCTTAGCCTCTTTAATACGTTTCTTTGTTATATACTAAGGATGACTGTTGTGTCATTGGGACTCCCGAGGTCTTCAACGTCTATAGCTCATTCCACATTTATTGCGATTAATCTTTAAACACGTGGATGAGGCTCGATGCTTCTGACACAGACAGGTGAATTTTTTCTTCTATTCACACGTGATTATATTCAAATAGTGCATTGTCGTTCTCCTATAAATAGGATGTTTAGTTAAGAAATGAAAATCACACCAGAATCAGAGAATTCTTCTTCTATAATATTGTGCGTATTTCTTTTGAGTATAAGGATACTTTGAGTAAAGCAAAAAGTGCAAGTTTTCCTCAAGAATATTTCTGCTATACCAGTCAGATTTAGTCTCCTACTAAGGTAAGGGGTATTATTTCTTTTGTATTCGTAAAAGATATTATTTTCTTCATACTCATAAGGGTTGCCATTCTATTCATTAATTTATTAATCTGCGGGAGTAATCTATCTACACGAATTACCGCATGCATGGTGAATAACCCTTCATATTCATTCTTTATTAATCTGCGGGAGTAACCTATCTACGCGGATTACCGCGTGTATGGTGAATGACCCTTCGTATTCATTCTTTATTAAATTGTGGAAATGACTTGTCTACGCGGATTACCGTATGACGAGTGAAAATCCATTTGCAGTTTCGTATATTCTTTTGTACTTGTATGTGATATCATTTCTTTTGTACTCGTAAGAGATATTATTTTCATTCAATATTCGTAAGGGATATTATTTTCGTTCAATATTCGTAAGGAATAGTATTTTCTTCCATACTCTATAGTATGTAAGTGATATTGTTTCGTTTTATATTCCTAAATATACACTTATTTTGATAAGTATTGCTTCTATAATCCCTGACATTAGTAGAATATCATTGAATTTTGTGCTTCATCTAGTATCGTTTCATTGGAATATTGGTCTGAACTTTCTTATTAAATTTTAATATTTTCATTTGGGGTACTATTCACGGGGTACTATTTACTCGGGTACTATTCATTCGGGTACTATTCACGGGGTATTATTCATGGGTACTATTTATACGGTACTATTCATGATTTCTATTCATAACTGAATTTAATTTTCTTTTCTATCCAAATTATTTTTGATACGTGAATATCATTCTTGAATTTTACTCCACAATTAGTTATCATGTTGACAATTTGGACATTCTTAAACTCTGGATAAATTGAATTATAAATCTCTAATATTTATCCTTGATCTCACTTGATTCATTCTTTATATCATTATCATCATTCTCATGCTTATATTGTGGTGAAAGTCATCTTTAGCCCATAATGCATAGATGGTCTGTTGATTGGTATGATTATGACCAGGAATTATATATTGGTATAATCATGACCTATAATGTTACAGACAAATGATGTGGTGAAAGTCCTCTTTGGCCCGTAGTGCATAGATGGACAGATGTTTAGCATGATCATGACCATTGGTGATACATACGAATATCCTTGGCCCGTAGTGCATGAATAATTCGTTGATCTAAAATGATTATTGATTCGTGTTACAGAGATAAAATATTGATGATGGACTTTTAAATCATAGAAGATAGTAGACATCATGCTCTACTTGACTCTTCTAATGGATTGCTTATTCCGCTGCAGTTGTTGATCTAAAACTTGTTGTCTATTGTATTCTATCAGATTTTTCCCTGTTGAGGACTAAGGATAATTTATTCTACATTATCTTAGTTATAATATTCTTTACTAGGCTAGTTGAACTCACCCTTTTCTTCCATTGTTCTCTTCAGGAAATGAGAATATAGTTGGAACTAGTTAGGGAATGGAGTGATGGTCCAAGATGGTTGGTATAGTAGTTCTCACTATTATATAAAATAGTGGGATAATAATTGTAATGAGGACTTTATTTGAGTTTAGATATTGTCTACAAGACAATATTTGTATTAAAACTCACAACTTATGTTTTGTCATATTTTTTACGACAGTTAATAGTTGTATAAATAAAGTTGTATTTGATTTCTGTACCATGTATTTGGCGACTCAGAATGGGTTGTGTGAACTTATTTTGGGGCGTCACAGTTAGTATAAGAGCTTAGGGATATGATCTCTGGCGGAGATCTAAGGTTAGAACTAGGAGGGGAGAGACGAGTAAAACCTTTGCTAGTGCATCCTACCTAAGCTTATTTTTTATTTAATTGGTCGGTCAGAATATAGGGATAATATATGGCATGTCAATTTCTTTAATTAACCCTTGTTTTGTGGCAGTATTTAAGAATGACATATGAAAATCTATAGATGAATTCATATAGAATTTTAAGTGCTGAATTGAATAGATTCATTTAAAGAATAAATATTGGAGTATAATATCTTGTTATAATGATAAGTGGATTTTACACCTACTTATTGAATATCAATTTATGCGAATTATTCCAATCTCAAGTCCATTCTAGTATGTTTTAGTTGCATTTCATATTATTTTGCATTGCATATATTTAGAACTCCTTTGGTGGAACAATTGCAGGAAATGGCATAGTTTGGTGGTGCTAGATGGCATGAGGCTGATGTAGATGGCATGAGGTTGATGGATGCATGGCATGAAGGTATTATGGAGCAAGGAGACCAAGCATGGAAGGAATGAGCAGCAGGACAAAGTGATAGTAGCAATGACATTGCGAGAGCGAACGAGAATCCACAGATCGCCATGCATGCATGCCTGTATAACATATTAGGCACTGAGGATCTTGGCGCCCGTGCGTGAGCCCTATTTGGACATCATGACTTAATGCAAGTTTCGCGCCTGCGCAAGGAATACGCTAGAGGGGCGCGCGGCCGCGCACGATGGTTGCTGATGCTGATTTGTTTTATTTTAATTTCCAATTTTTAAGGGTTATAATTAATTTAAAAACTATTCTGACTGGTGTCAGACGGATCATTGAGTACTTTTGACGTATTTTCATAGTAGTAACTAGGGTTTACACTCTGGGAGAGATTCCAACGAAGAACGAAGCCTAAAACTCCATCTTCTCTAATTCTTCTTGGGATTTTCTGTCATTGTGGATTATTATTATTATTTTGTTGGATTTTTATCAAGAGTTGAACGTTAACTTTGGTTTACAATCTGCAATTGAGTTTGATCGTTCTATCCTTCATCTTTCATTTGTTTGCTTGATAATCATTTTTAGCGTTGATCCCATAATGGCTTTGGGTTCAGTCATGAACTAAACTCCATTATGGGATTCTAACGGATTTTAATATGTAGTTTAGTTGCATGCTTGATTACTGGGGTTGTTTTACATATCATATGGAATTTCTATTATGATTGTTTTGCATGTATGAATGCTTGATCACCATTCGTTTCAGTATTCTCATGGAATTGACAATGAACATGCGAGTATGGATTGTAGTCATGATAGCATATGTATATGGGGCTGTTTTATATGGCTTGTGTATTTCATGAATGAGATACACATATACTTATTCACCGTATGAGTTAAAATAAGGACTTGAGCTTAAATTCAATTTAATTACAATTTCACATAGACATATAGTGATTTTGGTTATATTGATGATTACATGGAGTCTATCATTTGTGGATGCTGTATAAGTAGGTCTTAGTACATTGAAAAATGGCTATGACTCTATTAGTGCTCTTGGTTATTTTCCTGTGATATGTAAACGATTCTTGCATGATAGTGGTAATTAGATGAAATATTAAATTAAGTTAGGATCCCATTATTTCCATATTTGATTTATTCCATTCTTATTCTCATTTTAGTTGTTATTTGCAATTAGATTAATTCACCAACTATAGTCATTAGTTTAAGCATATAAGTATAGTGAATTAATTGATGCGTAGTAGTTTAAATTGAACAACATTCTTTGTGGGATCGATACTTTACTTACTCTGTATTACTTGTTGACACATGTATGCTTGGATGAGTTAGTGCTCTTTTGAAGCGAAAAAAGCTGACAAAATTTTTGGCGTAGATTCTTGGGGAAAGGCGTTTTAATTTAAATAATTATCATCAATTTCAAGCTATATTGTATGACTTAGACATATCTATTCTTATCTCATTTCTGTTTTTGTTTGTTTGTGATTTCAGGTACTTGTAGATTTTTATGCACACGCGATCATCCAACTCAGACTTAACACCAGCACAGGATAACATTAACGGAAGAGGTTTGAAAGCAAGTGTGCGGAGAAATTTGCAAGCCCAACTAGAGAGTACTACAGTTAGTATGGCAGAAGAACAGAGAATTGGGCAAAGAGAAAAGCACCGGGCTCTACGAGATTATTCCATGCCAAATATAAATGGGCTACAGTCGAGCATAGTCAGACCAGCCATAGCATCAAATACTTTTGAGATAAAACCGGGCACTATTCAGAGGGTGCAGAACTAGGTTCAGTTTGGGGGTGCTTCTACGGATGATCCGAATGAACACCTATTGAGCTTTATAGAAATTTGTGATACATTCAGATACAACGGTGTGACGGAGGATGCTATTAGACTTAGGTTATTCCCATTCTCATTGAGGGATAAGGCGAGAAGTTGGCTACATCTCGTTGCCGTCAGGGTCAATCACTACATGGGAGGACTTAGCACAGAAATTCTTAGCCAAGTTCTTCCCAATGGCTAAGACTGCAAAGATGAGGACAGCTATATGTCAGTTTGAGCAACAACATGGAGAGTCCTTATATGAAGAATGGGAGAGATACAAAGAGATGCTAAGGAAGTGTTCGCATCATGGTATGCCGGATTGGATGGTAATCAACACTTTTTACAATGGATTGGGATGGCGATCGAGGCCAGATAGTAGATGCGGTTGCGGAGGAGGGCATTATGGGTGAAGAGCTATGATGAGGCCTATACACTTATCGAGACTATGGCAGCTAATGATTTTCAGAATCCTACATCTCGGATGCCACAGCCCAAGGTTGCAGGTGTGTTGCAGGTAGATGCTCTTACGCAGTTGTCGGCACAGATGGCAACTATGGCAAAGAAGATAGATACTTTGGCAGAAAGCAGGACAAAAATAGTTGCCTTTGTTTGTGAGATTTGTGCGGGGTCACACTCCATGGATCAATGTGCTATCAGCTCAGAGTCGGTACAGTATGTGAGCAACTACAGGAAAGGCCAAGGTCAATTTCAGAACACATACCACCCCAACAACCGAAATCATCCAAACTTTAGTTAGTCAAATAACCAAGGACATCAGCAGAATCAGTTTCAGCCGAACCAATAGTTTCAGCCACAGTCATCTTAACCACAGTTTTAATCGAAACCACCGTTTCCACCGGGATTTTCTCAAAAACAATAACATCACGCTCCAGCTGCACCACAGCCAGAAAAGAAATCTAAAATGGAGGAGATGATGTTGAAATACATGGCAAACACTGAAGTTATGATCAAAAGCCAAGCAGTGGCTATTAAGAATTTGGACACTCAGATAGGGCAGATGGCGAGCATGCTTAACAACAGGCCCCAAGGTTCCTTGCCAAGTAACACAAAGACAAATCCAAGAAGAGACGGGAAGGAGCAGTGTCAAGCGATCACTTTGAGATCTGGGAAATATTTGACAGGTACTGCAAGTCGCGCGCCCATGCCCAATTGTACTAAGGAAGCCGCGCGGCCGCGCGAGACAGAGCAAATTACTGAAGAGAAGGAAAATATGGAAAATTCTGAGGATCCGCAGGAAGAGAAAGATAAAATAGGTTTAGAGGAGAAGCTCAAGAGTTCAGTGCCACCAATTCACCCTCAAGTACCATATCTGCAGAGATTAAATAAGCAGAGGGAAGATAAACAATTCAGTAAGTTCTTGGAGGTATTCAAAAAGCTGCAAATCAATATACCTTTCGCCGAGGCATTGGAACAAATGCCAAGCTATGCAAAATTTATGAAGGGTATATTGTCAAGGAAGAGAAGACTAGATGAGTTTGAGATAGTAGCCTTGACAGAGGAATGCAGTGCAGTGCTTCAGCAAAAATTACCTCCAAAGATGAAGGATCTGGGCAGCTTCACAATTCTATGCACAATTGGGAAGATGAACTTTAGTAAGTGTTTATGTGATCTTGGGGCAAGTATAAATTTGATGCCCTTGTCAGTGTTCAATCAACTGCGATTGCCAGATCCAAGGCCGACAAACATATCACTACAGCTAGCTGACAGATCTATCACGTATCCACGGGGAATTATTGAAGTTGTGTTGGTAAAGGTGGATAAGTTTATCTTTCTGGATGACTTCATCATTTTAGATTACGAGGAGGACAAAAGCATACCAATAATACTAGGGAGACCATTCATACCCACAAGCAGAGCTTCGATAGACGTGCAAAAAGGGGAACTCACTATGCGAGTACATGATCAGGAGGTCACCTTCAATGTCTTCAAAGCAATAAAGTTCCCAACGGATAAAGAAGAATGCTTCTTGGTTGACTTGGTGGATCGGGGCCTAAATGATGAGGTACAAAAACCAGGGAATTATGGATCGTTAAGGTGTGTAACGGGTAAAAATTCAGAGCTGAAGGTAAAGCCATTGACGAAAGCTGAAGTCATTAAATTTTAGGGTGAGGTGGACAAGCAGAAAGTCACCTCCATTCTTCCTTCGACATGATATTCAGAGACACTCAAGCTAATTGACTATAACTTAGCGCTTGATGGGAGGCAACCCATTATTTTCTATTTCAAAAATCTCTCTTTCATTCTTTATTTATTTAGTTCAAGTTATTTTGTTAACTCAATTTCAACCTAAGTTAAGACCATGTTATTATCTCTACATAATTAGCACACTAGCTGATATTAAATAGGAGCGTGTATATGCATTGTATAAAAAAAATGAGGGTGATACAATAGACATTCATGTTTATTTATTAAACCATGATCTGATAAGGTCTATTGATGTATTGCAGGTGTATTGGAGAGCACGCATTTCTGTGTTGTACAGTCTAAAAATAAACACTGGCGGTGCAGGGGAGGCGAGGGGTCTGCATGGCGCATACGATGAACCTGACATAAAACCGCGGCGCTACAGGCCACACATATCGGAGAAGAAGAATACCACATGGCATGCGCATGAAACACATTGAATGATACTTGCGTAGCGACCCGCGCGCAACAATTGGATTAAGACAAATCTGAAAATTTTAAAAACGAGTTGTGGACCATTTGGACTCTCATTTGAAATAATAACAGAAGCGCAATCCAAGTGTCTCTCCATAACTAACGTCTCTATCACTCTATCAGTTATAAATTAAAGTCGTACATCTCTCCATTACATTCCCACGATCATCTCCACGTTCAAGGCTCATACCCACATTCTCATCCACTACTATAAAGCTAGGGTTTCTGATTAGGTTGGCAGAAACAAGTTTGAAGGTTAGTACATAACAAATTCTCATTCACTCTCAGTAATTTCATCTGCATTCTCGCTCAATTATCTGCAAATGGGTCCAAAGAGAGCACGATCATCTTCCTCTTCCTCATCCTCCTCCGGCAGTCATGGGGAGGACATTGTCGACCACACCAAGTTCCTGTGTTTGGAAGCCTAGCAGGAGTACTACTGAATCGTAGAAAAAACATTTATCAAGGAAAGAGGATTCAAACCAGAAGGCCAGGATGGACAGCTTTGTGCCATGATCTAGGAACGAGGTTGGGGTGGATTGACTGCCTCTCCAACGCCCATTCTGATGAGCGTAGTCCGCGAGTTTTATGTCAATGCCAAGATCACCATGAGTGGCATCACTATGGTTCATGGGATTGAGATAAACTGTGACGCCCCCAAAATAGGTCCATTCCATCCAACCCATTCTGAGTCGCCAAATACATGGTACAGAAATAACTACAACTTTATTATTACAACATATAAACTGTGAGTTTAAATACAGATATTGCCATCTAGACAATATCCACACGCAAATAAATCCCCATCATAATTATTGATACATTATTTTAAAAAATGGTGAGGACTACTAAACAACTCTCTCTAGAACCTTCATTCCATACCCCGACTAGTACTGCCATTTACATTCTCACCTCCTGAGAAGAAAAATGGAACAAAAAGGAAAAGGGTGAGCTCAACTAGCCCAGTAAAGAATATTATAACTAAGATAATATACAACAAATTATCGTTAGTCTTCAACAGGGAAAAATCTAATAGAATACAATAGACAACAAATTTTAAATCAATATTCGCAGTGGAAATAATAATTCATTAGAAGAGTTAAGTAGAGAATGCAAACTACTATCTTCTATATATGAATTTAAAAGTTCGTCGTCTATCTATTATCCCTGTAACATCAATCAACATACATCTGGAATCAAATATTCATCTTTGCACTACAGGCTAAAGATATTCATCAGTTGGTCATGTTCATCTAAACACCTGTTCATCTTTGCACTACAGGCCAAAGATATTCTTCAGAAATCATTCATCTTTGCACTACAGGCCAAAGATATTCCATAATATCATCATTTAAGGTGAAGATGATGAAAATATTTTTAAAGAAAGCGAATCCGAGTGAAACAAAATGACAAGGATTAAGGATTAAGGATTAGTACTTTTGTTTTATCCACGTCAAAAATACCTCAAAAATAATCATAGGGGTGTAAAATTGAGAATGATCAAAATATGGATACAATCAAAGCTAGTATCCGAATAGATATTTTGGATAAAAAGAAGAAATTTCATTTTTAGGTGAATAGTCAGATTCGTGAATAGTGTCGTATCGTGAATAGTAACTCAGACACCAAAAGATAGAAATTCCACAAAAAACATCTTCACGCTTCATGAATAGTACTCGTGAATAGTAACTCGTGAATAGTAACTCATGAATAGTAACTCGTGAATAGTAACTCATGAATAGTAACTCGTGAATAGTAACTCATGAATAGTAACCCCGACATGAAAAAAGTTCCAAATTTGATAAAAAGTTCCAACCAATATTTCAGCATAATGATATTGAAGAAATAATATCATTTGAGAAGAAAATAACATCCCTTACCTCGAAAGACAGTACTTCTAGTTGAAACACCGGATATAGGCTATGACTTGAACTTGCACCATATAACAATACTCAAAGTATACTCAAAATACTCACAAGAATACGCTCGATAATATAGAGAGAGAAAACTTGATTTACGGTGTGATTTTCAATTCTAACTATGCACCTATTTATAGGAAATTGCTTAGAACACCAAAGCGAGAAAATTTAATATAATAATAATATATTATATATATTCCTCCAACCAAGACTCCTAAAATCAGCATGTTTACAACACATGGGGGCCAACCAACACAATAAAAACGTTTTTTTGTTGATATAAATAATTAAAACTTCCAAAAATCAATTATTTTGAACTTGAACTTCAATAATTCATAATAAATAGCTCTTTCATCAGAAAATTTGAATCTCATGTGATTTTATAGGAAATTCAATTCTCTACAACTTTGCAGAAGAAAGTTTTCCAAATTCAAGCGAAATTGGTAATTGACCGAAATTCATAAACGGACGATTTTACAGGCTATAATCAAATTTCAGTCAAGAAATGGGGTCCACCGACACACAAAACATGTTTTAAACATTTATTGCAACAAAAATACTCTTCCTCCTCGTATACTCATATATCCCACATTCATTATAAAAATATCACCGTTAATATATTATTAAAATAATATATTTAAATGAATTATTTTATCAGAAAATGATAAAATATTAATTTTCAACAATTGTCATTTTAAAAATTTTCTCCATCTATATCCACATAAAATCAATATTTTCCTCATCATATAAATCAATAATTAATTATTCACAAATAATATTACTGAGAATCACGATCTTGTGACCGGTGCCGCTCCAGGAAAGAGGGGCTTTCGATAAGGATCTCTCTTCTTCTTGCCTTGATTAGGTGACCAAACCTCTCCTTAGATGCGAGAACTTTCTAGACATTGCCAATAATGTTATCTAATAATATTATTCAGGATAATATGAATTATTGCTTCTATAATGGAAAATATTGTGTAATGACAATTTATTGAAACAACGGTAATATATAAAATATTAATGCGTGACTATTGAATCGATAAAATAAAATCTTTGAGCAATAATTCTTTGTAACAATTATTGAGTAGTGCCTTCTTACGTAAGAATCAATAATTGGTGCAATACGCGTGTCTTCTTGTTCAACAACGCGTATTAGTGTGTTTTAACCACCGGGTATTCCAACAAGATAATAGCTGGTAATAACTACGTCGTTATTTATAAACAACTTATATTTGTCGTTTTCTTCATCCAATCGCTTTTCGTTATGGGGCCCACAAAAGGCTTGCGTCGTTGCAAATGTGCGAATATTCAAACAGAGACGAATATTCCACGACCAAACGAATATTCCCGACGATAATGAATATTTTATCACCACTTGCTTATTAGAAATATTTGCGCATTTTACCCATAACTAACCACATTAATCAAATCCACCCTTACTATTTCAAAATAATAAATAAAGGAAATTCCTTTTATTTAAAAATTTTCGGTCTTACAACCTCCCTCCTTATGAAATTTCGTCCTCGAAATTGGCGTCACGTATACAGTGTTTGAAAAGATGAGAATACCTCGCTTTCATTTCGTTTCCAACTCCGAGGTCCACAAAACTTTAACTTGTGGTATAACCTCGGTACATAGGACATGTTATTTCTATCCAAGATCTTGTGGTACCTCCTCGTATGTTAAGTCTTCACTATCTCGTCCGGTTCTAACTTAATGGCGTGGTTGGTCGTCCACATATTTACGTAACATCGATCGTGAAAAGCGTTATGAACAGCGTCATACTTGGCGATAAAAGCGAGTCTATAGGCCACGGTTCCTATTCGATCGAGAATTTCAAATGGATTAATAAATCGAAGGTTTGAGCTTTCTTCACCTCACCGATTCTCGCTTTTGAAATAACAACTTCTTGCACCTCCTTCTTCAAATTCATCACTCGGTGTGTAGCTTGAAGCGACTTTAACTTTATCGATTAAAGTCGATTATACTCGTATATCATCACGTGCATCGTATATCATCACGTGGGTACCTAGAGTTTTCATCTCCATCTCTATTATTTGTAAATTATCTGAAATGAGCCTTTGTGATATCATTACTCGTACTTGTATACGATCTTCTACTCAACACGTCGGCTACCACGTTCGCTTTTCGAGGATGGCATGGTCGAACATGTCTTTGAAATGAGTCTCCTCTTGAGTTCTTGAAGCTCTTCCCACATTCCTTGTTCCATTCAATTTTGTATCTCTACGAGTCATTGCGTTAATGGAATAGCGATTCGAGAATATCCTTCAACGAATCTCCGATAATAACCAACTAAGCCTAGAAATCTACGTATTTGATTCTGAGCTTAGGTTGTTCTCAATGCTGACTCATATCCCAACCTTGGATAAGACGTTACAACGACACCTATCGGTTTACTATCGCACGAATATGGTGTCCCCTACAGAGAGTCTGGCTTCGTTGCATCCCCCATCAACAGGAAGTCACCAGCAAGAGGCTCGGGGCTCTTTACTTATAGCTACGATACCAACTGTGGCGCCCCAAAATAAGTCCATTCCATCCAACCCATTCTCGAGTCGCCAAATACATGGTACGTAAATAATAACTATAACTTTATTATTACAACATATAAAGCGTGAGTTTAAATACGAGATATTGCCATCTAGACAATATCCACACATGCAAATAAATCCCCATCATAATTATTGATACATTATTTTACAAAATGGTGAGGACTACTAAACAACTCTCTCTAGAACCTTCATTCCATACCCCGACTAGTATTTCGCTACATTCTCGCCTCCCGAGAAGAAAAATGGAACAAAAAGGAAAAGGGTGAGCTCAACTAGCCTCAAAGTAAAGAATATTATGACTAAGATAATATACAACAAATTATCGTTAGTCTTCAACGAGGGGAAAAATCTAATAGAATACAATAGACAACAAATTTTAAATCAATATTCGCATGCTGAAATAATAATTCATTAGAAGAGTTAAGTAGAGAATGCAAACTACTATCTTCTATATATGAATTTAAAAGTTCGTCGTCTATCTTTTATATCCTGTAACATCAATCAACATACATCTAGAATCAAATATTCATCTTTGCACACTCTGGCCAAAGATATTCATCGATTGGTCATGTTCATCTAAACACTGTTCATCTTTGCACTCTGAGGCCAAAGATATTCTTGAAATCATTCATCTTTTACTACTGAGCCAAAGATATTCCATAATATCATCATTTAAGATGAAGATGATGAAAATATTTTTAAAAAAGCGAATCCCGGTGAAACAAAATGACAAGGATTAAGTATTAAGGATTCGTACTTTTGTTTTATCCACGTCAAAAATACCTCAAAAATAATCATAGGGGTGTAAAATTGAGAATGATCAAAATATGGATACAATCAAAGCTAGTATCCGAATAGATATTTTGGATAAAAAAAAGAAATTTCATTTTTTAAATTGAATAGTGTCAGTATTCGTGAATAGTGTCGTAGTATCGTGAATAGTAACTCAGACACCAAAAGATAGAAATTCCACAAAAACATCTTCACGCTTCATGAATAGTACTCGTGAATAGTAACTTCGTGAATAGTAACTCATGAATAGTAACTTCATGAATAGTAACTCATGAATAGTAACTTCGTGAATAGTAACTCATGAATAGTAACCCCGAGCATGAAAAAGTTCCAAATTTGATAAAAAGTTCCAACCAATATTTCAAAGATAATGATATTGAAGAAATAATATCATTTGAGAAGAAAATAACATCCTTACCTCGAAAGACAAGACTTTAGTTGAAACAGGATATAGGCTATGACTTGAACTTGCACCATATAACAATACTCAAAGTATACTCAAAATACTCACAAGAATACGCTCGATAATATAGAGAGAAAACTTGATTTCGGTGTGATTTTCAATTCTAACCTAAGCACCTATTTATAGGAAATTGCTTAGAACACCAAAGCGAGAAAATTTAATATAATAATAATATATTATATATATATTCCTACGCCAACCAAGACTCCTGAAATCAGCATGTTTACACCACATGGGGGGCCAACCAAAACAATAAAAACGTTTTTGTTGATATAAATAATTAAAACTTCCAAAAATCAATTATTTCGGAGCTTCGGAACTTCAATAATTCATAATAAATAGCCCTTTCATCAGAAAATTTGAATCTCGCGAGATTTTATAGGAAATTCAATTCTCTACAACTTTGCAGAAGAAAGTTTTTCCAAATTCCAAACAGAAATTGACTGAAATTCATAAACGGACAATTTTACAGGCTATAATCAAATTTCAGTCAAGAAATGGGGTCCACCGACACAAAAAACATGTTTTAAACATTTATTGCAACAAAAATACTCTTCCTCTTCGTATACTCATATATCCCACATTCATTATAAAAATATCACCGTTAATATATTATTAAAATAATATATTTAAATGAATTATTTTATCAGAAAATGATAAAATATTAATTTTCAACAATTGTCATTTTAAAATTTTCTCCATCTATATCCACATAAAATCAATATTTTCCTCATCATATAAATCAATAATTAATTATTCACAAATAATATTACAGAATCACAAGATCTTGGCAACCGGTAGTTCCGAGAAAGAGGGGCTTTCAATAAGGATCTCTCTCTTCTTGCGCTTGATTAGGTGACCAAACCTCTCCTTAGAGCGAGAACTTTCTAGACATTGCCAAAAATGTTATCTAATAATATTATTCAAATAATATGAATTATTTCTTCGATAATGGAAAATCTTTGTGTAATGACAATTTATTGAAACAACAAGTAATATAAAATATTAATGCGTGAATTATTGAATCAATAAAATAAAATCTTGAACAATAATTATTGTAACAATTATTGAGTAGTGCCTTCTTACGTAAGAATCAATAATTGGTGCAATACTGAAGTATCTTCTTGTTCAACAACGCGTATTAGTGTGTTTTAACCATAGGGTATTCCAACAAGATACTTGGTAACAACTACGTACGTTATTTATAAACAACTTATATTTTTGCGTTTTCTTCATCCAATCGCTTTTCATTATGGGGCCCACAAAAAGCTGCGTACCGTAAATACGAATATTCCCAAAGCGATGCGAATATTCCACGACCAAACGAATATTCCAAACAATAATGAATATTTTATCACCACTTGCTTATTCGAAATATTTAGCATTTTACCCATAACTAACAACATTAATCAAATCCACCCTTACTATTTCAAAATAATAAATAAAGGAAATTCCTTTTTATTTAAAAAATTTCGGGGTCTTACATAAACTATAGACCTCCCGCCATCAGAACCATTTTCAGACTCACCGAGACACTACCACGAGGGGCTGCCAATTGGATCACAGGGGCACATCTGGAGACAGACTTGGAGCTTGTTATTGCTGAATTTTGTGTGCCAGGCACGAAGTGGACTTACAAAGTCGGCACGACTCAGCCTCATATATTCCCAGCTGCCGCCCTGAATCGATATGAAAAGCCGTGGAATTTGTTTATTTATGCCAAGCTATTACCATCGTCGCATCAACATGAGATTACAGCAGAGAGGGCCATAATTTTGTGGGGCATAATCACCGGAAAATATATCGATGTGGGCCATCTCATCCACCAAAACATATTGCGGTATATGCGGGGTAGCACTACTAAGAGCATTCCACATGCATCAATGGTAGCCATGTTATGTGCTCATCAGGGATGCAATTGGGGCAATGAACAAATGCAATATCCAAGCCAGGATATCACTCATGCCACCATTGCAAAATTTGAGGATTGGGCAGGAGGCGAAGCATACCCGCGCGGACGAGGATTTATTCTCCGGCCCACATTCCCCGAGCCATCACAGCAGCCCCCTCAGACCGATAAGGCAGGCCCCTCAACATGAACACAAGCTCCTCATGGTGATCGCTAGCTCCGAAGGTTGGAGCGCAAGGTTAATGCCATCTACGACAATTTTGGAGCTTTTGCCACTGGTCTCACGCGATCGCTAGCTGAGGCATTTGCGTAGCAAGGAACAATGCTAGAATGGCCTCATTTTGGGACCGCAGTGCCTTATCCACCACCAGATTCACCACCCGAGGAGGGTGGTGCAGCCGATCATTAGGGGAGTTCTCTTGTACCCTTTACCTTCATTCAATGGGGCATTGAATACTTTAAGTTTGGGGGGTATTTGAGAGTAGTATAGTAGCATGTAGTTTAGTTTTGCATGAATAGTTTAAAATTCAGCATGTGTAGTTTATTTATTTTATGTGGTAGAAATTTTTTGTTTTAGTTAGTTTGCATGTCTCACAAAAATTCTTGCTTTATAGAAATTCTTGCCTAGCCAATGATGATAGTGAATTGTAAAGGATTATAGAGTATATTGGATAACATGAACGTAGTTATAATGTTTTACACGATGGAATTCATGTTGTTGTTTAAATGCTTTCGGTTTGTACGGATGTGTTCACAATCACTTATAGGTATAAGAATTATGTGTTGCATTGCTTGTTAGAAAATGTAGTTTTAAAAAGAGAAATATGGGGAACATGCATGTAGACTGTATGAAACATTGACATTCAAACTTTAGGAAAACATGGGTATGCTATGTATAAAAAAAAATCAAATAGCAGTAAAGTGGCTAGTCTTATTTCGGGGCCCTGGCTACTTGAGTAAGTACGCCCGAGGGGATTGTCTCTACACCTAGCACCCTAAGGTCTTTCATGGTCTAGGAGTCGTTGGTTGAAAGATCGCTAAGGGATAGCAGTATTGCCTAATGGAATAAGGCATTGCACAGTTATGTATAAAAAAGAAAAAGAAAAAGAAAAGCAAAATAGCAATAAACACCGCAGAAAAGAGCGAAAATCGCCCTCGTGAGTAGCAATAAAGCAGTTAAGCCCATTGTTGAACTTGAGTTTGTTTGGATATGTTTGAACAGTCTTCGTTGCATAAGTATACATGATTCTTAATTTAGACTATAATTTTCTATTTTGAGCAGTTTAGCATGTGTATTCTTTGCTTGAATCAAGTTTTGGTGAACACTATACACACACAGCATCTCTATAGCATGTATGAATTATCTGAGTGTATGATGTTATGACCATTGTTTAGTTTGAACTTGTATTCTTGAATCTGGATAAGTCGTTGAGGCATTTTGGGCTGAAATTATGTTTAAGTTGGAATGATGTGAGACTACTCTGCATAGTAATTTAGCTACATAGTAGTGCTTTTACATTTTCATTGTTATTTAGCATGAATTGCTTGAGGGCAAGCAATAGTTCAAGTTTGGGGGTATTTGATAAGTGGATTTTACACCTACTTATTGAATATCAATTTATGCAAATTATGCCAATCTCAAGTCCATTCTAGTATGTTTTAGTTGCATTTCATGTTATTTTGCATTGCATATATTTAGAACTCCTTTGGTGGAATAATTGCAGGAAATGGCATAGTTTGATGGTGCTAGATGGCATGAGGCTGATGTAGATGGCATGAGGTTGATGGATGCATGGCATGAAGGTATAATGGAGCAAGGAGACCAAGCATGGAAGGAATGAGCAGCAGGACAAAGCGATAGTAGCAGCACCATTGTAGAACCAGAACCAGAATCCACAGACTGCAAGCCGTTCGGCCGCGCGACATATTAGGCCTGAGGGTGAGCGCCCGAACGAGAGCCCGGCTGGACACCATGACTTATTACAAGTCTTGCGCCCGCACGAGGCATATGCTGGAGGGGCGCGCGGCCGAGCACGATGGTTGCTGATGCAGATTTGTTTAATTTTAATTTCTAATTTTTAAGTGTGGAAATTAATTTAAAAACTATTCTGACTGGTGTCAGACGGATCATTGAGTACTTTTGACGTATTTTCACAGTAGTAACTAGGGTTTACACTCTATGAGAGATTCCAACGAAGAACGAAGACTAAAACTCCATTTTCTCTAATTCTTCTTGGGATTTTCTATCATTGTGGATTATTATTATTGTTTTGCTAGATTTTTATGAGGAGTTGAACATTAACTTTGGTTTACAATCTGCAATTGAGTTTGATCGTTCTATCCTTCATCTTTCAATTATTTGCTAGATAATCATGTTTAGCGTTGATCCCATAATGGCTTTTGGTTCAGTCATGAACTAAACTCCATTATGGGATTCTAACGGATTTTAATATGTAGTTTAGTTGCATGCTTGATTGCTGGGGTTGTTTTACATATCATATGGAATTTCTATTATGATTGTTTTGCGTGTATGAATGCTTGATCACCATTCATTTCAGTATTCGCATGGAATTGACAATAAACATGCGAGTATGGATTGTAGTCATGATAGCATACGTATATGGGGCTGTTTTATATGGCTTGTGTATTTCGTGAATGAGATAGACATATACTTATTCACCGTATGAGTTAAAATAAGGACTTGAGCTTAAATTCAATTTAATTACAATTTCACATAGACATATAGTGATTTTGGTTATATTGATGATTACATGGAGTCTATCATTTATGGATGCTGTGTAAGTAGGTCTTAGTACATTGAAAAATGGCTATGACTCTATTAGTGCTCTTGGCTATTTTCCTGTGATATGTGAACGATTCTTGCATGATAGTGGTACTTAGATGAAATATTAAATGAAGTAAGGATCCCATTATTTCCATATTTGATTTATTCCATTCTTATTCTCATTTTAGTTGTTATTTGTAATTAGATTAATTCACCAATTATAGTCATTAGTTTAAGCATATAAGTATAGTGATTTAATTGATGCATAGTAGTTTAAATTGAACAACTTTCTCTGTGGGATCGATACTTTACTTACTCTGTATTACTTGTTGACACGTGTATGCTTGCATGAGTAAGAGCTCTTTTATCAGAACTGAAAAAGAGGCAAAAAATAACAAAAATTTTATTCGGGAGTACTAATTAAGTTATTAAACTTGATTGTAGGATGTCAGGCGAAGATGAAATTAGAGATATACATGTGATTGTGAAGAATTAATAGTTGCACCTGAGCTAGTCGCAGAAGTAGCAATTGAGAGTGAGGAAGAAGAGGAACCTGAGGAGGATATATTAGGAGAATTTTATGATCAAAATATAGAACTACAAGATCGTATTCGTGAGTTAGAAGAGCAGGGTGAAGAACGGAAGGCGGTTGTGGAACAAAGGGATGCAACAATTAAAGATTTTACTATCTGATATGCGATGCTTGAACAGAAGCTCTCTTTGGTAGAGTATATGATAATAGAGCTGAAATCTGAGAATGCAAATGTCAAAGATTATCTAAAATAAGAAACAACTGAATGAGTGAGAATGGAAGATGCATGGGTAAAAGCAGCACAACGCGTTGATATTGTAGAAAGAGAAGTCCGATCCAAGAACGCTAAAATAGATGATATGTATTTCTCTTTTTGGACAGCAATTGGGAGAACCCAACATCAAGATTTAAATTACCCTGTACAGAGCGATCAACCCCAATTCGATATGGATCAAAGATTAATGATTCAGATCATGGATCAGGAGTACGACGAAGCATTTGAGGGTGGAATATGCCCTATAGCAAAGTCAATTCCAGTGATAATGATGACACCAAAGGTTGTCCCGAACAAATCAAAGTTGATGGTTCAAGGAAGAACGTTTGTCGTGATTTCCCAACAAGAAAGGAACTCGAACGAAGTTATCACAGGTAAGCTAATCATAAACTCTTACGAAATCTATACCTTCTTAGATATCGGTTCTACCCATTCTTTTATTTCACCTACTTGTGCTCAACGTTTAAATTTGACTCCAGAGGAATTAGAATTTGGCTTATCTGTTGAAACTCTGTTGGGAGAAACCTTCATTACATCCATCATTTATAAATCTTGTTTGATTCAAATCGACACTTTCACATTACCCGTTGATCTCATCTCTTTGAAAAAACTTACATTTGATGTGATTTTAGGGATTGATTGGTTAACTACTCATTATGCTAAAATTGATTGTTTTCATAATTTCGTTAGTTTTCATATTCCTAACCAACATATTATGCGAATTCAAGCAACCAAACCACTAAAGTCAATCACTATCATATCAAGCCATAAAACCATTCGTTTATTGAAAAATGGATGTCAAGCTTTCTTAGGCCATGTCATGGATTTAAACAAAAATACGTCAGATTTGAATGATATTTCTATTGTTAATAAATTTCCTGACGAATTCCCCGAAGAACTTCCTGGCCTACCCCCAAAGCGTGAAATTAAATTTTGTATTAACCTTGAACCCTGTACAAAATACATTTCCAAAACCCCATATCGAATGGCTCCTATTGAATTTTAGGAGTTAAAAACCCAACTATAAGAACTGTTAGACAGTGGTTTCATTCGTCCTAGTACATCGCCTTGAGGTGCTCCTATTTTATTCGTAAAGAAGAAAGATGGGAGTATGCGACTTTGCATTGACTATCGGGAGTTGAATCATGTCACCATCAAAAATAGGTACCCGTTAACTCGCATTGATGACCTTTTTGACCAGTTGCAAGGTGCTAAATTCTTCTCAAAGATCAATCTTCATTCTGGATATCATCAGTTAATGATTAAAACTAATGACATTCCAAAGACTACTTTTAAAACTCGATACGGGCATTACGAATTCCTATTCATATCTTTCAATTTGACCAATGCCCATATTGCCTACATGGATATGATGAACCAAATATTCAAGAAATATATGGATCATTTCATGGTTGTCTTTATTAATGACATCCTAATATACTCCAAAAGCCTCAAATATTTTGTCACCCAAAAGGAACTTAACATGTGCCAAAGACATTGGTTTGAGCTGTTAAAAGATTACGACCATACCATTCAATACCATCCTGGAAAAATAAATGTAGTAGCTGACGCATTGAGTAGAAGATCGTATGTGGGTATAAGTACGATATTGTTAACACAAAGACCCATTTTGTATGACTTAAAAATGTTGGAGATAGAGTTAAAGACTCCAGGGACCCACGTGAAGATGGCGAATATACGAGTAGAACTGACTTTAATCGATAAAGTTAGAGTTGCTCAAGCTGTAGACCCCGAGCTGATGAATAAGAAAAATAGAGTACAAGAATGTGTTATTTCAGAAGCAAGAATCGATGAAGAGAAGAAATTTCAACCCTCGATTTATTGGTCCACTTGAAATCCTCGATCGAGTAGGAATTGTAGCCTATCGACTCGCTTTACCGCCAAGTATATCTCGTGTTCATAACGTTTTTGACATATCTATGTTACGCAAATATGTGGAAGACCCAAGCCACATTATTGAATTAGAACCAGATGAGATATCGGAAGATTTAACGTATGAAGAGGTACCTATTAAAATCTTAGAAAAGAAGGAATATAATCTACGCTCAAAGGTTATACCTCAAGTCAAAGTTTTATGGAGAAACCATGATATTAAGGAAATGACCTGGGAGTTAGAATCTGAAATGAAAATAAGGTATCCTAACCTCTTCGACATATCAAGTACATACATCAATTTCGAGGACAAATTTTATAAGGAGGGGAGGTTATAAGACCACAACTTTTTATGAATAAATATTTTATTTTCTCTAAATATTATTTTGAATAATAAGGTATTGATTTGATATAATGGTATAGTTATGGGTGATATGTGCAAATTTTGCAAAGTAAACAAGTTGTCATAAAATATTCTTTTGGTCGGGGAATATTCTTTTCGTCGAGAATATTCGTACGACGGCACAATCAATGGTAGACCCCACATAACGGAATAACTGTCTGATATAGAAAGTGACAGAAATAACCTTTTTATAAAAATAACGGAAAAACTTTTACCGTTAACTGTTGAGATACCCGGTGATAAAAGTATAGTATTACGCGTGGCTGCACAATAGCACACGCTATTGCACAGTATCTTTGATTATTGATGCTTACGCAAGAAGTAACTCAGTTTTATTCAATTGTTACAATAGTAGTTGCTGCATAGCATTTCATATTATTGATTCAATTATTGTCACAGTATCATCTGCATAATATTTTATATTATTAAATCAATAATTAAGACGACACAGTTATTCATATTATTATTTGCATTATTGATAATGTCTAGAAAGTTTTGTCGAGGAAAGGGGTTAGGGTTTTTAATTGCGCGCCAATAAGGAGAAATCCTTATCGGAAAGCACCCTCTTTCCTGGGAATGATATGGTTATCAATATTGTGAGTTACAATATTAATAATGAATAATTGTTGAAAGATTAAAAATGTGTTGATTGAAGATAAGTGATTTATGGTAAATATTTATTCAATTTTTGATATAAATAGAAGGGTTGTCATGAAGTATTTGTTGCAAGTTTGACTTATTACATGGACCCTCACTTACTCATTTTTCAAAATCACCGGTAGAAAGTTATCTCAGTTTTGTTTTATTATTATTATAATAGTAATAAAACAGAAAACTTTTTATATAAAACAGAATACTTTTTATATTATATATAAAGTTATTTGTTTTATTAGATTATAATTAGAATATATTATATTTTATATAAAGTTTTTGTTTTACTAGAATATTTTATTACACAGTAATGAATAATAAAAATCAGATTTCTCGTCGAACACCCGTTAATTTTTTCTTCTGTTCACACGTGATTATATTCAAATAGTGCATTGCCATTCTCCTATAAATAGGATGCTTAGTTAAGAAATAAAAATCACACCAGAATCAGAGAATTCTTCTTCTATAATATTGTCCGTATTTTTTTTGAGTATAAGGATACTTTGAGTGTAGCAAATAGTGCAAGTTTTACTCAAGAATATCTCCGTTATACCAGTCAGGTTTAGTCTCATACTAAGGTAAAGGGTATTATTTCTTTCATATTCGTAAATGATACTATTTTTTTAATACTCATAAGGGTTGTCATTCTATTCTTTATTAATCTACGGGAGTAACCTGTCTACGCGGATTACCACATGCATTGTCAATAACCATTTGTATTCATTCTTTATTAAATTGAAAAAATGATCTCTCTACGCGGATTACCACATGACGGGTGAAAATCCATTTGCAGTTTCGTAAATTCTTTCTATAAGACCCCAACTTATTATAAATAAAATTAAATTTCCTCTATTTATCATTTTGAAATAGTAAGGGTTGATTTGATTAACGTGGTTAGTTATGGGTAAAATGTGCAAATATTTCATGTTTGTAAGTGGTAATAAAATATTCATTTTTATCGGAGAATATTCGTTTGGTCGTGGAATATTCTTACTGTCGGGGAATATTCATACGACGGCGCAGCCTTGTGTGGGCCCCATAACGAAAAGTGATTGGATGAAGAAAACGACAAGTATAAGTTGTTTATAAATAACGGCGTAGTTGTTACCGTTAATACTGTTGGAATACCCAATGGTTAAAATACAATAGCACATGGTATTGCACCAATTATTGATTCTTACGTAGGAAGACATTACTCAATAATTGTTATAGTGGTTACTGATCAATATTTTATTTTATTGATTCAATAATTGCTACGTCGATATTTTATATTATTATTGTTTCAATAATTGTCACTACACAGTATTTTCATTATCAGATCAAAAATTCATATTATTTAAATAATATTATTAGATAACATTATTGGCAATGTCTAGAAAGTTCTGTCTAAGGAGAGGTTTGGTCACCTAATTACGCGCTAGTAAGGAGAAATCCTTATTGGAAAGCCCCCTCTTTCCTAGGAACTGTCTGGTTGTCAGTATTGTGATTCTGTAATATTATTTGTGAATAATTAATTATTGATTTATATGATAAGGAAAATATTCATTTTATGTGGATATAGATTGAGAAATTTTTTAATGTGACAATTGTTAAAAAATTATTATTTTATCTTTTCTGATAAATAATTCATTTAAATATATTATTATATTTTAATAATATAATAATGGTGATATTTTTACAATGAATGTGGGATATACGAATATATGAGGAGGAAGAGTATTTTTGTTGCAAAAATTATTTAAAACATGTTAAACATGTCAGTGGACCCCATTTCTTGACTAAAATTGGTTTATAGCCCGTAAAATCGCCCGTTTATGGATTTCGGTTAACTTCTGCTTAGAATTTGGAAAAACTTAAACTTACAAAGTTGTAGAGAATGGAATTTCCTATGGAAAAGACATGTTGTTTGAATTTTTCTGATAAAGGGGCTATTTATTATGAATTATTGAAGTTCTATAGTTCTGAAATAATTGATTTTTGAAAGTTTCAATTATTTTTAATAACAAAAACATTTTTTTTGTTTTTGTCATTATTTGGTGGCTGAATTCAGATGGTCAAGGTAGGCTAAGGAAAATTTATAAATATATTAATATTTTATTAAATTTTCTGCTTTGGTGTTCTAAGCATTTTTCTATAAATAGGGTGCTTAGGTTAGAATTGAAAATGACACCAGAAACTGAAGTTTTCTCTCTCTTTCTCTCTCTATATTATCGAGCGTATTCTTGTGAGTATTTTGATACTTTGAGTGTTGTTTATCGGTGCAAGTTCCTTCGCACTATATCCGAGATTCCATCGGAAAAGTACTGTCTTTTCGAGGTAAGGGATATTATTTTTTTTAAATGATATTATTTCTTCTAATATCGTTATGCCGGATTATTAGTAAGATTTTTCTTGTGAAATTCTTGTGTTTTAGTGTCGGGGTTACTATTCACGTATACAGCACTATTCACGTATACGGCAATATTAACAGAAAAATTAAATTTTTGTTTTTGTCCAAAATATCTATTATGGATACTAACTTTGATTGTATCCATGTTTTGATCATTCTTGAATTTTACTTCACTATGATTATAAATGAAGTATTTTTGAACTTGGACTGTTTAAAGTACGAATCCTTAATATTTGCTCTTTTGTTTCACTGGATTCGTTTTCTTTAAATTATTTTTCATCATCCTCAGTCCTAAATGATGGTATTACTGAATATCTTTGGCATGTAGTGCAAAGATGGTTGATTTTCTTGTGAATATCTTTGGCCCGTAGTGCAAAGATGTACAGGTGTTGAGATGAACATGACAAACTGATGAATATCTTTGGCCTGTAGTGCAAAGATGAATATTTGATTCAAGATGAATATTGATTGATGTTACAGGGATAAAATATTGATGATGGACTTTTAAATTCATAGATTATAGTAGATTTCATTCTCTACATAGCTCTTCTATGAATTATTATTTTCGCTGCGAATATTGATCTGAAACTTGTTGTCTATTGTATTTTATCAAATTTTTCCCTGTTGAAGACTAACGATAATTTGTTCTATATTATCTTAGTCATAGTATTCTTTACTGGGCTAGTTGAGCTCACCCTTTTCCTTTTTGTTCCATTTTTCTTCTCAGGAGGCGAGAATGTAGCGAGCTCTAGTCGGGGTGTGGAATGATGATTCTAGACAGTTGTTCTAGTAGTCCTCACCATTTTTGTAAAATAATGTACCAATAATTGTAATGAGGACTTATTTGGGTGTGAATATTGTCTAGACAACAATATTTGTATTTAAACTCACAGTTTTCATGTTGTATTAATACAGCTGTAGTTATTTCTGTACCATGTTATTGGCGACTTAAAATGGGTGATGTATACCTATTTTGGGGGCATCACAGTTGGTATCAGAGCTTAGGGATATGATCTTTGGCGGAGATCGGGGAATAGAACTAGGAGGGGAGAGACAAGTAAATCCTTCGCTAGAAATAAATACATTATATATAGTCCACTCCCGATTAGTCCCAGCTACATTCTCACCTCCTGAGAAGAATAATGGAATTAAAAGGAAAAGGGTGAGTTCAACTATCCCAGTAAAGAATATTATGACTAAAATAATGAAGAACAGATTATCCTTAGTTCTCAACAGTGAAAAATATGATAGAATACAATAGATAACAAGTTTTAGATCAATAACTACAGCGGAAATAGCAATCCATTAGAAGAGTCGAGTAGAGCATGATGTGTACTATCTTCTATGATTTAAAAGTCCATCATCAATATTTTATCCCTCTAACACCAATCAATAATTATTTTTAATCAACGAATTATCTATGCACTACGAGCAAAAGATAATCGTTTATATCACCAGTGGTCATGATCATGTCAAACATATGTCCATCTATGCACTATGGGCCAAAGAGGACTTTCACCACAACCTTTGTCTGTAACATTATAGGACATGATTATACCAATACACAATTCCTGGTCATAATCATACCAATTAATATTCCATCTATGCACTACGGGCCAAAGATGACTTTCAGCACAATGTAATCATGAGGATGATGACAATGATACAAAGAATCAATCAAGTGAGATCAAGGATAAATATTTGAGATTTATAATTCAATTTATCCAAAGTTCAAGAATGTCCAAATTGTCAACATGATAACTAATTGTGGAGTAAAATTTAAGAATGATATTCATGTATCAAAAATAAATTGGACAGAAAAGAAAATTAAATTTCATTATGTATATTACTCATAAATAGTGCCGTATAAATAGTACCATATGAATAGTAACCAAAATGAATAGTAACCCGACATCAAAAGATTAAAATTTCAATAAGAGAGTTCAGACCAATATTTCAATGAAATGATATTAGATGAAGCACAAACCTCAAAGAATTTCTAATCATTTCAGGAATTATAGAAACAATAGTAGGTTTAGATTTAGGAATATGAAATGAAATAATACAAGAAACTGCAAAGGAATTTTCACCCGTCATGCAGTAATCCGCGTAGACGGATCATTTCCACAACTTAATAAAGAATGGATACGAAAGGTTATTCACCAGGTATGCGGTAGTCTGCGTAGATATGTTATTCCCACAGATTAATAAGGAATGAATACTAAAGGTTATTCACCAGGCATGCGGTAGTCTGCGTAGACAGGTTATTCCCATTGATTAAGAAAGAATGAATACAAAAGGTTATTCACCAGGCATGCGGTAATCCGCGTAGACAGGTTATACCCACAAATTAATAAAGGATGAATATGAAGGGTTATTCACCAGGCATGCGGTAATCCGCTTAGACAAGTTATTCCCACAGATTAATAAGAAATTGGATGACAACCCTTATGTGTATAAAGAAAATATCATCCTTTACGGATACGAAAGAAATAATATCCCTTACCTTAGTAGGAGATTGGATACTGCAATAGTGTAGTAGCAGAATACTCTTCTTCTTTCTCTCTCTATAGTTTATCTCACTATAGCTTGTGATTATAACTTTGCTCTTCAAAAATGGTAGGAAATAATGAATGGATGGGGGAGTATTTATAGACTAGAAAAATGTGGCAAATTACAAGGTTAATAATACTTTAGTACCTTCATCTTTGTCTTCATTTTTAATTTAGTCATTCAAGTATTATCAATCTTGCATTACCTCCCCTAGTAGTACTTGCATGTGAACCAATAGTTCCTTACATGTGAACCAATGGTAATTAATTTCTCATTTATCCGATTAATTACCCGTTTGGTCAATTTAACATCCAGAAATCAATTATTATCGAAATAAATATCGATTTTCACTAACACTAATATTCCCAACACAATAGAAATATTTTTATTAACAATTATTCCTCATTAATATTATAACTCACAATATTGACAACCAGATCCTTCCCAGGAAAGAAGGGGCTTTTTGATAAGGATTTCTCCTTATTGGCGCGCAATTAAATAACCTAACCCCTTTCATCGACAGAACTTTCTAGACTTTGTCAATAATGCAAATAATAATATGAATAACTGTGACATCTCAATTATCGATTTAATAATATAAAATATTATGCAGATGATACTGTGACAATAATGGAATAATTAATATGAGATACTATACAGCAACTAATGTGACAATTATTGAATAAAACTGAGTGACTTCTTACGTAAACATCAATAATCAGAGATATTGTGTATGAAAATGTTAATTTTGTCGCTTTCTATATCTGACAGTTATTCCATTGTGGGATCCACCGATGATTGCGTCGTCGTATGAATATTCCCAAACAAAAAAAATATTCCCCGACCAAACGAATATTTTATGACAACTTGCTTACTTAGCAAAATTTGCACATATCACCCATAAATATAGCGTTATATCAAATTAACACCTAATTATTTAAAATAATATTTAGAGAAAATTAAATCTTTATTCATAAAAAGTTAGGGTCTTACATCTACTCCTTCCTGTGACCTGCAAAAAAAATTCTCTTCGCCACTAGAGGGAATAGCAACCAATAAAAAAAAATTTGGTCGCTAGAGGGAGTAGCGGCTGGGCCCTCACCTCAGTCATTCGATCTAATTTTGGACAACTGGATAACAGTTAGCTGGAACAGTGCCCATAGCTAACGTGTGTTATGGATCATTCCTCATATATATATGTATATTTGTTCAGGATACGTATGGGTCGACCCAATATTTGCTTTTATTTGATTTGTTTGGTGGATTAGTCGAATGTGTCGTGCGTACTATCTGATTTGATTTGCATACATCTTGATACTGATGTATTTTGTTTGCCTTTAACTATTTGTATTTGAGGTCAGTATGAAATTGTTACTTTATAACCATTTGATGCAGCCTTATTTTGTTTGGAATTCTTTTGAATATAGTTGTCAGTTCGACGGTGTTAATCATTTGTACATTGTCTCACTAATTTTGATATATTCATAATTGGTTCGTAGTTTGTATTTATTCGTAGTTTGTATTTTTTTCGTTCATTCAACTCTTATATATATATATATATATATATATATGTGTGTTTGTGTGTGTGTGTGTATGTGTGTGTGTGCATCTTTATATCTGTACTGGTTAATTGGCTAACGCAGTGTTCTTTTCTCGGCAGGTAATCAGGGGTGATCAGGATTTGTGGGATGAAAGATACCTTTGATCCAAATTAGTAAATTAGGTTTTCTAATATTTTGTAGATGGATATTTTGGGCCTATTTTGGCATTCATTCTTAGAACCAGAGATTATGTTAATATGGAGATCTTTCTATTTAAATTAGCGTTTAATAGTTCGTATTCAATCTATTTAGAAATACTGTGAAATTTATTACATGATAATCCACTTCAATTATAAATTCATTTCTTCATCGATTGATTCCATCCAAGTTATATTTTGCTTCTTTTTGTATAATTGTTGTGCATTCAATAATCAGTTTTTACGCTTCTTACTATTCACTTCTTCTTTTGAATTCTTACGCGTTTAGGTTTATATATATATATATATATATATATATATATATATATATATATATATATATTGTGGGTAAAGAAATTGTACCTTACTAGGATTAAGGTTTCGTATTGGCTGAAGAGGAGAGAAATCCACAAAGATTATGGTCTTGATTAATTGATTGAAAAGGGGAGAAGAACAGGTAAACAATTGCTCGAGTAACACGTGGCAAAACTCTTAGGATTCAAGAGCATTCTTCCAAGTCTTCAGTTCGGAGAGAATCCAAAAAAGTCCATTCTATTGAAATGAAATGGGGTATTTATAGAGTTTCATGAAAAATGGTCACGTGCCTGACACATGTCTGGGTCTTGTGCTTGGCATGTGATTTTAGAAGAAATTCTAGAAATACCTTTAGTTACTTGGGTAATGCCCAAATCATCCTTTCCTTCTAGCCACCAATCCAATCCCTCAATCAACTCCCAAAATAAGCAACTTCCGTGAGCCTTCTGCCTCGGAACACGTGGAGGCTTCTCCTAGTTCATTTAATTTTTCATAGATCACATGTGAACCCTAATTTGTATTTAGGCTCACATTTGTCCCCTACACTTGAGTCACGCCTTTGGAGTGACGATCGTGAAAAATATTTCGAGTCTTTGAATCTTGCTTTAAATTTCTAAACAATCCACGAAGCTCGATCTTGCAAGCCTCGAAAAAAAAATCTTATGAGAGGGAAACCCTAGGAGAACTCTCCCAAGATATCTTGAAAATCATTTATCAAATTTGTTTCCAAATCTTGCTCCATCAAATTAAATCTGAAAACTTGTCAATTAGCGGATTAGTTGCAACAGTTAATAATATATATTAATTATTCATAAATTCGCAAATGAACATGCATGATAGTGCTTTCAACAAATCAATGCTTAATACTGCTAAATAATACGCATATGTAGCATTAATTTTTTTTCAAGAGAAAATAGATTTATTATTATTATTATTTATTTTTTTTAGCAATCCCAATTAGACGATAAGAAGTTTGAGGAAAAGGGCTCAAACTTCTTGACCAATAATTAGAGTTCTAAAACAAAATAATTTCGCAGAGAATGATTCTTGTAGAATAACAAGTTTATTAGGATACATTCTTTGTGTTTCATCACTATCGGTGTATATATAGAAAGAAAAGACTCAGTTGCTTCTTTGTGGCTGATGAAGGAATATAATATTAGTAGTATTGTACTGGAGAAAAGCTTCAAGAAACTAATCTAGAGAGAAAAAATTGCGCAATTAAAGAGATTCGTTTTCAAGTTCAGGTAAGTCCAAGCATTGAAAAAATTCACTCATCTTCCCCACTTTGATATTTCACTATGAATATAAATTTAATAGTAGGGAGAAAGACGCTTTTTGAAAGGATCAACAACACTGGCTATACACACACACACACACACACACACACACACACATATATATATATATAACCTACTATTTTGCAGAAGAGATCTGTTGTCATATATAAGTATCGATCACAGTCAGAGATACATACATATATATATATATTTATATTTATATCTGAATTATTTTCAGCGGCTTAAATTTCTCGGTCCTCGCCATCTAAATCTTTTGCAGAACTAAAGTTGGTTTTTCTAATTACTTAGTTGCGCCAGATTCATAAGGACCGATGTCATTGTGTGTTATTTTAATTCCATGAGCATAGCTGAAGGAAAGGATAATATTAAAAAAAGTGATGAAGCCTAAAAATAGAAAACATATTATCTACTTTATGATTACACCGTCTTTCATGATTAATGTTCTGCAGGGATTTTTTTTTAATGCAGGTTCTTTATTTTTTCGGGCTATTTCACCTCAATAGGATCCTAGTTTTTTTGAATATTAAAGAAAGACTTACTTTAAAGGAACTCCAATCGGCATTTCGTTCTAATCAATCAAACAACGGACCAAGAAAGGAAGCAAGGTACCATAGTTGGACCATCCTGGGTGGGCGAACCATAGTAGGGTTTTCCGTCCTTTGCTAAATTTTTTCCTTCTTCTTTTTAGGTATCCTTAATCTCTCCTTTTTCAGGCTAAATCTTCTTATTCAAGATTAGACTTTTTTTTGCACCGGACATTGTCAAAAAGTAGATTGTTTTCAAGGTGACCTCGTTTGTTCAGTATTCATCATTTCTCTTTTACCATGGTAAGCACTATATTTCAAATGCTTTCCACTTCATTTTCTTGTTTCATAAAATTCTCATATCAAATCCCCCTCGTTGTAGGCTAACTTTGACGAATGTTCTGTGAACCCAAAAACTACTAAAGAAGTCCCCTTCATTAGCGAGTGGGGAAGAGCTCCCTTCTTTGGGCCTTTTGACGTTTTCTAGGAACGAATGAAGAATTTTGATCGTGCAACTTTTCCTCCACCTGACAAAGGTGGCGTATTTCTATATGTTGCAGCTGGCAAAAGTGTGGATAGCTTTCCCTGCTCTGCTCACATTCTCTGCATATGCACCAAAAAATAGGAGTACCCTTTCAGTCCCGTTTGCTTTTTGTCTAACTCAACTAATCGCCTACAGGGATGGCAACATTGGACTAACGAAATCCTCGGGAATTCCTATTATATGAAGATACTGGACAACGTTGGGATTCTGCATTGTATTCATCTATGTAGGGATCTTCGTATCCAACAGGACTATGACACTCTTACCTTATTGATTTCATGTTGGTGCTCTTCTACATGTACATTTGTCACCACTTGAGGGGAGTTCACCCCTACTCTAGAGGATGTCTATGTCATTTACTAGTAATTCTTTCTTCTATTTTGTACATTCATCCTTATTTTTCTTGGGTTATGTATTTATTCTGAACTATATCTTATAGCCTTCCTACTACTGCTTCAGCTTCTTGTGGTTCATCCAGCCTGTCCCCTAGGGATACCGAATGTGTTGTGTACTTGATAGAAGCCTTCAGGCGAGCTTTCAATTACACCATGAGGTTTCAAGGTGATATCATTCTTTCAGATTTTGAGACCCCCAACCATCTGAGACTTCCTAGCTATCTTGGGTACGCTACTTCTTTCGAGATTACAAGTCTGGCCGCTAGAATAGTTCTATTTATAGAGAGTTTGTTCTTGCTCTTCATGAGGAGCCTTGTCCTTTTACTTTAGCTGCTTATCTAGCTATGTGGTTGTCCCACTTTATCTTTCTTAGGTCACCCATGGACGGTCCCTCGACCCGTATGTTTAGCTTAGCGACTTTGTTGTCTCGGGGTCTGGAGGTTCCTCTTGCTCCTCTCTTTTTATGGACCTTGTATCATTGCTTGGATGAGACTGTCCTCGCCATGAGAGAATCTGTCGAAAGGTACCTTTTTCGGTTTCACTCATTTTTTATTATATATATATATATATATATATATATATATTTGCTTATCAATATTTCTTTCATTTATTCAGGTATGATGTGAATTGCTTCATTCCATATTCCTTTCTTCAGATCTTCCTCTTCGAGCGCTTTTGGGGCCATTCTACCTCTGTGCACTTTTCCCAGAAGTGAAGGAAATATCCTCCCCTTTTTCTCATCGCCCAATATTGTTCCTAACAATGCTCGCTGGATTGATCATAGGATTACTTCAGATTTACGGCTTTATATTGATAACTTTTTCTGTTTCACTACCCTTCCTTACACTATTATTCCAAAAGGTGGTTTTCTACCTCACTTATATAGGAGGGACTTCCATTATTTTTTGAATGTCAGGGAATTGACTAGGTCTTCACTTTCTTGGTTCATATTCCTCCAAGCTGCGGAACTTCCCTATCTTGTTGAGGGTGATTATTTTAGCACCGTACTTTACTATCCTTATAGAGTTATAAGGCAGTTTGGATTTAACCAAAATTAACCTTTCAGCCGCTTTTGCCAGAGGGATTACGAGAGTGCTCTCCTCAATTTTTTCCCCACATCCTCCTCATTTGCATGGGAGTTTCCAGAACCTTCTACTGATCCTTATGATCCTCTTCATTTTGTCATACTAGATGATTCTTGGCAAGGGCGATATACTACTTATGAATGCAACTACTGCTTCATCAACCATAAAAAGTGGCAGGATGATACTATGATTTGTTCGTCACCAAATTCTCCTCCCGGACATCTCCAATGGGCCAAAATTTTATGTTCTCCTAGAATTAATACTCGTTTAACGCATTGGCCAACTAGTAGTCGGCTTCTTGAGCGTAAGGCTTTAATGTTTGAGTCTCTTCCTCCTTAGTCAGCAGACCCAGATGTTCCTCCCACACCTGGAATCTTCCAGCACGGGCTTCATCTTAGATACCTCCTCCATCTCCTCCTCAGGGATCCTTTGTTGCCGAGGAAATCAAAGTTACTCGCTCTAAAACGAGAGGATTTGCTATTACTAACTCTGAGGTGATGCCCCCTATAGATTCTACCGTGGTCCTTGCTAGTCGTTCTGTCATTAGGCGAATGCCAAATGGGCAAACACTTATCATAAAGCCTTTGGCAAAGTTCCCCCTTGATAACGCTAGCTTTAGTATGCCGGTAGCTGAGGATCCGATCAAGAAATAATGCAAACTTTTGGTAAAATTTGTAGCATTTTCATTTGTCTTTCAACCATTCATATAGCTATTTATGTCATTATTTCCTTGTTTATCAGATTGTCGAGGCTGATACAGAGGATGATAATGCTCATATTGGGTTTCTTGCGGGTGCTGTAAGTGAGAAGGTCGCGACTTCCACTACTTATGAGCCTCCTCAATTTATCATTATTGCTATCGAGTCTTCTTCATCGCAGGATGATCATGTTAGTCTTGATATTACAGATTCTTTATCTGATGTGAGTTCGAGTCATATTGTGGGTTGTACATCTCTTTCTCCACGTCCTCTTATAGAACATCTTCATGAGAGTCTTGAAGGTACCGGTGAGGCTCCTATTTTCTCGAAGGGGAATCCGTCTAAGCTTATTACTGATATTCCAATTTTTGTGCCATCTCACGACTCTTTATCCATTAGTGTGAGTATTTTCTTTAGTTGACCTATACATATTTTCTTTCTTCCTCTATAATATATTATGTTTTATCATTTTTCTTCTTCTCTTTTTTTTAGAGTGAGAAGATGAAAGATTTGCCTTTATCGATCGAGTTGCTTGCTTTATTTGATGCTCTCAATCTGGGTGTTGTCACCTTGTCGTCTAGTGATGACCTTGGTTATCCTCCTACTAACCAAGGTTTTAAGGAGTTATTCGCAACACAATAGCCACCTGTTTTTTCATCCTTTGTTCAGGAGTCATCAACATCACATCAGCCACCTGTTTCTTCATCCTTGTCCCAAGTGATTTTATGGTAGCTTCTAAAGTGGCTCCTACTAGATCTTCCTTCAATCCAAGTGGAGATCTTGTTTCTTGGAGGGGTTTTCAGATATCTTCTTCTAGCCAGGAAATTCTCGATTGTCTCTTAACTCGGTTTTCATAAACACTTGACTGTCTGACTATCTTCATGGCCCCCGTCCAGACTTTCCTTTTGGATCGACTTGCTAGCCTTATTCTTAAGTTGCACAGTCTTTCTTTCTATTCTTTGCGAGCCAAAGACTTAGATAGATTTAGCAGTGAGTTTAGTGACTTCTTCATTATTGGCTTTGATATGTCTCCCTTTCATGCTTGGTTGGATCCTCTTAGTTCCACTTTTTAGATTGTTGCACTACGGTCGGAGGTTACTATGTATCAATGTGAGAATAACTCATTTTCGGAGCAACTTTTGGATCTTGAGAACACCACAAACGAACTGGAGACCCAACTTCAGGGTTTAAAGTTAAATATCCAAGCTTTTCAGAAACTGAAAACCGCCAATGTGAAGGCTCGGGATGCTCCCATTGCTAAATTAGAGGCCCTATATTCCCCCCCCCCCTTCAGTTTGATATGTTATGGCCCTTAAGATCATGACTTTTTATAGGTTTTTCTATTCCTGTATCAAAAACTCATTTACATATATTCCCTTTATCAGGATAAAGTTTCTTTAGCCTTATTAATTGCCTTTAATTTGAATTTTTTTTAAGGCTCAATGCTTAACATTGAATCTCAAGTTATTCAAATTAATATTCTAACATAACAATTTGAATAATAAAAAGGCAGACATGAATTTTGTTTAAAAAAACACATTTTTTTCCGCAAACCAACACTTGAATCCATACTTTTAAAATCAGAAAAATATTCAAGTATAAGTGAAAGTTTGACATTTTATTGATAATCATGTTGCTTTTAACGAAAAGCATAACGTTTTAAATTTTCATAATAATAAATCT
Organism: Panax quinquefolius; assembly: GCA_020205615.1. Lineage (NCBI taxonomy): Eukaryota > Viridiplantae > Streptophyta > Magnoliopsida > Apiales > Araliaceae > Panax > Panax quinquefolius. The sequence goes on along the minus strand of CM035153.1, from coordinate 68,691,225 downwards.
TTCTTTTGTCGGAGAAAGCATAACATTCGCCACTTTTAGAGATAAAGTGTAACTTTCTTGGGTTTAAGGACTTAAACTTAGGTGCCTCAATTACTTTTAAAGTTGAAACTATAAATTTTCTGTGATAACTATCTCATGTATAATATTTCTTTACCCATTTCAGGTTCAATGGGCCCAAGATAACATCTGATCCGACACGAGATATTTTACAATATCCTCTTTCAAAGATCTCTCGCACCCTATACGGGCATTCCCATTTCGGGAAAAATTTGGTGGTTGGTGTTCCGTTCATGACTTGATTCACTGTCTTGAGCACCAAGTCCCCCTCCAGAATTTATCGAGGTACCACTACAGTATTATATTGTTGTCACGGTTTTTCATAGTTCTTTTCTAATTTTTCTTTAGCTTTGTCTCGGAAGTCATCTATGACTTCTAAGGTAGCTGGTCGGTTCTCTTCCTCGACTAAGCTTCGGAGTCTCATCCTTGTCAAAGAGATTTCTATTTCAGCAGGCAAGACAACTTCTTCACCATATACTAGAGCGTATGGGGTTTCACCTGTAGGCTTTCTTTTTGAAGTTCGATAGGCCCATAGTGCTATTGGTAACTGTTCTACCCATGTTTTTGGGTGATCGTCCAGGGTTTTCGAGAGAATCTTGATCAAATTTTTATTTATGGCCTCTATTTTTTTCGTTGCCTTTCGGGTAGTAAGGAGATGATTTGTAATGTTTTACCCTTTATCTATCTATCAGGCTCTTGACATCCCTATTAATGAATGGAGTTCCATTGTCTGATAAAATGACATTCGGGATCCCGAAATGACAAATAATATGCTCCTTAATGAAATTTGCCACTGATGGTCCTGTAGCCCTCTTTAAGGGTATTGCTTCTACCCACTTTATGTACATCTCAGTGGCAGTCAAGATCTAGATGTTGCCCTTTGAATTGGGATGGATAAGACCTATAAGATCTATTCCCCATATATGAAAGGGCCATGGTGTTGCTAAGGTTCGCAAATCCACAGCGGGAGCATGAATCAAGTTTCCATGAATTTGGCAAACATGACACTTCTTGGCAAACTCTAAACAATCCCCTTCCATTCTAGGCCAGTAGTAACCATGATCAATCAACTATTTATATAACTTGGCTCCTCTTTGGTGTTCATCTTAGTGCATTTGGTAGACCAAATCCTTGGCCTCTCCTAATTCCAAACACCGTAAGGGCTTGCCATTAAACACTCTTCTAAACAACTCTCCATTTTGTAAGAAGAATCGTTGTGCTTTCTTCTTTATCGTGACTGCATCCTTCTTTCGGCAGGAAGACTATCACTTTGTAAAAACTCCATATATGGGCTTCGCTAGTTTGCTATGTCGTTGATGAAGGCACATTCCTCCTCCATATGGTATTCTTGGCACAAAAGACATTGTCGTTGAAGTGCATCTGCTTCTTTCTTCATTTTGGGCCAATAATACCCTTGGCATTGCAACCTTCGATACAATCCAATATCTTCTAATCTGCAGTTTTCTTCATGCACCTGATATAAAATCATATTTGCTTCATCCCTCCCCAAGCATCTTGTTGATACACCATATGCTTCTTTATGGTACAATACTCCTTTAATAATGCGGTATTTCTAAAGCTCCACCGGTGATATATTTATTTCTTTTGTTTGTAATTGATGAGAGATGGTATGTCTCCACTCTTTTATCAAATCTTTGGGGAATAATTCCAGCACCGTGGTTAGGAGGGTCCTTTTGATTACCATCTCATCCAAGTCTTTTCCTTTGACATATACTCTAGATGCTACTGTGGCTAATGCATCAGGTTATCTATTTTTTACTCTTGGCACATACTCAATCACCACCTTCTTGAAGGCTTCCATCACTTTTTGTGCCACGGTTTGGTATGGTGCCAAGATAGTTTCCTTTATTGTGAATTGACCTTTTACTTATTGAACTATCAGATTTGAATCTCCCTTTACTTTGAGACACTTGGCTTCCAATTCTTTAGCCGCCAATAATCCCAATATGAATGCCTCATATTCTGCTTCATTGTTCGTGCAAGGGAAATCCAGTTTGTATGACAGAACCACTTCCTTCCCTTCCTTGGTAGTTAACACCACACCTGCTCCTCCTTTCCCTTTTTGCGGATGACCCATCAATGGCCAAGTTCCACCACTCTGAATCTTCGTCCACCACATCAATTGTTTCTACTTTTCCCCTGGAAGATCCTCTGAGGGAGGTTCATATTCTCCATGCGGAAACTGAGCGAGTAAGTTTACTAATGCCTGACATCTAATTGCCTTCGGTGTTACGCACTTGATGTCATATTCTGAAAGGATCATCATCCATCTTGCAGGTCTTCCTACCAACACTGGCCTAGTTAGTAAGTATCTGATCGGGTCAGTTCTCGTTGCGAGTTTCACTTCATGTGCCAAAAAATAATGGCGCATTTTTTGTGCGACAAACACTAATGCTAGATAATGTCTTTCTAACTGTGAGTACCTAGTTTCTGGTCCCCTGATTATTTGGCTGATGTAGTACACAAGCTTTTCTTCCCCATCTACCCCTTGTGTGATCAATCCTCCTACAGACTTTACGGTAGATGTGATATACAACTGTAATGGCATCCCTCTCTGTGGTACTAGCTACCATCGTTTTTAATTAGGCCAAAATTTCCTTTACTTTCTCGAAGTCTTGTTGCTGGTCCTGCCCCCAGTCCCATTCTATCTTTCCCTTTAACAACTTTCCAAAAGGATCCGTGACTTCTGCTAATGTTGGCATGAATCTCCTCAGGTAGGAAACTTTCCCTAGAAAGCTCTTCAATTGTTTCTGCGTTTTTGGTGGGGGCATATCTGTAATAGCCTTTGTCTTTTTTAGGTCTACCTCCAAACCTCTGTTGTGCACCAAGAATCCCAAAAAAAATTCAGCTGTCATCCCAAAGGCAAACTTTTTTGGATTCATCTTTAACTTATATCTGCGACAACGTTTAAACACCTTTCTTAAATCCTCTACGTGGGTTGTCTCCTTTTTAGATTTCACCACTATGTAATCCATGTATTCCTCCATAGTGTCATGAATCATGTCGTGAAAGATGGCGTGTGCCCTTTGGTAAGTTTCTCCCGCATTCTTCTACCCGAATGGCATTACTACATAGTAGAAATTCCCAACCGGGGTAAAAAAGGCTGTCATCTCCTCATCCTCTATGGGCATCTTTACCTGATTGTAGCCTAAGAACCCATCCATGAATGACATCATCTCATGATTAGTCGTTACATCAACCAAAGTGTCTATATTAGGTAGCAGGTACATGTCCTTTGGGCACGCCTTGTTCAAGTCCCAGAAATTCACACATAATCTCAATTGCCCATTAGATTACTTTACCGGTATGATGCTGGATAACCATACTGGATGTTGAATTGGCTTGATGAATCCTACATCTAACAACTTTTTTGTCTCTTCCTTTATTTGTGTTTCAACTTCTAGTGCATAAGTGCGAGGCGCTTGCTTCACTAATTTAGCTGCCGGACTTAGGTTCAAATTATGCTCTACCAACTCCTTGTCAATCCCGGGCATCTCATTATAGTTCTAAGCAAACACATCCCCATACTCTAGTAGTAGCTTCACTAGATCTTCCTTTTTGTTGGCGTTCAGCTCATTGTAAATGTAAGTCGGCTTTGGTGTTCCTTCTTCTGTTGCCAGGTCGACTTCCTCCAATTCATTTTGCTGAGGTTTTGGGCGGTCCTCAAAATATTCTGGAGTTGGTTCAACCTTTTGCTGCATGATTTCTTCCTTTCGTTGCTACTAGAATGGAGGACAACTCCTGAGCTCTCAGGTTTAGGTGTACCTTCGAGCTCCTCCCCCTTTCACCATCACAGGCGAAACAATGTCTTTCTATCGGGTTTGACAACTCTTTCCCACTTTACCTTTTGTTCTTCTTTTCTTTTATTTACTTTGTTAACTTCTAATTGGGCTGTCCGTTTGGCATTATTTATATTTCTGGCATCCTCTGAGTTTGTTGACTACTTCCTTTGGTCTTTTTCTTCTTTCTCTGCATCTACCACTATGGGTTTCTTATTTTTGGAACATTCACCTTGTTCTAAGGTCAGCTTCTTTTCCTTTTTCACAGGCACAAACTTTTCCTCCTGCATCTCCTCCCAACTTGCTAGCTTCAGAGAATCAGGCTTGGCAATATGGTTGTCTCCTTCTTCGGCGACACCAATGAAGAAAGTTACTTCTGTGATATATGCTTCCTCTGGCCCAAAAGGGTTCCTTGTCCCTGGTACCTTAACCTCCTTACCTTTCCAAATTACCTTCATGCACTGGTGAAAAACTGATGGTACCACCCCATAGTCATTCTGCCAAGCTCTTCGTAGCAACACATGATATGTTGCGTCAACCTCTGCTACATGGAAAATCACAGGTCCCTGGATCTTCCCCACTTGCATATCCACCTTGATGTATCCGAGAGTTCTCGTGCTTTGATTAGCGAACCCCGCGATGTTTGTCTTTTCCTTCACAATCATCTTCTCTGGCATACCAAACCATTTTAAGATGGTGCATGATATTTACAGATGCTCCATTATCGATGAACACCCTCTACACTTCTATGCCATTAATTATTACTGCCACATATAGTGGTCTATTATGTCGGTATCTCAGCTCTCTATCAGCCTTAGAGAAAGTGATTTTGTTCTCTGCCTCCTCCACTATCTTCACAAACCCTTTGCTGACTGCCATACAAGTATCTTGTGCTTCGGCAGCTTTGATGATTGCCTTGTTCGCTTCTATCCTTGCTTCCTTGGTCAATCTGATCTGATCGAAAAATTTCCTGAACTTAGCTCCGTTCATCAACACGGTCACCTGCAGACCTGGATCAGAATCGTCCTCCATCACTTCTATGTTCTCCATCATCTCCACTCTCTTCCTTCTAGTAATTCATTATGAGTAATAGTGTTGCACGTTTCTTTCCCCTTGTGGTTAGGAAGTGGCTTGTCCATCACATTGTTTCCTCTTTCCAGTTCGATTTCTCCCCCCGCCAATTTCTCATGGTAGATCCTTTGTAGACTGTAACAATTTATAGTGGAATGTCCAGCGTATTGGTGGTATACACAGAAGTCTGGTCTCCTCTTCATCTCTTCTGTTACAATAAATATGGGCCTTGGAGGTTTTTCAACTCCATGTTCTACCCATTACTCATACAAATCCCTGAATGACTTCTCACTGCACATAATAGCCCCTGGGATTGGAAATCCCAAAAACTTGTCTCCTGGTTTTCCACGGTTCATTTCATTCTTTCCATTCTTTTCCCTCTTGACCCCTTGTGGCTTTTTCTGAGAGTCTGCAAAAGCCACAGTAGCAGTTCTTTTGCCCTTCCATATAATAATCGTATGGCTTGCGGGCAAAGTTATAATTCCTCCCAAGTCTTGTGCAAATGATGAGAGTGTTGCAAAGGAATCACATGCTTTAGTGACCAAGTGGGGCTTAAAGGTATCTAGGGCACCATTGTTGCATACGCTCACTAGATTCTTCTCCTCAATCGGCTTCACACATTTTTATATGTGAGCCCTAAATCTGTCTACGTAATTTGACAGCTCCTCATTTGGCTTTTGTTTAAATCTCATTAATTCCACGATGGTCACCTGTTTCTGCATATAGAAAAACTTCTTAAAAAATTATACCTTCAAATCATCCCAATCTTGGACTGACCCTTTCTCTAGATTGTAGTACCAACTGAAGCATTATCTGTCAACATTTTACTGAACTCACGGAGCAAGAGGTTGTGGTTGATTACTTCATCATAACCCAACCACGGAGACATCGACTCTACATACCTTGCTATATGTTCTCTCGCATTCCCTTTTTCTCCATTGTACTTCAGAAATTGTGGCGGGTGCTTAATATACCCTGCTGGGTAAGGCTATCTCCGTATATGTGTCGGGTATAGTGGAGTGAAGTCCAATTCTGAGGGTCTGGTTGTCTGTCTTTGGAGTTGATTGATTACGTCAAGCATATCGTCCTTTGTCACATATTGACATGTTGTATGGACTCTCTAAGGGGTTGTAATGTATTATTATGTTGGTGGTGTATATTGTAAGGAGATGGATTAGTGTACACTTACATCATGCAAAGCTTGCATTGCTTATACTTGTTGGCTTGTTCATTGGACGTGGCTCAGTATAGTCGATATCTGCACTTGTGAAAATGCTGGGAGTGTGGTGGGAATGATGGTTGGTTGAGTCTGGCTTGTTTCCACTCTGGATTGTGGTACATCACAACTATTTTGGGGATCTAAATGGATAATTAGAATCGGCTGACTCTCCATCACTGGAGGCACATTCTAATTTTCTTTGTTGTCATCCACTCCTGCTCGTTCTACCTATGAACTTCTTGGAAACATAGCTTTGAAGGTTGAAATCTGCATTAACTGCTAGCAAAAATTCCTCATCTCTTCATGTTGCCTCTGCATTTTTGACATCATGGCTATCATCATCCCTTGTCCTTCTCGTGCCTCCTTTAAGGCCTTGAGCATCTCCAACTGCACAACATTCGTGGTTATCTATTCTCCACTTGCTTCCTCACCTTGTCTTCCCATGCCCATCTGCCTGACATTGCTTTGTTGTTGATCAGCCATATGTGGTGATGTTGAACTTCCTTCAGAAGCGTCTTCTACGAAGGGTTGATCGAGATCCAAATTCGTGCCTTAGAAATGTTGATTTGCTTTCCTTGGAACCGGATCCGGTGAAGTAATGTTAGGTGTCGGTGACACTCTTCCTATAGTTCTCCTGCTTCGAGACGTGGGCATACCCTTCACGAATACTATGTTAGTTCCTAGAGGCACAATAATTATCTAGAAGGGGGGTTGAATAGATATTTTTAAACTTCTTTTAAACAAAATTCTTATTAGTTTTGATAATTATTTAAACACAGCAAAATTAAGATTTGTTTGTTTTTCCTTCAAGATATAATGACTTAATAGGAGTAAAGCAGTTACGGCAGTTATAGCAGTTATGACAAGAATATAGGGGACATAGAGATTTTAAGTGGTTTAGAGCATTTAAAGCTCCTAGTCCACTCTTCTACTTCTTGAGTAGGAAATCCATTAAGGATATCTTTACAACTTCTGAATCTCACAGATTCCTTCAAGACCAGAAGTTTTGGAACTTCTTAGTTCACTATTGAACTCTTCAAGTCCAGCAGACTTGGTACTTCTCAGTTCACTTAAAACTCTTCAAGTCCTTCTGACTTGGAACTTCTTCCTTCACTTGATGGTAGTTGAGTTCTTGAATGGTGCTACTTAGTTGTTGTTAAGCTTGAGTTCGAAAGAACTGAGTAGCTGAGCAAGCTTTCTTTTTCAGATCGTAGAGTTGAGCGTTAAGTGTTCTTCAGCGATTTTGTTTAGTACTTGTTTGATTCTTTCATCTGATGATGTTTTGTATATATGATGCCTTTGAAATGTATCTGTTGAAGCATTAAATGCATTTGACATTTCTGAGCTTTGATGGAGACTTTCTACACAACTTTTGATTAGCAGACTGGCCCACTGACACAGCAGACTACTATCTCACCTAACACCTGAAAAGGTGTTTTCTGCTGACCCATAGTACTTTCCTTATAGCTTCTTTAATACGCTTTTTTGTTACATACTAAGGATGATTGTTGTGTCATTGGGATTTTTGATACTCTCAATGTCTATAATCCATTCCACATTTGTTGACTTTTATTATAAAATAAATGGACAAGGCTCAATGCTTCTAATGTAGACAGATGATACACTACGATCATGATCGTGGTGTCTTGCCACCTTGGTACTTGATCTACTGCTGATAGATGAGAACACTATGATTTCTCTTAAGTATTGGTATACTACGATCTTCACTTGCTTGACTTGCAGACTTTACGCTTCTGAGAGTGCACTACGATTTCTGAGTTGGCTCGGCAGGCATTTGGACCACTCTACGACTTCGGAGAGGCCCTTCAAAGCAGAAACACTACGATCCTTGATGCTCTACGATTTACGCTTTATCTTGTAATCTCTTGATCATCTTGATAGACTACGATTCAGTTGAAGCCTATCTATTACATCTCAAGATATAGATCAACCTAATAGCTTTGATCTTTTCTTCTATACATTCATTTAAAGAGTAATAAACATTAAAGTCCAGATCAACCTAACAAATTTGATCTATCACTAAGTCCTTGTACATGTGTTCCTTTGAAGGACTTTACATATAATCATGACTATTAACTTTCAACATCAAATTTTAAATATGCAATCTCCCAATAATCTCCCCCTATTTGATGTTGACATAACCAAGGAGATTTGTATCATGATTATTAATTTCTAGATGCAGTTGCTAGAAAGTAAATATGACTTAGTGTTTCAGTGAACAGCTGAAACCTCTAGAGAATAAGCATGAATTTATTGATGTTTGTAAAGACGGATATTACAATTAAGCTTAGTTACATCAATAAGAAATAAGTTTCAACTTATCTCTATTTCTTCTGCCTTTTATTCCTTGGAGGATTTGCACTCTTGAGCTCTTCTTCTCCTGCTAACTTCATCTCTCCATGCTATATCTTCCATCTCACTTTGACTTAGCCTTGGCGAATGTTCGTGTCTATTCTTGAATGCAGGATTTCCAATTGGCATTCTTAGACCAGTGGTGGTCACTTCTTGTGAGCTTGGAGAAGGCCTTTGACTTCTTAGTGGTTGTGCCATGAGAATTTACTGCTGTTCAGGTCGTGGAGTCTGATGGCGAGACTGACTTTTATGAGAACTCATGGGAGAACTTCTAGAGAATTAAGAAATTTTGACTTTTCCTTTGCCTCTTCCTTTGTCGCCTCCTTCCCCTTTATTCTCCCTCTTTATGTCAGCATCAAGGTTTCGAATATCTTCAGATAGGCGAGTCATGCCTTGTACGAGTTTGTGGAGTTGAGTCTTGGATTGAACTATATCTGCATGATTTTCCTGGATCAGAGAGTTAGTACGAGCTTCTCTCCTTTGCAGAATGTCCAAGATATTTTCAGTTTATTTGATTTTACCCATGGAGAATGCTTGGAATTCTTTCATTTGGGTCTTTAAACTCGTGAGATTTTCCATCTAAAGTTGATTTTGGGATTCTTGAGTATTTTGTAAAATAAGAACAGCATCCATGTGCTTCTTGGCAGCTAGAAAGTGGATTTGATCCCTTTCATTGATACTCTGAATCATCTCTTTTATTATCTCCCTAAGCTTCTTTGTCAGTTCAGAACTTAGGTTGCTTGGGAGAGTATTGGCAGCATCAATCAAATGAGTTAGCCTCATATGAACAAGTTCGGAGTGAACTTCAAGATCTTCTTGTATGTCCTTGGTCACTTTCTTAGTTGCTTCTGACAACTCCTTTTTTTGGTAGGAGATTAGATATAAGCTCGAGAGTTTGCGGATTATTTGGAGAGAGGCTCTTGAATGTTGACCTTGCATTTGGTAGAGAAGCGAAGATCAAAGATGAAATAGTCGTTGTTGAGGAAGATGGTATGTCGATGGAGGTAGTGTGTGAGGTTGAGTTGAGCTTCAAAAGGGGGATTGAGTCTACGATCTTAACGGTGACTCGACGACTTGTGTAGGTGACTCTACGATTGGATGTGGCTCGATAATCGTAGAGGAGAGATGATAGGAGATTGGATTAACACAAAGTTTGGCACATTTGGTTCATCGGTTACCAAATGTTGGGATTACATGGCTTGGAAATTGATTGAGTGGATGAAGTATCACTTCGACCACCTTGGTGATTTATAGAATTGATTGAAAAATGATGGTGGGCGGTGATTTACCCTAAAAGAGATAGGAATAGTTTGTACCTCATGCCCATATTACGAAGAGAATTTGTTGGTGATCAATTTTGAGCAAAAGTTGATTTTGCACAGGAATCCATGAGCTAGCAAGAGATTCTTTGGATAGGCTTTGAAGGTCGAACATGTGATCCCATGAGTTGAGGATTTGGGCTCTATGAAATGGCATCATAGGTAGATAGGAGAACAATTGATTGTAGTTAGCTCTCTATATCCATCCCTGACCCCATGCAATAATCTCAACTTCATCATCCTCTTCTTCTTCTTTGTCTTCATTTGAAATTTCCACCACATCAATTATCTCCACTTGATTTCTTTGCTCTTCGCTCTTCTCATCCTCCATAGCTTCAATCCTTTCCATTTCTGCAATTTTAGAAAGCTAGAATCTCTTGAGGGGTGAGGAAGATTCATGATGATCTCTTGGCAATTCTCTCCTCATTTGTAGCTTTTTTCGACATATGGACTTGTGAGGCTCCCCTCGACTCGATTATCCATTTGAACTTCAAGTAGCTCCCCCATTTGGGGCATTCTTTTCAGGGGACTTTAGGAAGCTCCCCCTCAGCTGGAGCATTCTCTAGTGTAAGAACTTGAAGCTCCCCCTCGACTTGAGACTGTATTCTCCTTACTAGCTTCGGGTAGTCCCTTCTCTGTGACTATCCTTTTATCTTCCTCCTTTAACGCTTTTTCATTGACAAGAATGTATTTCTTGACAGTTTTCTTTTTTGACTTCTAAGGTGAGCCACATCCTCTCAGACCTTGTCTTGACTTGACTCTGAAAGGTTGATCGGTTTGAGAAGTTATTGCGAGCATCCTCTTGGGAGTGGTGTCAATCTGGATTCTACGATCGGTAGAGACTCTACGATCGAAGAAAGAAAGAGGTCTTCTTAGACTTATGACTCGCTTTTCCTTTCTTGAGCAAATTTGAGAGATGGTAGCTCATCTTCTTCTTCCTCGAATTGTTGTTCTTTTCTTTTAATTTCTTGAGTTTGAGTGCACGAACTCTCTTGAGGTGCCTCAGTAGTTGAGCCTTGAGGCTCCTCTGCCACTTGAGCCTTCATTTTTCTTTTACCCTTGCTTTTTTACGATTAAAGCAATGGGTTCTTCCTTGTTGATTTCTTCTTCTTCTTCTTGAGTCTCCTTCTACAGCAGACATATTTCACGGTATTCCGGTCTCCTTTGCATCACCGGTTCTTCCTTTGGACTCGAGATATCATTTCGACATTTTAATTTGGATTTCTTTTCCGGTTTTCAAGCAAATTTGTTGGGTCATCCTCTGTTGGGATTAATGGATTCTCCTTCATTATCTCCAATTTTGTCACCCAATCTTGATTGCGGGATGATGCTTATAAACCGCCTAGTAGTAGAGCATCTTTACTAGAGCTCTTTGATTTCTTTGAATTGAGCATCCACCTTTGATCCAATCGATGAGTAGGGCTCCAAAGTTGAGTTGGATTCCATAGCAGATTGTTGTCATAAGCTTGAGTTGTACTTCATTCATTTGAGTCGTGGCGAGCTTTTTGCAACATATGCACTTTCCAATAATGTCGACCAGCTTCATATTTTTGGGAAACTCCTTCTTCTTGTACCCCCCCTTGACGATCGATTCTTTTTGTGATGCATCTTCTTCAGTCCATCATGGAAATCGATGACCTCTATCGATAGGAGTCCCTTTGACTTGAAGCCTAGGGCCAGATTTATGTCTTCAGCCTTGAGCTTGAGTTGTACTCCCCTGACTCTTGTGGTGATGATGTTGTTCTCAAAAAATCCATTAATATAAAATTCCTTTATTAGCTTTGCGTAGATCCATGTGCTGATGCCCAAAGCCTCCTCAAGACCAGCTTTCTTTACCAGAGACAGAATCTTGTGGAATTGAGAGTCAGTTGTCATGAACTCGTCGAAATAGAGTCGGTAAACAATGATAATACTTGAAGCCTCCATTGATTTCTTTGCACTGAAGTTGATTGAGCTTTTTGGAAGGCTAGGGTATCTTCTTGTAGAAAGAGAGAAATAAGCTTTTTGAACTTCTGAGGTGAGTTTTCAAAAAGCCCTTTTTAAACTATACTTGTAACTTCCCTCCACTCAATCTGTGTAGTGGGACATGTGTCGAGTTCTGCTTGGCTCCATGATTTTAACTTGTGTGGAAAATACTGATTTTCCCTTAGCTCCTCCTGAGCTAGTGTAGTCTTTGGAAGGACTACGATCGTCGAGGAAGCACTACGGTCATTGAGGTTGTCATTGTGATCATTGAGTCCACTGCTGAATCTGCTCTACGAACATTATCTTCTCTATTCCTTGTGATGAACTTTTGACTTAGCATTTCTTCCGAGTTAAGGTAGCTTAAGAAGGGCTAACCTCTTAGAATGAACTAAGGATTAGGTTTGTCCCTAAGGCGCTTGACAGTGAGATTGCTTGGAATTGTTTGAACTTTTGTCATCACAGGACTTCTTTGTCATGTTGAGGAAACTCTATGATCGTGGTCTTTCATATCATTGTAACTCTACGATCGTGGACTTTCTTTGGTCATGTCTACGATTTTGAACATAGCCTTTATATATGCATGGTTAGCACAAACTAGAGCATAGATTTTATGGTTGTAGATTTAGCATGCCTAGATCACTTATTAATTTATTAAATCTGGATTCATCAAGAGGCTTTGTAAAGACATCAACAAGTTGATTTTCAGTAGGGATGTATTATAAAGATATAGTTCCATTTTGAGCATGATCCCTAATAAAATGATATCTTATTTCTATATACTTAGTCCTAGAATGCATGACAGGATTGTGTGTTATTGTTATGGCACTTGTGTTATCACAATGAACATGTATAGATTTGAAATCAAACTCATAATCTGCTAGTTGATTTTTCATCCATAAGATTTGAGCACAATAGTTTTGCTTGACTGACAATATATTAAACCTGCTTTGTTGATGTGAATCTTGAGTTTTGCTTCTTGCTAAACCAGGACACAAGTCTATTTCCCAGTAGCTGATAGGTGCCACTAGTACGTTTTCTGTCCATTTTGCAGCCTGCAAAATCAGCATCTGTATATTCTGTCAGTTCAAAAGAGGACTCCTTGGGATACCAAAGCCCCAAGTAAGGTGTGCCTTTGAGGTACCTAAAAATCCTTTTTAGAGTAGTTAAGTGTGATTCCTTATGATTAGCTTGAAATCTAGCATATATGCATGTTGCAAATATTATGTCTGGTCTACTGGTAGTTAGATATAGAAGAGAGCCTATAATACCTTTGTATTGAGTTATATCAATACTTTAACCTTTTTTATCTTTGTCAAGCTTGATTGCTGAAGCAATTGGGGTTTTCATTGGAGAGTTTGATTCCATGCCATACTTTTTAAGTAAGTCTTTAATGTACTTGGCTTGGTTTATGAAGATTCCTTCATCGGTCTGCTTTACTTGCAATCCAAGAAAGAAGTTCAGCTCAGCCATCATGCTCATTTCGAATTTGCTCTGTATAAGCTTGACAAATCTCTTACACAATTTTTCATCAGTAGAGCCAAAGATAATGTCATCAACATATATTTGAACTAATAAGACTTTGTCTTTATGCTTTCTAAGAAATAATGTGGTATCTACTCTACCTCTAGTGAACCCATTTTCAATAAGAAAATTAGTTAATGTTTCATACCATACTCTAGGTGCTTGTTTAAGACCATATAAGGCTTTGTCTAATCTATAGACATAATTAGAGAGAGTTGGATTGATGAAACCTGGAGGTTGTTCCACATATACTTCTTCTTGAAGTTCACTATTCAGGAATGCACTTTTGACATCCATCTAAAAGACTTTAAATTTCATGTGAGCGTGAAAGAAAGCAAGAAATATTACGATGGCTTCTAATACGGCAGCAGTCTGAAAGGTCTCATCGTAGTCGATGCCTTCTTCTTGAGAGTAACCTTTGGCCCCTAGTCTTGCCTTATTCCTTGTTATTACTCCATTTTCATCCATCTTGTTTCTGAAGACCCATTTGGTGTCAATGACAGGATGACTCTTTGGTCTTGGAACTAATCTCCATACTTTGCTTCTTTTAAATTGATTTAGTTCTTCTTGCATGGCTTCTATCGAGCTGGAGTCTTCCATAGCATCTTTTATCTTCTTGGGTTCCATTTGTGACAGAAATCTCAGATAGAAACACTCATTTTGGGTGGCGGCTCTTGTTTTGACTCTTATATTTGGGTCTCCAATGATTAAGTCTTGAATGTGATCTCTTGCCCATCTATTTCTTATTGGAACATATGTCCTGATGCCTTCTTGTCTGAGAACTTCAAGATCAATTTTAGCTTTTTGATGTGGAGGTTGGTTGTCTTGCTTAGTTCTCTCTACGATCTCCTCTTCTTGCTCGACGATTTCATTTTTTGGAACTACAATCGTGGTGTTGAGCTCAACGACTTCATCTGAATTGTCGTTTGTAGTGTCTTAAGGCACTGTTTTGCCTAAGTCTGTTTCATCGAAAATGATGTTGATTGAGACTTCAACACTCAATATCTTTTTGTTGAACACTCTATGAGCCTTACTGTCTGTGGCATATTCTAGAAAGATTCCTTCATCGACTTGGGTTGGAACTTTGTGAATCTTTGCTTCCCATTGTTGAGAATGTAGCATGCATGCGGTAGAATACATGGAAGTAGGCGACATTTGGCTTTCTTCCTTTCCACATTTTGTAGGAGTCTTCTTAATCGTAGAGTGTATAAGCGATCTGTTTAAGTGTAGCATGCGGTGTTGAAACTTACGCCCAAAAGTATTGAGAGCGGATGAATTTGCTTTTTTAGTAGTAGAGTTCTTCGACCTCTATCGATGTTACATTTTTTCTCGGCTACTCTAGTTTTGTTGAGGGTTTCATGGGTGAGAAGTTGTGGTGATGCCGTTATTCATGCAAAATTTGTCCATCTCGAGAAAGTGAATTCTACTGCCGTGATCACTTTTTATAGCCTTGATTTTTCTCCCTTTCTCGTTTCATCACTAGTGCGAATATTTTGATTAATTGGGAGCTAGTTTCATCTTTTGAGTTTAGAAAGAACACCCGTATGAATCTGGTGTAGTCATCCACTACGACCGGTGAATATCTCTTCCCTCGAGGCTCGTTGTTGGAATTGGCCCAAATAGATCCGTGTGAAGCATTGCGAGAGGTTTGTCGATTGAGTTGACGGTTTTGCTCTTAAATGAGCTTCTAATCTATTTTCAAGTTGGCGGGCATTGCATGGCCTTTCTTTTGAAGCTGAACTTGGGTAAGCACTTCTACTAGATCCTTGGAGGCCGGTTTAGACATGCTTTTGAAGTTGAGATGAGACAATCTTCTATGCCATGCTTGACTCATTTCTTGAGATGCTTTAGCGAGAAGCATATATCGTCTCGTCCGAGCTTAGTTGATCAAGATTGACAGTATATACATTACCTTCTCTTATTTCAGTCATCTTTATAGAGGATGTCTTCAGGTCTCTGACTTGATATTGATTGTTTAGAAAAGTGATTTAATGACCCTTGTCGCAGAGTTGGCTTATGCTCAGAAGATTGTGTTGTAAAACTTTTACATAGGCTACTTTACTAAAAGATATTGCACCATTCCCAGCTGAGCCATATCCTCTTGTCTTGCCGGAGCTATTGTCTTCGAAGATGACTAACGAACCTTCCTTCTCTATGTAATTAGACAGAAGGGCTTTATTCCCTGTCATGTACCTGAGCATCCACTGTCCAGATACCAGGTTGTGATCGTGGAGCTTGGTTCCTGTGGTAAGGTAAAACTCTCATTTTGGTACCCATACTTGCATGGGTCCTACTTTGTTAGTACCCTTGGGAACCCAAATTTGCTTAATTCTGGGTTTCACATGCATAGGATTATGGTAGCATATTGCAGCCTTATGACCAGTTTTATTACATACAAAACATCTAATATAATGCATGCTTGTGTGTGTGTGTGTGTGGATTCTTCCTCCATTTGGACTTATGTGGGTTTTCAGCAATTCTTCCTTTATACTTATTCGTTTTTTTCCATGTGTCCTTGTGTTTCATGACTTGTGAGGAGTGAAGCTTAACTCTTTTGTTCCTTCCTAGTTGGTTCGTTGAGTCGATTTTATTCGATTCTACGACCTTTCAAGGTTGGAGAGTAGAGACTGAGTTACTCTTCTCTTTTCTAAAACCTAGGCCAGCATGAGATCCTTTATTCCTTGGAGCATAGGGTGGATCTGAAGAGGAGGGTTGGACTGGTTCTTCCTTCTGTGAGGATTTCACAAATGTAATGCTTCTACAAAAATTTGAAATATTACTAGAACTAGTTTCCTTTATATATCTTTTCCACATATGGTTCTGAGGTGGGTTCCCCAAAACCTAAACCTATTCTGTTAGAAGCACTTCTCTGACTGGAGATCAGGGAGTCCATGAAGAAGAAGATTTATTCCATGTAGAGATTGTCCTTTCTAGTTCCTCAATTTTAGAGGTCAGACTTGACTCTCTTTGTGCATTAAGTTCATTGGTCTGTTTTAAGAACTTATTCTCAGCTGTAAATTTAGAGAGAGAGTTAGTACTTAGAAGAGTTGTTTCTAGTTCTTCTTGAACTTTCTCTTTCTCTTTTTGAAGAAGAGAATAATCTTTGGACAGAACTCTGAACCATTTCATGTATTGATCTTGGATCGGATGTTATGCCGTGTAGAAGCGGTTCTTAAGTCATCAATGTCTACATCGGAGAGTTAAAAGTCAAATACCTCATCTATACTTACTTCAAGTATGTCAAATTTCTTCTTATCCTTTGTATGTTTGGCCATCAGACAAAGATTTGCCACTTGAGGATCTTCATCATCTCAGATTTGGGAGTTGAGTCGTTATGCGAGTCACTCCACGATCCTCGGCCACAAAGACCTTTATCTTTCTTCTGGAGCCTCTTGTTTCCTTTGAATTCTTTCTTTGAATTTGATCTTTTCTTGAGTTCTTCTCTGAGAGGCTTGTTGCAGTTTGCAATGAAATGGCTAGGCTTTTTGCAGTTACATCATAAGTCATTTATTTGCTCCTAACTGTTGTAGTTGTTAATTTTCTTAGGTTTGCTGATTCTGCCTTGACACATAAACCTTCTGAGTCTTCTTGCCAGCATAGCAAAGTCCTCATCATCATCTTCATCATAGTCAGAGTCACTTTCAGTGTTGGCTTTGGAGATGTTATTTGTTTTTTTGATAGTAAGACCTTCGTCTTTCTTTCTTCCTTCAGATAGAGTTTCTGCTCGTTGAGCCAGCTCCAGTTCATAGGTGAGAAGGTTGCCATATAACTGTTGAACAGTCATTTCATGGAGATTCTTTGACTCTCTGATGGCAGTGGTTTTGGCATCCCACTTGCTAGGTAAAGCTCTCATGAACTTTATGATTAGATCTTTATTTGGATAGATCTTTCCATATGCTCGGAGAGAGTTGAGCAGTACATTGAATCTTTCGTAGGTGGAAGTGACATTTTCTCCTTGAACGTGTGCAAACATTTCATATTCTTTGAGTCGGGAGAGATTGCTGTTTTTTCTCGACTTCTTTACATTCCTTCATGCATGATGAGCAATGCTTCCCATACTTTCTTTGCTATTTTGCTATTGACCACATTCTCAAACAGGTCATCTTCTAAAGATTGGAATAAAATGTTCTTGGCCTTTTTGTCGAGTTGGACAACTTTCCTTTCATTGTCAGTCCATTCTTCTTTGACCTTGATCTGAATTATGTTTAGGTCGTCTACAGTAGGAGCAAGCTTGGTAGGAATGTAGGGCCCATTTTGAATAGTTTCAAATAGATCTTCATCTATTGAATCCATGTGAAGCTTGCATCTGAACTTTCCGGTTAGCGAACTTATCTTTGTTACACATGGGTGGCTTCTTTGCCTCCTCCCGATCTTTGATTAAGCTTATCGGATGTGCCATTGGATCTACTTAAGCTTTGTAGGCTATTTGATAGAACACTGCTTCGATACAATTGTTAGTTTCGAGAGCCTGATAGTTATCTAGAAGGGGGTTGAATAGATATTTTTAAACTTCTTTTAAAAAAATGCTTATTAGTTTTGATAATGATTTAAACACAGTGGAATTAAGATTTGTTTGTTTTCCCTTCAAGATATAATGACTTAATAGGAGTAAAGTAGTTATAGCCGTTATAGCAGTTATGAGAAGAATATAGGGGACACGGAGATTTTAAGTGGTTCAGAGCATTCAAAGCTCCTAGTCCACTCTTTTACTCCTTGAGTAGGAAATCCACTAAGGATATCTTTACAACACGAATCTCAAAGATTCCTCAAGACCCGGCGATCTTGGAACTTCTTAGTTCACTATTGAACTCTTCAAGTCCAACAGACTTGGTGCTTCTCAGTTCACTTAGAACTCTTCAAGTCCTTCTAACTTGGAACTTCTTCCTTCACTTGATGGTAGTTGAGTTCTTAAATGGTGCTACTCAATTGCTGTTAAGCTTGAGTTCAAAAGAATTGAGTAGCTGAGCAAGCTTTCTTTTTCAGATCGTAGAGTTGAGCGTTGAGTGTTCTTCAGCATTTTTTTCAGTACTTGCTTAATTCTTTCATCTGCTGATGTTTTGTATATATGATGCCTTTGAAATGTATCCGTTGAAGACATTCGTTGAAGCATTAAATGCATTTGACATTTTTGAGCTTTGATGAAGACTTTCTGCACAACTTTTGATTAGCGGTATTGCTTGACACGTGATTCTTTATCTCACCTAACACACGAAAAGGTGTTTTTCTTTGACCCATAGTACTTTCCTTAGCTTCTTTAATCGTTTCTTTGTTATATACTAAGGATATTTGTTGTGTCATTGGGATTCTTAATACTCTCAGCGTCTATAATCCATTCCATATTTGTTGACTTTTATCTTTAAACAAATGGACAAGGCTCGATGCTTACGATGAGAGCGGATGATACTCTACGATTACGATCGTGGTGTTTGCCACCTTGGTACTTGATGGTCTTTGATAGATGAGAACACTACGATTTCTCTTAAGTCTTTGGTACACTACGATCTTCACTTGCTTGACTTGCAGACTCTCTACGCTTTTGATAGCGCTCTACGATTTACGAGTTGGCTCGTGAGCGTTTGGACCACTCTACGACTTGAAGAGGCCCTTCAAAGTAAAAACACTAACACTACGATCCTTGATCTTCTACGATTCTTGATAGATTGATTCAGGTTGAAGCCTATCTATTATATCTCTTGATCATCTTGATGAGACTGATCGATCTTTATACATTCCTTTCTGAGTGATTACATTAAAGTTTAGATCTTAAGATATTGATCTATCACTAAGAACTTGTACATGTTCCTTTGAAGGACTTTTTGATCTGACTATTAACTTTCAACATCAAATTTTAAATATGAAATCTCCCAACAAAGTCATTCTATTCAAATGAAAAGGAGAATTTATAATGATAAACATTAAAGGCAGATCGGGTCTTAACAAATTTGATCGAAATATCATGCTAAGAATCATCCTTCCAATCCCTCAATTAATTCTCAAAATAAGTGTTGAGCCTTTTGAAGGACTTCTACATATAATCATGAACCCTAATTTTAACTTTCATATATCATAATATTTAAATATCATTTCATAAGCAACCGGTTGCCCAGATCACTATTCTAGCAACCAAGTTGTCAGCCGTAGATTAATTAAATGGAAGGATGAGATTAGAAATAAAATATATCCAGCCAATACATGTTGTAGCGGCCCAAACAACAACTAGAAGCGACTTCTATTTTAATAACGGACAACTTAACTTATTACAATGGATCCACTTTGTCAGATAAAAATATAAAAAAGTAGTTATTTTTTAATATACCAACTGCTACAAGATGTAGCGGCTTGGTCTTTAAAATATATATATATATATATTTCTTTCGTTGTCCCACTTTGTCAAATTAAAAGCTAAAAAAAGGTAGGATTTTTTTAATATACCAATCGGTTGAAGCTGTAGCGGCTTGGTCAATTTTTTTTTCTTCTATTGTCCCACCCACTTTGTCACATATAAAGCTAATAAAAAAAAAATACCAAGGGTTATTCTTGCTCACTATAACCAGATCTGTTCATTCATTCATATACTTCCTCCCATCCAAATTATTACTTTTTTTTTAAAACTAATTTGATATGTTAAAAATATTAAAATAATTTATTTAAAAGTCAAAGCAAATTATTACAATTTTTTAAATTATATTGATATGTTTAAACTTTTAAAATAATTTATTAAAAGTTATACCAAATTATTACATTTTTTTACAATTAATTTGATATCATTAATTAGTACCTTTTTCAATAATTTACGAAATATTTGATTTAATAAAAAATTGTACAGAATATTAATTGAAGTTAAAATAAATGCACATTATAAAGCTCATTTTAATATAATACTATACAGAACAAAAGCTAATTAGTTATTAACCATTTTTTCTCAATATACATCTAAGTAATATTAATTTAATAATAATAATATTTATATTAATAATAATTATTTATATTAAAATGAGCTTTATAATGTGAATTTATTTTAACTTCAATTAATATTCTGTAAAAAAATTATTAAATCAAATATTTCATAAATTATTGAAGAAGGTACTAATTAATGGTATCAAATTAATTGTAAAAAATGTAATAATTTGGTATAATTTTTAATAAATTATTTTAAAAGTTTAAACATATCAATATAATTTTAAAAATTGTAATAATTTTCTTTGACTTTTAAATAAATTATTTTAATATTTTTAACATATCAAATTAGTTTTAAAAAAAGTAATAATTCGGATGGGAGGAAGTATATGAATGAATGAACAGATCCGGTTATAGTGAGCAAGAATAGCTGTTGGTATTTTTTTAAAAAAATATTCTTTAATAGCTTTAAATGTGACAAAGTGGGTGGGACAATAGAAGAAAAAAAAATTGACTAACCCGCAACAGTTTCAATCGGTTGGTATGTTAAAAAAAATCTTACCCTTTTGTAACTTTCAATTTGATAAAATGGGACGACAGTATATATATATATATATATATATATATATATATATATATATATATATATATATATATATAAAGATCAAGTGTTACATTTGTAGCGGTTGGTATATTAAAAAATAACTACTTTTTTATATTTTATCTTACAAAGTGGGTCCACTTTAGTAAGTTAAGTTGATCATTATTAAAATAGAAGCCGTTTCTAGTTGTTGTTTGGGCCGCTACAACATGTAGCGGCTGTGTATATTTTATTTCCAATCTCAGCCGTCCATTTAATTGATTTACGACTGACAACTTGATTGCTAAAATAGTGATCTGAGCAACCGGTTGCCATGGATTACTTCCCATATATATATATATCGGTCTAGTTTAATTCTTGCCTTCATCCAATCTCAACTCAAGGCTCACCTCCCATGGCTGCACTTCACCATGACGGTTCGGTCATACAACCGTTGTCTATACTTTTAGCGACGGACAACATATAGCGTCACTAAAAGTATAGACGTCTGTTGTATAACCGAACCGTCGTTGAGTCCGTCGCTAAAGGAGGGTGAACTCGGGTGAGTTAAATAAGGGGTGAGATTAAGATTCGGACTCTATATATATATCATGAAACACAATCTCATTTCTCATCAAACATTAATTCAACTATTATGTCTTCACCAAGTTTCTATCATTCATTACCTCCAATATTATTCTCTTGTTTCCTAATTGTCAATATAACAGCACTAGCTGCTCAACAAACAATATGCCCTTTCCAATCAATATATCAGCTTGGAGATTCACTTCCAGATACCGGCAACCTTATTCGATTACGCCCCATCATTGGTCCAGCACAACCCGCTACCCGCTTACCGTATGGTCAAACTTTTCCCGGCCGCCCCACCGGTCGCTGGTCTGATGGCCTGCTTCTCATTGATTTCGTTGGTAATTAATTAAGTTACCTTTTTATTTCCCTTAATTACTTAAACTAGAAACAACAAACCTAATATCAATCCTCTATAATTTTTGGTTTGTTGACATTATTATTTTCACACATCCCCATTAACTGCAAAATTAGATGGATACAATTTGATCACTTTTTCAGTTAATTTATGAAAAGGAAAATGATATTTCCACATATAATTTTATATTTTTACATGTCTCATAAAGGTAAAATCCACCCTACTATCTTGTGAGAGAATATCACGTAAAAATATCAAAATTATATGTGGAAATAGTGTTTCCATACATCTTGAAATTTAAATTTTTTATGATTTTCTTTTTTTAAAATTCTGAAAGCAACAAGTATGATAACTAGAGTTACTTTTTAGAACATCTTTAGTTGTTCTTCCTGCTAAAATTAAATAACTTTGTATCATTAAATTAAATATGCAAATCGAATTACAAATTAAAAAAAAAGATATTCTAATTTTGGAACTCAATGTGTTTTTTTTGATAATTTTATATTAATAATTATTTTAAACTCGCACATTCTTTTTCCTTGGCGTGCCAAGGATCAAAATCTCAATTTCATGAATACCATGAGTCATACAACTAGACCAAAAGCCACTCGGTAACTCAATGTGTTTGTGTGGTGCAGCTAGGGCTCTTCACCTTCCCCTGTTAAATCCATATCTCGAAAGGACGGCGTCGTTTGAATATGGTGCAAACTTTGCAGTAGCCGGGGCTACAGCACTGGATCAGTCTTTCTTTGCTACCAGGGGCGTTCAAATAATTTCACCTGTCATTAGTCCCCTCAATGCTCAGCTCAATTGGTTTGAAACTTTGCTCAACTCCACTTGCCAAACACCAATAGGTTAGTCGTAACACAATATTTTCAAGTTTGTTATCATAATTGTTAACGTCAAGTTTCACCGGCGCGTCCAATCATAGAATCCACGCGCTAGAACCTGCATAATAACAGATCACACAGAAGCTTGACGGCTTGTACCATCGGGATAAACTCGGTGTGAGAATAATCTGGTAGGCCATTTCACGAGGTTTAACAATGGAGGCAAAATGTTTAGTGCTCAAAAGTAGGTATTACCTCATAATCGTAACCCTGACCTTGTATTTAGAATACTCTCATCACCTTAGAATCCTCCTCCGAGTCGGATTAGGACTCCTAGTCATGGTAGTTACCATAACTTGGGTCCAACACAATCTCCTTACAAGGTGCAAGTGGGATCCAATCCAATCACTACCTTTGGAGTTACCTTATTCAATTATGATTAGGATCCCGAACTCGCACGCAGAAGAGAGCCCCATTTGTGCAGTGTTCCCAAACAATCCCACCATCAGTCCGAGCTTGACCCAAAGGACTCAAGACCAGGCCAACACCACACGATTGAGGTAGGGCTCCGGCCAAAAATGCTCGCAAGCTGAACCCGAAGATCATCCACTAAGATGAGGCTCCGGCCCAAAAGGACTCGGACGCCGACCCGAACACCTCCAACCTCTCCATGGGCTTCAGCCCAGTAGTCTCCTAAAGCCCTTCTAATGTCAGGCCTTCGGCCCACGTGAAGGTCGGTAAAATACTCCCGAACATTGCCCCCCCCCCCCCCAGTCTCTTGTTATAATATATTTATAATTAGAGACTTGAAAAGTCAGACATTCGAAAGGTCACGATGACTAATGATGAGTTATCTGGGGACCCAATGATGCGTCCTCGTTTCAAAAAACATTGCACGCCCTTCCATTCTTGGTCCCACCTTGAGCATTTAATAGCTGCCCTTGGGTAGCGTGCACCTACACCTATAAAAACCCCCTTTCCCCCATCACTGTCACTTTTCCAGATTTCTCGATTTCAAACTCTCTGTCTAACTTTTCCGGCAAGGCGATTTCCGGCGAACAATTGTCCCCTTCCAAACTCTTCCCATTCATACTTTTCTGGTCAATTTCAACGCATTTCCAGCTTCTTTTGATCTCGTTTAACCTCTGAACTTCCATATTCCTATTTTATTTGCCACAAATGGCCGATTTTAACATTCCTCCTTCTGCCACTGAATTAATTCCCCCCTCCGTCACCACCGGCGACCTGGTTCCAGTTGAACTACCGATGGTCCCTTCTGACACCACTCCCTCCTCGATCCTGCCTACTCCAATAAGCGCCGAGGCTAGGGTCCGAAACGCTTATCACTCCAAAGAGGAGTTTTCTCATCTTCACACCCCCTCCACCATCACATCCTCTCCACTCTTCGACGTCCAAATCCTTTACAACATCCCTCCTAAATACAAACTATGGGCACCGAAGCCCGACGAGAAGATGTTCTGGAGGCCCGAGGATGAGTGGATAGTCGTTCCCCTATACAGTCTAAAGTATGGAGTTTGATTCCCTCTTCATGAGTTCATTTCATCCTTTCTGAATTTTGCTGGGATCAGGTTCGCACAACTCGTGCCGAACTCGTACATCCATCTAATTTCTTTCGTTGCACTATGCCAAGAGATCGGGATCTCTCCTGGTCTCGACTTCTTTTTCGCCTTATTCACTGTCACCGGCTCGAAAGAACCCGGCCTGCGACAATTAAACAAACGGGTCAACCGACCCGTCATCATCAAAACCCCTTCGAGTAACAAGGGGTGGCACGACAAGTGGATCTTTATCCGAGGAACCGACCTTCAACTTTTTCCCAACTGGGCTCATCCCGAGAACCCCATAGCCAATGTATCAAAATTCCCGAAGGATCGAGCCGACGCCTTCAAGGCTTTCTACAAAAAGTGGAGCAAAACCGAGTGGAGTCTGACAGTTTTTTCTAGTGAAGCCTGGCTATACAAACATGGACGTAAGTATCTCCCTTCTGACCGATTAATCCCCTATTACATTTTCATCTTTTGTCTCAGATGTTTTATGTCTTAACCCATTCTCTTCTGTGCAGTGACAATTTTCAAGCTCGAAGGGACCGCTGAATCCCTAACTCCACTACCTGTTACCACTGAACCTATTCGTTCGCCGATAACCGACGGCTCTCCCGACGAAAAAACCATCCCTATCACCGAGCTTTCGGTAGGATCAACTTCAGGTCCCGACCCCCTGACCACCAACAGAGTGGCTTTAAGGATGAGCCGAGCGGAGAAAGCGGCTTTGTTGAAGAAGTCCAAGAAGCCTTCCAAGCCGGCCGCCAAAGCCCCCACCACGGTCGTTTCTTCGACCCGCCCGAAACCAACTCTTCTGCCACTTCCTCCTCAAGCCGAGGTGATCGAGGACTCGGAGGATACTGAAGAAGTTCCTCTCGAGCCCCGACCCAAAAAGCCACGACTCACCGAAGACTCTGAACAACAACGTCCTGAACAACAAGTTGTTGTGGCCGATCCAGTCATCGCATCCACACCCACCTTTGGACCGAGCTCCTCCCACGGATCGCCAACTACCTGTTGGCCGAAAAGCCCTTCGGAAGTGTTCCCGTTCAACTTGTTCGATCATTTTAAGCTTTCGGGCGATGACGAACGGTTCAAGGGATTCTCTTCCGAAGAGTTCCTTGTGGCTTATGTTCGGGCCCAGTGTTAGGTAATCCTTAAATTGGTTATCTTTTTCTTATTGCTGTCATATTTTGTTCAACAGGGCTGACCCACTCTTGTGCCACAGGCCAATGCCATCCTGGCAAGAGCCATTCCGCCTCTTGCCAGAACTACCAAAAAGAGGCTCGATTGATGATTTAACGCAGCCTTGACTTTTCGAGGCGAGTAGATCTCGTGGCTGACTGTCGAGCTGAAGAAAGAGAGGGATCTTCATGCCGGCACCCGTAATAGGGCGACTGAGGCTGAGCATCAGGTTGGTGAACTCAAGTCACAATACTCCCTGCTGCAAGAAGAGTTCATCGGCTTGGACAGTCACACCAAAAAACTCCTCGGGGAGAAGAAACATCTGGCCGGCGAGGTCAAGGACCAGGAGAAGGCTATCGATGCCCTGCAGGAGAAGTTTTCCGAGATGATGGCGAAGATGATGCACGTGATGTGGGAAAGCAACGCTTTGACGACTGAAGTCACTGCCCTGCAGGGAGATCTCACCGAGGCCAAGTAGATAGCCATCACTGAATATGAAGAGTCCGATGCTTTGAACGAGAAAGTCATGGCCCAATTTGGAGAAGGGTATGAGACTTATCGGGAAAAGGCTAAGGCAAAGCTAATAGTTGTTGGGCTCAACACCTCCCTTCTTAATTCTTCGGACGAGGAATCCGAAACCGGGGATGACCCTCCCCCCGAATAGCTGTGTTAAGACTTGTTAAATTTTGTACTTCTTCTGTTTCCTTCTTTATCTGTACTTTGCTCGATTCTTACACGATCGGGTCTTGTAAAAATTTAAAGACATGAATGAAGTGTGATAATTTTGTTTATAAATTTTTGTTATCAGTTAAACTCGTGACTAACCTCGATCGGTTATGTCTTCCCGAACCTTCCGATCGGATTGTGCTTGAAGTTTGTCTGATTTAAAAAATTTACAGTTTTCTCAATCAGTTATACTCGTGACTTATCTCAACCAGTGGTGTCTTTTCGAACCTTCTGATCGGACTGTGTCCGAAGTTTTGTCCATTCGAATATTAAGAGTCATATGAATATAGATGAAGTTAAACATCTCCGAAGAGAACTTTTATTTATTTCATTTAAGATTGAAGCAGTTACATGGATAAAGAAAAGAATGACATAACTATTACTGGTAAAATTTTCTAAGTCTTTCAGCATGCCATGTATTCTTTACTTCCGAACCGTTCATTGCTCGAAGTCGGTAAGTACCGGGATTCGGCACCTCTACTACTTCGTATGGCCCCTCCCAGTTAGGCATTAGTTTGCCAGTATTCTGGGGGGGTTGATGCCTCCGACTCCCGGAGGACCAAATCGCCCACTTCAAACCTCTTTAGCTTCACCCTCTGGTTGTAGTGTCGGGCTGTTCTATGCTGATAGACAGCCAACCTCAACATAGCAGAGTCCCGAACCTCTTCCAGCAGATCCAAATTTGTTTTTGATCGTCATCATCATTGTATAGCTCTTTGTCTTCGACCGACTTCGAAGAGTGGGGATCCGATCTCAACTGGTATGAGTGCATCGGTCCCGTATGCCAGTCTAAACGGAGAATCCCCGGTTGTTGTCCTTGGAGTAGTCCGATATGCCCACAAAACACTTAGTAGCTCTTCGGGCCACCGACCCTTTAATTCATCCAACCTTCGTTTTATCCCGTTGAGTAGGGTTCGGTTGATCACTTCCACTTGACCATTCGATTGGGGATGAGCGATCGAGGTCTTGCGATGCTGAATTCCCAACTCCTTCAGAAAGCCCTCGAACTTTGACCACACAAACTGTCTGCCATTATCTGAGACCACTGCCATCGGGATACCAAAACAATAAACCACTCCTTCTTTGAAAAATTTAAGACATTCTTATTCGGTAATCCTCTGCAATGGTTTGGCTTTGACCCATTTCGTCATATAGTTGATAGCCACGATCACAAAACTAACTTGTCTTCGGCAGAGGCCCTAGGATGTCGATTCCCCATACAGCAAAGGGAATCGGGGATAGGACCGAATACAACTCTTCAGAAGGTTGATATGGGATTGTGCTGTTCAGCTGACACTTGGGGCACCTTCTGACGAATTCCTTGGCCTCAGTGTAGATAGTTGGCCAGTAATACCCCTGCCTCAAAATCTTGTGCGCCAGTGACTTGGCCCCCATGTGATCCCCACAAATCCCTTCATGTACTTCCCTAAGTGTATAGTCTGCTTCCGAGGGAGTTAAGTATTTGAGTAGGGGAGAACTGAAAGCCCTACGGTATAGATCCCCATCAATGAGGACGAAGTTTGAGCTTTGGTGTTTGACTTGTCTTGCTAGGATTCGGTCTGAAGGGAGAATCCCATCTGCCAAGTAGGAGATATAAGGCGTGAGCTAGCAGTCAAGTCGGTCCAAGGCTAATACATCTGTCTTCGGTACACTTGGGCGTTCTAAGACCTCCAGATAGACCGACCCGTTGAAGGAGCTTGCTTCGGTGGTTGCCAACCTGGCTAGGGCATCTGCTACCGTATTATCTGACCGATCAACTCCCTGACAACTGTGCGATGCGAAGTATGTGAGCTTATCTTTCACTGTGGCAAGATATTTTGACATTCTTGCTCCCCGAGCCTCATATTCCCCTGATAGCTGCTTGACCACCAGCTGCAAATCACTGTAAATGACCAACCTCTGTACTTCCAGGCTTCGGGCCAATCAGAGCCCAGCTAGTATAGCCTCGTATTCTGTTTCATTGTTTGTGGCCTTGAACTGAAACCGAATTGCCTGCTGGACTTTGAACCTTTCGGGACTTGTCAAAATGACCCCTGCTCCGTTGACGTCCGAAGTCGACGATCCGTCCACATATAGAGTCCACGAGGCAAACCTCTGTTGGGTTTCGGTCACCGCGCTCACGTTTAGCTCTATAAAGGAACACTCTACCATGAAATATGCTAAGGCATGCCCTTTGATTGCCGTTCGGGGATGGTATTCTATAGCAAACTGTGTTAATTCCATCACCCATACGGCCAACCGACCTGATACCTCTGGCTTATGCAAAATCTTTTTTAACGGCTGATTCGTGTACACCACTATTAGCCGACCCTGGAAATAGTGCCTGAGCTTCCTGCTGGCAATTATTAAGGCATAGGTGAACTTTTCCAGGTTTGGATATCTTGTCTCTGCATCCCGAAGAACATGGCTGACATAATATACTGGGAACTGCTTTCCCCCCTTGTCACGTACCAGTGATGCCCCTACTGCCATTGGACTTGCGGCCAGGTAAAGGTATAAGGCTTTCGAAGGGATCGGCTTCATCAGTAATGGTGCTGAGGACAAGTATTTCTTGATCCCTTGGAACGCGTCTTCACATTCCGAAGTCCACTGGAAACTTTTCTCGTTCTTTGGCCCCTTGAGAGTGTCGAAGAAGGGTAAACATCTTTCTGCCGACCTTGACACGAACCTCCTAAGGGCTGCTATCTGGCCCGTTAACCTCTGCGCATCTTTGTATGTTTTTAGAGACCTCATGTCTAAGATCGCCGCAATTTTCTCTAGGTTTGCTTCGATTCCTCTTTTGCTGACCAAGTATCCCAAGAACTTTCCTGAACCCAGACCGAAGGTACATTTGGCTGGGTTTAGCCTCAGTTTGTGTTTTTTTAACGTTTCGAAGCAGTCTTCTAGGTCCTCAAGATGATCCCGGACTGACCTACTTTTTACGATCATGTCGCCCACGTACACTTTCATACTTCGGCCTAGCTGCCTTCTGAAAACAAAATTCATCATCCGTTGATAAGTTGCCCCTGCGTTCAGTAATTCGAAGGTCATCTTTCGATACGCATATATGGCCCGATGAGTGATGAAGCTTGTC
The DNA here is from genome assembly GCA_020205615.1 of Panax quinquefolius. Taxonomy (NCBI): domain Eukaryota; kingdom Viridiplantae; phylum Streptophyta; class Magnoliopsida; order Apiales; family Araliaceae; genus Panax; species Panax quinquefolius. The sequence goes on along the minus strand of CM035153.1, from coordinate 68,662,101 downwards.
TTCGGGATATCTTCCTTATCCATCAAAATCTGGTGGTATCCCGAGAAAGTGTCCATGAAGCTCAGCATGCTGTACCCCGACGTGACGTCAATTAACTGATCTATGTTAGGCAAAGGGTAGAAATCTTTCGGGCAAGCCTTGTTCAGATCAGTGTAATCAATGCATAACCTCCACTTTCCGTTCTATTTCTGTACCAGAACTACATTCGCTAGCCACTCGGGGTAGTCGATTTCGAAGATGAACCCCGCCTCCAGCAGTTTGGTGATTTCTTCGTCTATGATCTTCTGCCTTTCCGGGGCGAAAATCCTTCTTCTCTGTATAACCGGCTTTCTCTTCGGGTCCGTATGCAGCCTATGTAGCGCCACCGACTCACTCACCCCAGGCATGTCGCTAGGTTCCCAAGCAAAGATATCGGCATACACCCGAAGCAAGTCCACCAGACCTGTCCGTAATGGTTCGGTTAATCCTGCCCCAATCTTGATCAATTTTTCTGCATTCCCCGGTATCAACTCAACATCTTCCGTCTCTTCTGCTGGCAGTGCCATCGGCTTTCGGTACTGCTTTCGGTAAATGGCTCTATCTCGATGGTCATTGCTTGTTTCTGTTTGCTGACCCCGACCCCTGAGGAAATCAAGGTATTCCGATAGCACCTTCGGGCGATATCAATGTCTCCTTTTACCTCCCCTATCCCGTTCGGTGTTGGAAACTTAATCTTGAAGTGAGGGATGGATGTGACTGCTTGCAAGGCCGCCAGTGTCGGTCTGCCCAAGATGGCGTTGTAAGCCGAATCCACTTGTACTACAAAAAATTTCACAATTATTTCTGCTTGTTGGGGGGCTGTGCCGAACCTGACTGGTAACTCGATGGTGCCCGAGACATGCACCGGGTCCCCGCTAAAACCATACAACGGGCCTTCTCCCCCCAATTCCATCTTCTTCCCTTCTAAATCCATCCTCTGGTAGGCGTATGCATTATCTGATATGTCATCGAGGATCCATTATCGATCATCATCCTTTTCATCTCATCGTCCCGGCAGGCACATGCGTATTATTACCACTGCCCCATCATGTGTTTCAATATGATCGGTAGGATAGTCTTCATCCGAGAATGAGATGGATACTCCTGAATATGTCCTATCCTTTCTGGGCGATGAGCACTCACCAAACAACCACGACTTGAGATGCCCTCCTCTTCCTTAGGTTACCGCCCTATCGACCACTTTGAAATCACATCAATATCCCCTTGGGCCTGTGGATGCGGTTGCGGTTGTGCTTCCAGAGTCGGTTCCCTGTTTTCCTCCCGGGGGACTTCTGAACCTTCTCGACCGACCACATACTGCACCAGTTGCCCATTCTGGACGTTCTTCTCTATCAGATCTTTCAGGTTGTTACACTCCTCCGTCGTATGCCCCCGACAGTGATGATATGCATAATATTTGTCTTGGCCCTTCTTCCCAGGCTTGGGGATCGCCGGGCATGGCTCGAAGAATGGCTTATTCCTCATCTCTTCCAATATCTTCGTCCGATCAGTGTTGAGTGCGGTGTAGACCTTATTGACATTCTTGTTCGGGAAAGATGGTCATCCGCTGCCCGAACCTCCCCCATTGTAGCTTTTCTTACCGTAATTATCCGACCTCCCCTGATTATCTGACTTCTGATAATTCTGCTTATCCTGATCCCTGGACTTCTCATAAGATTGAGAGTGCGGTTTGAAGTTCCCCATTGCCTCTTCAATTGCTAACAATTTATTATATTTAAAGAAAAATAGAGAAAACATATACATCTTTAATAATCCCTAAGTTACAAATTATAAGGTTACTGTTGACTTTTGAGAGTCAGTTCCAAACATTTTCTAACTCAAAAATTGATATGATTCATAATATTCCTCCTACGTGTCATCATAGTTTCATTATTGTGGCATTATTAATTATTAAACTAATAATTTATTATTTTTAAGGTTAAATATAAAATAAAAATATGTCCTTAATATTTTCTCTATTATTTCACATTATAATATCATTGTTGACTTTAAAAGTCAATTGAAAACATTTTCAAACTCTTAAGAGAGATGATTCATAAAAAATGTTAAATAATAAATCAACAATTAGTAATAATTTTTAGATAGTATGTAATATTCATGATTGTATTGATGATATTCATGTCAATTTTTAAATAACAATTTTATATTTTGAAAGGTTTGGAGTATTAACAACTTTTGCAAATGAGATTGTCGGAGTATTATCTAATTAATCAATTTGAGTATGGATGATCAGAATGTTCAAGAAGGCTGAGGAGGGTTCTGGTCTTTGTTGGTGAGTTTGGAGGTAATGACATTGGATATTTTCTAGTTCAAGGCAAATCTATTCAAGAGATTCAGACTGTCATTCCACCGGTTGTTGCGGCCAACACAAATGCTGTTAGGGTAAGCTTTATGTTTAAAAGTTTATTGTTTTTTTTGGTAATTAAGTTTTTTTTTTTAAAAAAATTAAAATAAAAAAAATATGTTTGGTAATCTTTGTATTAATATTTAATTTTAATAATTTAACATATAATAATTATTTATACAGATTTAATACGTCAAAATAAGTATTTATACAAATTTAATAAGTCGAACGGTATTCTATACGGTCAAATCGTATACAAAAACGTGTCTACCGAAAAATTAGGGATTCTGGCCAATAAATTGGTCGGAATCTGAAATTGTGGACTACATTGTATGCAATTAGGTATTTGATGTTATAAATTGTACTCAAATTCTTTATGGGTCAAATTATGAATACGGTAATACTTAATGTAATGGAAGTATATTTAGCCTTACTATTAATCACATTCAAAACAGGAAGTGATCAGGCTTGGCGCTGTCCCAATAGTAGTTCCTGGAAATTTTGCACAGGGATGTTTCCCGTCTACCTTGACTAATTTACCTAATGATGATCCGAATGCGTATGACGAATTGGGGTGCTTAATTTATGTAAATGACCTTATACAACTTCTGAACAACAATATTCAACAAGCTTTGGACATGCTCAGAAAAGAATTTGCTGATGTTGTCATAATCTACGCGGATTACTACTCGGCCTTTCTTTCAGTTCTTAATCGAGCACCCTTTCTTGGTCAGTTTCTTCAGATTAAACAATCAAGTAATCATTTAATATATATGTAGATATATGTGTGTGTCCTAATAGTAACTTTTGTCAAGCTATTAGAAATATATACAAACTATTTCTTTTGCACAAAAATCATTGTATTTTTGAACAATTATCAAAAAAATTCTAAAATTTACCATATGAGCTGACATGTCAGCTGACATTTGCATATGAGTTTGGTCAAATTTTGGGCATTTTTGATGATTATTTAAAACTTCAATCAAAATAGTTTGTAAATATTTCTGATAGTTTTACAAGAGTTCGATTTTTTCAGTCATGAAATTGTTTCAATATATACAAACTCCATAACATTTACCACTGCCATGATATATCTAATTCATGCATAATATCATGAATGATGGATACAAATTTTTGACTGCTACTTAGGCTTAGGGACTGTTTGTTTAGAATCTGAATTGGAAATTAATCTAAATTTGAATAAGGTAGGTCGTTTGTTTTTAGTGCGAATAATTTGAATCGGTAAGATGGGACGGTGAATGGTTAAGTTTCAGATTTTTTTAGTTGAATGGCTGAATAAGCAGCTGAATGAAGTAAATTTTTTTAAAAAAAATAAAAAAATAAAAAAAAATATTAACTATTATATTAAGTAATTTAAATAAATTTACAACAATTTTAAATTTTTTCCAGATGGATAAAATAATAAAATTTTGTCATTCGAGATATTTTTACATGTCAATTATCAAACAGATTTTTTAATTCAGATTCAGATTCAACTCATTCAGATTCAGATTCAGCTCATTCAGATTCAGATTCATTAAATTTTTATCAAACACCCCCTTACTATTAGCAATGGATTCGGTTACCATGAAATTAACTTCACGTAGTAAGTTAATCAATTAGCCGTCTGATCTTGTGTGAGGAGAGATCACCCCAACAGACGCCATGTTTATTAATTATATTGGTCGATTATTTAAAAGTTAACTTCACGCTAATGGCTCTATTAAGTAATATGTTTGAAAAAGTATCTAAAAATATCACAAGTCTAGCGGTAAATATACCTAACTTGGTTAATGTTGTTTCGTTTCTTTATGTTATTGTTATGATTATTGCATAAATTCAATCATGAAGAAAAAAATTAAACACAGGAAATTAATATTTTCACGTGAGTCTCTCTCACATGAGACTCACTCATATGAAAATATCTTCTTTTTTCTCATGTGAAATATCAGTTTCTAAAAAAATGCGAAGAAAATTAAACCTTACATTGAACTATAGATTTCTTCATAACTACTTTGTATTATTCATTGTTTGTAGGATTTGATCAAACATCGGTACTGAAATCTTGCTGCGGGATAGGAGGCTCACATAATTATGATCCAAATAGAGGATGTGGATCTGTAGGTGTGCGAGTTTGCTCTTACCTAGCTAAATACATACACTGGGATGGCATGCATCTAACACAAGAGGCTAATCGCCGTGTTTCAGACATTATTATAGGAGATATACTATCCAAAGTCCAGTGCATTTGGTAGGTATATAAATTGTGTTGAACAAGTCCAAAAGCCACTTCAAACATGAAGGCAAGTCAGAATATTAATATTTAGGTGTATGGCACTCATTTGGCTAGTTTGTTTGCGTGTGAGATTCAACTATTTATACTATTTTAATACCTTTAAGCAATTATTTATGGTTGAATAGTCTTACGATGACAATCGTAAGTGTTGACGTCAAATTTTGTATGCCTGACGAAATCACCAAAACAGCAGGCCAAAATCGCGCTAACGGTTGATGGAGTAGTTGATTATATCAAACTCACAAAATACATTCACACAAACATAAATAAAGAGATATAAATATGAACACAAGAATTTACGTGAAAACCCAATTGGGAAAAACCACGGAGAGAGAGAGTAATCCACTATAATAATATTGGGAGTACAAGTTGATAATATGGAGAGTACAAGTTGTGTATTTGTGTTGTATCTCTTGTGTGTGTTGTCTCTCTAAAACCCTAGCTTGTAGTCATATATATAGAAGCCAGCTCCCCCCGTATCCTACTAGGAGAAGGACTCCTTATCCCTCCAAATAAGGAAACACATTCCTATTTTAATAAGAACTCTCCCACTATCATAATAAATACATATGGGCCATCACCAGACCCGGACCATTAAATAGACTGGGTTGCACCATGGCTAGACTCAAATAATCACATCCCAACATTGCCCCCCAGTCTCTTATTTATAAAGAACTTATAAATGAGAGACTATACAAATATATCCCAACGAAACGACCATATTTGCCGAATTGAAAATATCACGCCATGCGTCGAACTAAAATTGTTGGCTCCCCATATTGTCGCCTCACTACTCTTGATTACTTCTAAATAGATAAACAATTGCCCTTATAATATTGCTACTAAAGAACCAACGTTATCACAACCGAACCAACCTTATACCAACCGAACCAACCTTATACCAACCGAATATAGAGAACCAACCTTATCACAACCGAATATAGAGAACCAACCTTTATCCCAATCGAACCAACCTTATACCAACCGAACCAACCTTATCACAACCGAAGATATAAAGAACCAACCTTATCACAACCGAATATAGAGAACCAACCTTATCACAACCGAAGACATAAAGAACCAACCTTATCACAACCGAAGATATAAAGAACCAACCATATCACAACCTCCTTAACCAACCCTTGCCCCCCAGTCTCTTATTTATAAAGAACTTATTTATAAGAGACTATTCAAAAAGTCTCCATGGAATTTTTATCCTCGGGACTTTTATCCTCGGGATTTATATCCTCGGGACATTTATGTCCTCGGGACTTTTATCCTCGGGATTTATATCCTCAGGACTTTTATGTCCTCGAGACTTTTATCCTCGGGACTTTTATCCTCGGGACTTATATCCTCGGGATTTATATCCTCGAGATTTATATCCTCGAGATTTATATCCTCGGAACTTTTATCCTCGGGATTTATATCCTCGGAACTTTTATCATCGGGATTTATATCCATAGAATGTTCATCCTTTCGGGAGACCAAAGCCTTCTCGAAGGACGTTTGTCTGGCCTTATAACCCCTCCGACCTTATGTTGCCATAATATCCGTCCCGACCCCTGTGGGAGGCTTTGATCAGACTTTATATCTGCCGAAGGTAAACAACCGACGATAAGATAAAACCGGTGTGATATAGTCCAGGCAAACTGCAATTATCCGAAGAGGATTGTTGTTGCCCGACGTGAGTTGTTGCCCAAAGTGTCACAGATAACAATTTTTGACTGTGGAAGTGTGCTAAAATCTGAACTCTGATTCTGACTTTAGTGTCGAAGTTGGAGTTGATGTCCTTGAAGACAAAGCGAAATGGCGAATGTTTCTGGCCCTGTTTTCAGGATGAAGATTTTTTTCATGAGCTCCTCTATTTGAGACTGCTGATTCAATACTCCGGAGTCCGAACTATTCTTCTCTTGATTTAAGTTGCAAAACGATGAATTAGTCTCATCCTTTTATTACTCCGAAGGGATGACGATGGTAAAATCTGAAGAATGGTGAGGTTTGTTTACTTAACATTCGCTTGAAATCTTCATCATTAACCTCTTATCTTGAAAATACCGAGGTGTATGAGTTAATACTCGTGGACTCGCATGGGCCACCATTTTTATTTTATTGTTTTTTCTTCCGGTCTTCATATTAGAGAAAATCCAAGAGATGAAGCGGTATTTTATGGGTGAACCCGGGATTCGCGCCTTGATGTTGCCAAGCTCTCCACTTTACATTTCTTTATAATTCTGACTAATTTTGAGATCGTCCACCATGCATAGTTGATTGCCGCCACAATCCATGAGTTATAGAAGTAGCTCTTTGTTGAAAAGTAATTATATGGGCATGACCCTGTTCGTTTCCAATCCGAAATGTCGCTGCTCGATGCAAACATAGAAGAAGCTGATATAAAAAATTCTGAATTTGTTAATTTCTTTGGCTTTTGGAACACTAAAAATTCCCTTCTATGCGAATCCATTTGATATCAGGGACAGCTGAAGCGACTACCGAAGTGATGTCCAAAGCAAATGTCTTGCTGAAGAGAAAATAATTTGCCGGAACCAAAGTCCGAAGAGAAGGGGAGCAGACGAAGAAAGGGGGAGCAGACGGAAAAAACCTTGCCCAAATATGATTGAAGTGAATAGGCATCCTTATTTAGATCCGAAGATGAAGACTGATCCCTTGCGGGTACCCGAACTGCCTGTAGCTCTCCTCTTTTTTAAAATTTTAACACGCCCATATCAATAGATTGCTTTCTGTTTCTAGATTGCACACCATGGTGATATTATGTATGGTTGTACCTCCAACAGTTTTGCTGTCAAAATACCCATTACAGTGGATCTGTTAAAGCATATAATGAAACTGAGGAATCATCCAAAAACCCAAGTTGGGTTTTTTGTCATATTAGTTTGAACAGTAAAAAGGGAAATCAAGAAATTTTAATAGCGAATAGTATAGGGATTTATTTAGAACCCAAATCAAGAAAGTTGAGATCCTTGTGATAATACATGATTCGAGTAGATTAAGGAGTTGCATGTGATGACATAGAAAAGTGGCTCCCTCCTTCCCACTTTCCAAAAGAAAGACTGGAGAGACATGAAATCTTTTATATAAATAGTATATAATTTATGTTAATTTATACTGCCATGTGGCTGTCTAGTCCATGTTACAAAATCAGAAAAGAGTTCAGGACCTTTTATGTACGAAATTTATATTATATCACAGGTAAAGTAATAGCAATAATCAGGATAATTTAATTAATAAAAAAGAATCACTTATCTTTTTTTTATGTAGGATCTCCTTCTTGGTGAATCGGTGATTTTTCGAATAGAATTTTGTTTCCCACAGACGACGCCAATGTTAACGCCAAATTTTGTACGCCTAACGAAATCACCAAAACAGCAGGCCAAAATCGCGCTAACGGTTGATGGAGTAGTTGATTATATCAAACTCACAAAATACATTCACACAAACATAAATAAAGAGATATAAATATGAACACAAGAATTTACGTGGAAACCCAATTGGAAAAAACCACGGAGAGAGAGAGAGAGAGAGAGAGAGAAAGTAATCCACTATAATAATATTGGGAGTACAAGTTGATAATATGGAGAGTACAAGTTGTGTATTTGTGTTGTATCTCTTATGTGTGTTGTCTCTCTAAAACCTTAGCTTGTAGCCATATATATAGAAGCCACCTCCCCCCGTATCCTACTAGGAGAAGGACTCCTTATCCCTCCAAATAAGGAAACACAATCCTATTTTAATAAGGACTCTCCCACTATCATAATAAATACATATGGGCCATCACCAGACCCGGACCATTAAATAGACTGGGATATACCATGGCTAGACCCAAATAATCACATCCCAACAGTAAGAATCTCTCCGCGTAGGAATCTGTTATGAACGGTTGAAGAATTTTAAAGAATCTAAGGTTCTTAACTGCATTTAATCTAAGAAGATATGATCACTACAAATACAAGACAACACCATAATTCTTATATCATATTATTTTCAGCACTAAAGTTTTAAGCCTTCATTGTGAACCTTATTTAACATTTACTAATTCTCACACTTTGATTTATCTCCTAAGTAATCTGCATCATCAAGTTTTCTACGTGTAACTTTATTTCGCATGTAATTAAACGTACTATTAGTGATTGGATGTGTGGACAAATCTTAGTGTTAACAGACCAGTTAATATCAAAAAGGGTACTATATATTCAATCCCAACTTCCACATTCTCGGATTTAAACCTGACAATTTAATTTACAAATTAATATTAACCAAAACGACTGAGTTAATTAACAATTTAAAATTATTTGAATTGACTAAAGTTTAGAATCATATTTTTTAAAGAAAAACAAGACTCATTTTTTTTTTCGAGTTCCAAATTATACCTATAGTAAAAGTGGTGTATGGTCTGTACGATGGTCTCATTATGCTTTTAGGTGGTTTCTTTTGCTTTCATCAATTTTCAGCAACTTTCAATAGGCTTTTGTTTTTCCTTCTAAAAACAAAATACTTCGAAAACTTTTAACGATTTATTACAATGGAGAACTCATTGAGGAAAACTGTCGGTAACGCTTAATGTTACTAAATAAAATTCATGTCCGTGTTCCTTTTGTTTTTATTCAATAATTATGTTGTACGATACAAATTATAATATAAATTTATATTAAATATTTAATTATACATAAATATAAAAAATAACCCACATATTATTAATTTATAGGAATTTTTACGTGATTCAATTTTACTTTGTTTAAGTTTTCACTCGTTTCCCATTAAATTAACTTTTAATTATAATAAAGTTGAAACTATTATTTTTTTAAAGAAAATTTATCATCTTAGCATATTATTAATTTCTATTACGTTAATTTTATTGTAATACGAAAAAAAACAATAATAATAAATAAATATTAAATAATAAAAATTATTTTGTTTTAAAACATATTAATTGGACTTTGTTATTTATTGGGTCAACTAATCATTTAATTTAGGAATAATTACATATCCTATTACATTTTTAAAATAATTACAACAATAGTTCACTCAAAATATTTACACAATTAATACACTTTTATATTTATTTACAATATTAGTGCAATTAGGATTCCTTAATTTAGGGAATTAGTATGCAATTAGGATTCTTTAATTTAGGGGATTAATATTGATTTATTTATTAAATTAAGTAATTAATAAGTAAATTATATAGCAGACCTTCTCTTTCCTTAATAAAAATCACGCTTCCTTCGCCCTTGTCAGTCTTCTCCTCCGCCCTCCTCCACCATTAACGCCATTCTCCTCCGCCCTTCTCCTCCATTAACGCCATCCTCCACCATTAACCTAGACAGTCCCAACTTGTTAACGCCATCCTCCACCTGCGATTTTTTCATATACGATTCTTTGCGATTTTTTATAATACAATTTGGTAGCCAAACATTCATACCAAGGTAACCAATTCAGTGTTATTAGGTTTCTAATTTATTTTTAAAAAATCTATTATAAATTTTTTTATTTAATGGTGCAGTTGGTAGCTAACACTTTATACAAATGTAACAAATTCAGTTTTATTGGGTTAACAATTAATTAAAAAAAAACTATTGTAGATTTTTTTTATAATGCAGTTAGTAGCCAAACCTTAATACAAAGGTAACCAATTCAGTTTTATTAGGTTACCAATTAATTATAAAAAATCTATTATAAATTTTTTTTCATAGTGCAGTTGGTAGCCAAACCTTAATACAAATGTAACCAACAAAAACTAAAATTGTTACCTTTGAAAGTTTTGGTTACCAACTCAAGACTTGCAATTTTGATTGCTACCCACAAAACTAAAATGGTTACCTTTGTATAAATATTTGGATACCAACTGCACTAAAATTTATCTTTTTCTCCTTTTAATTTCTGGACTAAATCAACCTTCGTCATAATGGCAGCTGTGGCCGTAATGGATGAGGAGATCGGCGTCCATGGCGGCTACACCTTCAACATCTATAGATCTACATCTTCAAGGTGTTGAAGCGGCGGTGAAGGGGAGGAGGAAGACGACGTTGCCAAACTTTGAATATTTAAATTTTAATTATTATTTTTGAATTTGAATTTATTTTTGTTGTTAGATCCAAGATATTTGAATTTGAATTATTAATTAAGGTAGTTATTTCTCCTTGATTTTAGGTTTCCTTATTATTATGAATTGAATCATATACTAATTCCCTAAATTAAGGAATCCTAATTGCACTAATATTGTAAATAAATATAGAAAGTGTATTAATTGTGTAAATATTTTATGAGTGCACTAATAGTGTAATTACTTTCTAAATGTTGTATATTATTGTAAAGGACCCTTTAATTTATATGGGCTAATAAACGTTAATAAGGGATGGATAAATTAATTTGGTAAAAATTGGGCCCTAAAATTTATTTGGGTCTAATGTATATTTGTGTAATTTTAAATCCTATTAAATTAAAAGAATCAGTCAAACATATTAATTAATAATTAAATAACTAAAACCTAATTATGCTTTATTAAGTCTGATGAGACAAATCGTGGGAATAAAACTTAAAAGAAAGGAGGAGGAGGCAGCGAGAGATTTAAGAAACAAAGCAGGTGACTTTTTTTTTTTGTATATCATTAACTGTTGGCTAATGGACAGGATTTGTTTATTCCTTAGAAATGAATTACTTTGATTGGGTCATATCTTTTTAATTGTGTGATTGAGAGGTCTGAACAGATGGTACATATGTATAGGTATGTTCACAGTTGTAAATTGTAAATATATAGCATAAAAACAAAGTTTTAATTGGTTTTGACAGAATGTATATATATATATATATATATATATATATATTAATTTATTAGATTACCATGGTGTGTGTGTGTGTGTATATATATATATATATATATATATATATATATATATATATATATATATAATGATAATACTTAAATTTCTAAATAAAAGCGAGAAGTAATCATTAAAAGATTAATATATTGTAATGTGAGTTTGTATTGTAGTTTGGTGTAGTCAGGGAAAATAATTTTATATTAATATAATTTATAATTAATAACTTACTTATAATTGTATTATTATTATTTATTAGATCGACGGAGGGGAATTTAAAGAGTATTTGAAATATAAATTTGGGTATTGCATTATCGATTCTAGGTACGGATTCCGTACTCTTTCAGTGAGACTCTTTTGTTTTTGATTCGTTCATTTCGTTATTCGTTTCAAAAATTAGTATCGCCTCTCATAATTGTTCCCTGTCAATTGATTGTGATAAATTTGTTTTGGCGTTATATTAGAACTCATATTTGTACTATTTAGACTAGTGTATCATGTCTAAAATTTATTTTGATATTTATAGTGATGTACATGTTGTAGACACTCGAAATTTTTTTTTCATTATCGACGTTGCAGGAAGGCTGATTCATCTTTCGGAGATAACCCTGAAAGACAGCTTACATCCATTCTGGATACTACTGGAAGTTCAAGTTCAAAACCCGGGACACACACCGGGAACATCATTTCCAACCCCATAACACACACTGGAAGGATCATTTCCAACCTCGGAGATAACCCCGAGTTTCGTCCTTGGCGATAACCCCAAGGAGTGTTGCAGTTCCGACGATAACTCCGGAAATGCTTGTTTCCCTAAATTAAGGAATCCTAATTGCACTAATATTGTAAATAAATATAGAAAGTGTATTAATTGTGTAAATATTTTATGAGTGCACTAATAGTGTAATTACTTTCTAAATGTTGTATATTATTGTAAAGGACCCTTTAATTTATATGGGCTAATAAACGTTAATAAGGGATGGATAAATTAATTTGGTAAAAATTGGGCCCTAAAATTTATTTGGGTCTAATGTATATTTGTGTAATTTTAAATCCTATTAAATTAAAAGAATCAGTCAAACATATTAATTAATAATTAAATAACTAAAACCTAATTATGCTTTATTAAGTCTGATGAGACAAATCGTGGGAATAAAACTTAAAAGAAAGGAGGAGGAGGCAGCGAGAGATTTAAGAAACAAAGCAGGTGACTTTTTTTTTTTTTGTATATCATTAACTGTTGGCTAATGGACAGGATTTGTTTATTCCTTAGAAATGAATTACTTTGATTGGGTCATATCTTTTTAATTGTGTGATTGAGAGGTCCGAATGGATGGTACATATGTATAGGTATGTTCACAGGTTGTAAATTGTAAATATATAGCATAAAAACAAAGTTTTAATTGGTTTTCAATGAATATATATATATATATATATATATATATATATATATATATGAATAATACTTAAATTTCTAAATAAAACGAGAAGTAATCATTAAAAGATTAATATATTGTAATGTGAGTTTGTATTGTAGTTTGGTGTAGTTGGGGAAAATAATTTTATATTAATATAATTTATAATTAATAACTCACTTATAATTGTATTATTATTATTTATTAGATTGGACGGAGGGGATTTAAAGAGTATTTGAAATATAAATTTGGGTATTGCATTATCGATTCTAGGTACGGATTCCGTACTCTTTCAGTGAGACTCTTTTGTTTTTGATTCGTTCATTTCGTTATTCGTTTCAAAAATTAGTATCGCCTCTCATAATTGTTCCTTGTCAATTGATTGTGATAAATTTGTTTTGGCGTTATATTAGAACTCATATTTGTACTATTTAGACTAGTGTATCATGTCTAAAATTTATTTTGATATTTATAGTGATGTACATGTTGTAGACACTCGAAATTTTCTGCACACCTGTTACTGACATTGCAGGAAGGCTGATTCATCTTTCAAAGATAACCCTGAAAGACAGCTTACATCCATTCTGGATACTACTGGAAGTTCAAGTTCAAAACCCGGGACACACACCGGGAACATCATTTCCAACCCCAGAACACACACTGGAAGGATCATTTCCAACCTCGGAGATAACCCCGAGTTTCGTCCTTGGCGATAACCCCAAGGAGTGTTGCAGTTCCGACGATAACTCCGGAAATGCTTGTTTCAAACACATGCTATCAGCTTCAATCTCAAACCTCCTGTCGAGGCACTCATCCCTCAGACCCGGAGCTAACAACGGGTAGACAGGCACACTCACAAGATGACCTTGCGGCATTCAAACACTTGCAGTAGTCCAATCTCAGATGTAACCCTGAGCAACGCCTGCTTTCAACTCAAACCGGCGATAACCCCGGTGAGGAGTCCAACGTCATCTTGCCACATCAACACCTATGCATCGTCTCAACACTTCATACATACATACATACAACAATGTCCCACAAGAACCGAGGAGTTACAATCCCGAGTGACTATTACGCGTGGCAGTACACCGGATAGAATTTGAAGCTTGAAGACTATGGGCATGGTCCCCTCTTCCTAACTTCGTACAACCTCTAATCCATGTCATTGTGTAACTCTCGACACAAGCGGTTCGAAGAAGGTCACATATGTGACGCCCCCAAAATAGGTATACACCACACCCATTCTGAGTCGCCAAATACATGGTACAGAAACAACTACAACTTTATTATTACAACAGTAAAACTGTGAGTTTAAATACAAATATTATCTTTTAGACAATATCTATACTCAAATAAATCCCCATCACATTTATTGATACATTATTTTACAAAAATGGTGAGGACTACTAAACAACTCTCTCTAGAACCTTCATTCCATACCCCGACTAGTACTCGCTACATTCTCGCCTCCTGAGAAGAAAAATGGAATAACAAGAAAAAGTGTGAGCTCAACTAGCCCAGTAAAGAATACTATGACTAAGATAATATACAACAAATTATCGTTAGTCTCCAACAGGGAAAAATCTGATAGAATACAATAGACAACAAGTTTCAGATCAATATTCATAATTGAAATAATAATTCATGTAAGAGTTACGTAGAGAATGAAATCTACTATAATCTATGAATTTAACAATCCATCATCAATATTTTATCCCCGTAACATCAATCAATATTCATCTCAAATCAAATATTCATCTTTGCACCACAGCCAAAGATATTCATCAATCGGTCATGTTCATCTCAACACTGCTCATCTTTGCACTAAAGGCCAAAGATATTCATCATTTCGGTCATGTTCATTTAAACACTGCGCCATCTTTGCACTATGTGCCAAAGATATTCTTCAGAAATCATTCATCTTTGCACTACAAAGCCAAAGATATTCAATAATATCATCATTTAAGATCGAGGATGATGAAAATATTTTTAAAGAACGAATCCAAAGGAAACAAAATGACAAGGATTAAGGATTAAGGATTCGTACTTTGTTTTATCCATGTCCAACAATACCTCAAAAATAATCATAGTGGTGTAAAATTCAAGAATGATCAAAACATGGATACAATCAAAGCTAGTATCCAAAATAGATATTTTGGACGAAAAGAAGAAATTTTATTTTTCGATGAATAGTGCCGTATACGTGAATAGTGCCGTATACGTGAATAGTGCCGTATACGTGAATAGTAACTCCGACACCAAAAGATAGAAATTCCACAAAAAAACATTTTCACGCTTCATGAATAGTACTCGTGAATAGTAACTCGTGAATAGTAACTCATAAATAGTAACTCGTGAATAGTAACTCATGAATAGTAACCCCGACATGAAAAAGTTCCAAATTTAATAAAAACTTCAGATCAACATTTCAAAGATAATGATATCAAGAAATAATATCATTACTGAAAAAATAATATCCCTTACCTCAAAGAATCAATACTTCTAAGGAAAGGCTCAAGTGATCTTTGAATGAAACTTCAGATCGAACAAAGAACTCTCAAAGTATCTAAATACTCACAAAATACGCTCAATAATATATAGAGAGAAAGAGAGAAAACTTTGTTTCGTGTGATTTTCAATTCTAACTTAGCCCTCTATTTATAGAAAATGTTAGCCCACACCAAGCACTTGACCGCCACCGATGGCTTTTTACCGCTACTATTGCCACCCACCACATTTGAAATAAAATTCAGCACATTTCTTCACCAACCACAAGTGGGGCCCACCAATTCTAGAATTTTCCACCAAAATCAT
The DNA here is from genome assembly GCA_020205615.1 of Panax quinquefolius. Classification (NCBI taxonomy): domain Eukaryota; kingdom Viridiplantae; phylum Streptophyta; class Magnoliopsida; order Apiales; family Araliaceae; genus Panax; species Panax quinquefolius. The sequence continues at coordinate 68,646,357 of CM035153.1, read as the reverse complement.
TTATAACCCAATTTCCGAATCGCATAGACACCTCTTAAAATTTATAACAAATCATTCGCTCATTTTAACGGTTCAAAATTTGTAGACATATACTCAACTTATATATGTATAACATATCCAAAAATTACAACGATCCAACGGTCGGATTAAATATTATAACTCACACAATAAAAGTCAGAATAACACCGATTTGATCTTTTAATACCTCCAATCCGACAAAATAAAACATCTCAAAGAATAATTTCTTCATTAATAACCACATAAATAAATCCATCATTTATATTCATATAAAATAAATATTTCCTTATCATATGAATCAATAATTAATTATTCACAAATAATATTACGTAATCACAATTATGACAACCGTGTCGCTCCCAGAAAGAGGGGGCTTCCAATAAGGATCTCTCCATCGCACGCAATTAGGTGACCAAACCTCTCCTTAGACGTAACTTTCTAGACATTGCCAATAATGTTATCTAATAATATTATTCAAATAATATGAATTATTGATCCGATAATGGAAAATATTGCAAGTTGACAATTATTGAAACAAAGTTAATAATATAAAATACCAACGCAAAGAATTATTGAATCAATAAAATAAAATATTGAATAAAGAATTCATCTGTGAAAATTATCGAGTAGTGCCATCTTACGACGAGTCAATAATTCAACAATACTGCGGTAATACCGCAGCCATCAGGCAACCACGCCAGACATCAGATTTTAACCAACGGGTATTCCAATGATCTTAATTCAGAATAACTACTACCTGCATATTTATAACCACCCAAACTTTGTTGCTTTTCCTCATCCAATCGCTTTTCAGTTATGGGGCCCACACACGGTCGCTACCATCGCATTTAATATTCCCGACAAAGATTTAATATTCCACGACCAAACTAATATTCCCCGACAAAAATGAATATTTTATAACCACTTGCTTATTTTGAAATATTTATGATTTAACCCTTAACTATCCACATTAATCAAATCAACCCTTACTATTTTAAAATAATAAATAAAGGAAATTCCTTTTATTTTTAAAAAATTTTCGGTCTTACAACCTCCCTCCTTATGAAATTTCGTCCTCTAAATTGGACGACGACGACTGTGTGTTTCAAAAGGTGAGGATACCTCGCTTTCATTTCCGCTTTCCAATTCCCCGTGTCATTTCCTCTATAGCATGATTCCTCCACAAAACTTTAACTTGTGGTATGACTTTTCAGCGTAGGGACATGCTCCTTCCTATCCAAGATCTTGACAGTACCTCCTCACACGTTAAGTCTTCTGGCTATCTCGTCCGGTTCTAACTCAATAATGTGGTTCGGGTCTTTCACATATTTATTTAAGTATGATATGTGAAACACATTATGAACACGAGACATACTGAGGTAACGCAAGTCTATAGGCTACATTTCCTACTCGGCCAAGAATTTGAAATGGACCAATAAATCGTAGATTTGAGCTTTCCTCTCTTCCCAAATCTTGTAACTCCCTTCCATGGAGCAACTCGCAATAATACATGATCCCCTACACTAAATTCCACGCCCTTTCGATGAAGATCCGCATAACTCTTTTGTCGATCTTGTGCCGCTTTGTATACGTTGTCGAATCAATTGGATCTTTTCGGTAGTCATACGCATTTAACTCGGGTCCTAACAATGTGGCTTCACCCACCTCATCCCAACATATCGAGAACGACATTTTCGGCCCATATAATGCTTCAAATGGAACCATGCCTATATTTGTTTAATAACTATTGTTGTATGAGAATTCCACCAATGGCAAGTACTTATCCCAACTTCCTTTGAAATCTAGGACACGTAGTTTTAATATATCTTCAAGAGTTTGAGTAGTCCTCTCGATTGCCCATCCGTTTGAGGATGGTATGCCAAACCAATCAAATTGCGTCTATAGCTTTCTAACCCAAAATCATGAAGTGAATCTTGGGTCACTATCCAAACTATGGATACAGCATGCCATGCAACCTCACAATCTCATTTACGCATATACTAGCAAGACGTTCAAGGAATAAGTCTCCCGTATCGGCAAGAAATGAGCAGACTTGGTTAATCTATCAACAATAACCCAAATAGCATTGATGCCTTGAGAAACCGTAGGAAGACCCGTAACAAAATCCATGGTAATGTGTTCCCACTTCCATTCCGGAATCTCAAGTGGTTGCAACGGACCCTTAGGTACTAGATGCTCCGCCTTTACACGTTGGCAAGTTAAACACATCGAGATAAACTTTGCAATCTCTCTCTTCATATTATTCTACCAAAATGTATGTCGAAGATCACGATACATTTTAGTACTTCCGTGATGGATTGCAAATGGTGTATTGTGTGCCTCCATCATAATCTTGTACCTCAAATCGAGTCGTTAGGAACACAAAGTCTAGAGTGGACTCAAGTATTCCTTCTTCATCAATTCTCGCCCTAATAGCTCCTTCTTGTACTTTCCTCTTCATACGATCACTCCTGATCGGTGGCTCGAAAGCTTTAACTAAAGTCGATTATACTCAGATATCATCACGCGGGTACCTAGAGTTTTCATCTCCATCTCTATTATTTGTAAATTATATGAAATTAGTCTTTGACAATATCGCACTCATTTGTATACGATCTTCTACTCAACACGCCACTACCACGCTCGCTTTTCCAGGATGGCATGGTCGTAACATGTGGCTTGAAATGAGTCTCCTCTCGAGTTCTTCAAGCTCTTCCACATTCCTTGCTCCATTCGAATTTTGTATCTCTACGAAGTTAGTCATGATAATGGAATAGCGATTCGAGAATATCCTTCAACGAATCTCCGATAATAACCAACTAAGCCTAGAAAGCTACGATTTCGACATCGACTTAGGTTGCTCTCAATCGTGACTCATATCCCAATCTTGGATAAGACGTCACAATGACACCTATCGCTTTACTATCGCATCTAATATGACGCCCCCTACAGAGAGTCTCGGCGGTGCATTCCACAAAGGAAGTCACAAGATAAAGGCTCAGTACCAAATTTATAGTTGAATTTTAACTCCTCAAGTTCAATAGAGCCATTCTATATGAGATTTTAGAAATGAGTTTTGTAACTAGGGTTCAAAGTCGATACAAAATTTAATATCGTGCTTTGGGAGTAAGCCAAGAAATTCTTCAGAAATACATCAGAAAAATCAATAACAACAGAATATTATTCAAATCGACGTGTCTTTATTCAAATCCATAACATGGACTAAGAAAACTTGACATCCGTAATAAACGAATGACTTCATGGCTTGATATGAAAATGTTTGATTACAATGGTTTGATTGCTTGAATTCAATAACAAAGTTGCTTAGGAATATGAAAACTAACAACCTTACAAAAGCAATCAATTTGGCATGATGAGTAGTTAACCTTAAAATCACATCAAAAGCAAATATCTCTATAGAAATAAGGTTAACAGTAATGTGATAGTGCCAACCTCGAATCAAACAAGATTTCTAAACAACAGATGTAATGAAAGTTTCTCCTAACGGATTCTCCATAAATAGGTCAAAGTCTAATTTCTCCGTAGTCAAGTTCAAACGCTGAGCGCAAGCAAGAGAGATAAAAGAATGGGTAGAACCCAGATTCTAGTAAGGTATAAACTTCGCAAGAATTTATAATTAACTAACCCGTGCTAACTTCGTTCGGGTTCCTCGATTTTGACCGGCCACGACAAACGCTCTTCCAAGAACCGCTGACTTTTGACTTTTTTTCGGGACATCCTTTTGAGTCACCATTCACGCTGGATCGAGTTTCGATATCGCATAATCTCGAGCGATATGTCCTTCTTTTCCACAATTATAGCATACCTTGGAAGGCTTTCAAACAGTTTGACCTTATATGTCCCTCCTCTCCACATCTCAGTAGCATCTAACCGGCGATCGTTCTCTTCCCCTAGAATTTGTTGATAAGGTTGATGTTGTCACGCCGACGCCTTCCCGTCATCGTTAAATCTTCTCTTTTAGATTCGACATCTCTTTCCATAATATCAACGCGTCATGCAATTTTTTACCCATGCATCACTCATTCTCACTGCTCGCTCGCTTATTTCTTCTTTCATTTCGATTCCAATTTTATCATCTTATACTCGCCAAAAGTAGCTTCTTCAAGCATCACGATCGGGTAACACAAGCTTGAATCGTCAGATCCTTTTTGCTCCACGATCGCCTCGCAATTCTTTAGCTTTCGCTTCTTCTAACTCATGAATACGATTTTGCAATTCTATATTTCGATCATAAAATACCTCTAATAAACTCTTCTTGTGTACCTCTTCTTCCTCTTCTTCCTCACTCTCATTGTTACCTCGCGATTATCTAAAGGTGCAACTATCAATTCTTCACTCACCACATGGATATCTCTAATTCCTTCTTCACTCGACATCACATTATCCCGGTTGGCGATTAGAGGTGTCTCCACGATCTCATTCACTCCATTGTTAACGCTCTCAAAGAAACCATTCTAAAAAACTATCATAAAACAAGGGTTAATTAAATAAATTAACAAATCACATAATACCCCTATAATATGACCAACCAACAAATAAGCTTAGGTAGGACACACTAGCGAAGGATTTACTCTGCCTCCTCCTAGTTTTATTCCCCGATCTCCGCCAGAGATCATATCCCTAAGCTCGATATTAACCGTGACGCCCCAAAAAATAGGTATACACCACACCCATTTCTGAGTCGCCAAATACATGGTATGTAAACAACTACAACTTTATTATTACAACAAAGAAATCTGTGAGTTTAAATACAAATATTATCTTTTAGACAATATCTATACTCAAATAAATCCCCATCACATTTATTGATACATTATTTTACAAAATGGTGAGGACTACTAAACAACTCTCTCTAGAACCTTCATTCCATACTCCGACTAGTACTCGCTACATTCTCGCCTCCTGAGAAGAAAAATGGAATAACAAGAAAAAGTGTGAGCTCAACTAGCCCAGTAAAGAATACTATGACTAAGATAATATACAACAAATTATCGTTAGTCTCCAACAGGGAAAAATCTGATAGAATATAATAGACAACAAGTTTCAGATCAATATTCGTTAATGGAAATAATAATTCATGTAAGAGTTACGTAGAGAATGAAATCTACTATAATCTATGAATTTAATAAATCCATCATCAATATTTTATCCTCGTAACATCAATCAATATTCATCTCAAATCAAATATTCATCTTTGCACTACAGCCAAAGATATTCATCAATCGGTCATGTTCATCTCAACACTGCTCATCTTTGCACTAAAGGCCAAAGATATTCATCACATCGGTCATGTTCATTTAAACACCGCTCATCTTTGCACTACATGTGCCAAAGATATTCTTCAGAAATCATTCATCTTTGCACTACATGTGCCAAAGATATTCAATAATATCATCATTTAAGACCGAGGATGATGAAAATATTTTTTAAAGAACTAATCCAAAGGAAACAAAAATGACAAGGATTAAGGATTAAGGATTCGTACTTTGTTTTATCCATGTCCAACAATACCTCAAAAATAATCATAGTGGTGTAAAATTCAAGAATGATCAAAACATGGATACAATCAAAGCTAGTATCCAAAATAGATATTTTGGACTAAACGAAGAAATTTTTTTTTTCGATGAATAGTGCCAGATACGTGAATAGTGTCAGATACGTGAATAAGGCCAGATACGTGAATAGTAATTCGACACCAAAAGATAGAAATTCCATAAAAAACATTTTCACGCTTCATATTAATAGTACTCGTGAATAAGAATCGTGAATAGTAACTCATGAATAGTAACTCGTGAATAGTAACTCATGAATAGTAACCCGACATGAAAAAGTTCCAAATTTGATAAAACTTCAGATCAACATTTCAAAGATAATGATATCAAGAAATAATATCATTACATTGAAAAAATAATATCCCTTACCTCAAAGAATCAATACTTGGAAGGAAAGGCTCAAGTGATCTTTGAATGAAACTTGTACCGAACAGAACTCTCAAAGTATCTAAATACTCACAAAATATGCTCAATAATATAGAGAGAGAAAGAGAGAAAACTTTGTTTCTGGTGTGATTTTCAATTCTAACTTAGCCCTCTATTTATAGGAAAATGTTAGCTCTACAAGGCATTTTGACTCAACCACCGATGGCTTTACCTGCTACTATTGCCACCCACCACATTTGAAATAAAATTCAGCACATTTTTTCACCAACCACAAGTGGGGCCCACCAATTCTAGAATTTTCCACCAAAATCATTTATAACCTAATTTTCGAATCGTATACACCTCTTAAAATTTATAACAAATCATTCGCTCATTTTTAACGGTTCAAAATTTGTAGACATATACTCAACTTATATATGTATAACATATCCAAAATTACAACGATCCAACGGTCGGATTAAATATTATAACTCACACAATAAAAGTCGTAATAACACCGATTTGATCTTTTAATACCTCCAATCCGACAAACAAAATAAAACATCTCAAAGAATAATTTCTTCATTAATAACCACATAAATAAATCCATCATTTATATTCATATAAAATAAATATTTCCTTATCATATGAATCAATAATTAATTATTCACAAATAATATTACGTAATCACAATTATGACAACAGTAGCTCCTCAGAAAGAGGGGCTTTCCAATAAGGATCTCTCCTTCGGGCGCCGCAATTAGGTGACCAAACCTCTCCTTAGATGTAACTTTCTAGACATTGCCAATAATGTTATCTAATAATATTATTCAAATAATATGAATTATTGATCCGATAATGGAAATATCTGCAAAGTTGACAATTATCAAACAAAGAATAATATAAAATACCAACGCAAAGAATTATTGAATCAATAAAATAAAATATTGAATAAAGAATTCACCGTGTGAAAATTATTGAGTAAGTGCCATCTTTACGACGAAAGTCAATAATTCAACAATATCAGGTAATACCGTGTGCATCAGGCAACCACGCCAGACATCAGTATTTTAACCACCGGGTATTCCAACAGCCTTAATAAAGAATAACTACGCCGCTATTTATAACCACCCAAACTTTGTCGCTTTTCCTCATCCAATCGCTTTCCATTATGGGGCCCACACATGGTGCTACTGGGTCAGCATTTAATATTCCCGACAAGCATTTAATATTCCATTCCCGACCAAACGAATATTCCCGACAAAAATGAATATTTTATAACCACTTGCTTATTTTGAAATATTTGCGTATTTAACCCTTAACTATCCACATTAATCAAATCAACCCTTACTATTTTAAAATAATAAATAAAGGAAATTCTTTTTTATTTTAAAAAATTTCGGGGTCTTACAACATATACCTCGTTCGGATGCTCGGATTGAAGTTCAACAAGTTCGAGCAGACATTACAGTGCACGAGTGCACATACTTCGAGACGACTGGACCCACGAAGCCCGGGGACACCTCGACCAGCCACAGGTACACCTGCGGCCATCAGTCCATAAATATAGACATTGGGGTCAGCCATTTGGGAAGAGAGAAAAGAGAGAAAAGGCGAGAAAGCCTTGTCCAATTTACTCTGTACACACCCATATTCAGTGTTTCCTCAGTTTAAACATCTGTTAGCTCACATATAGCTATACTTTTATCTGGCGGGAGCTGAGTGTTTATCCATATAGAGTCATAGAAGTCTACATTGGCAGTCCACTGTAAGCCTTCTTACATTCTATAAAGCCTTTCTTTTCATATTGGCACACACTGTTATACACATTGAGAGTCGTGTTGTGTTTGTTTGCCCAAACTTCGATCCGTGATTTTCATTTCTGTCTGTATATATATACTTATATATATGTATATATTTTATATACGGACTAACATTATCGAGTTATGCCTCGATTGGGCCTAGACTTATGTCTGGAGCGTTTACTTGCTTATATATATATATATACTTATATATATAAATTGTGGTCAGACTCTGTCTAATAATCCTAGACTTATGTCTGGAGCATTTCTTTGCTTTTATACATATATATACATATATATATATATATATATAATCATTATCGTATATATCCGATGAGCCCGGATTTTATATCCTGAGCATTTACCCGCTTATATATATACTTATATATATAATTATTATTTAACATATCCGATGAGCCCGGATTTACATCAATGCGTTATCGCTATATATATATATATATATATGTACATATATATTTATATATTTACATTTCGTCCTGCCTGGAGTTTACTTCATGGCAGTTTATTGCTTTTACAGCTTTATTTACATTTCGTCCTGCTTGGAGTTTACTTCGTGGCAGTTGATTGCTTTTACAGCTTTATTTACATTTCGTCCTACCTGGAGTTTACTTCGTGGTGGTTGATCATGTCCATATATATATATATATATTTCTCGCTTTTATATATTTACATTTTCTATCCCCCATGGAGTTGCTTGGTGGTGGTTGATCATGTCTGTATATATATATTTATAGCTTTTATATATATAACTGCTTACTGCTTTCCATACAAACTGTAGTATCATGTGAGCCTAGGAATCATGTGATCACAGATTCAGCCCATTGAATCTAGATTCGGTTCCCGTGATGGACGTTTTTCAGCTGTAAGTAGCTTGTACATTATTTACAGTGTTTGAATTTCATTGGATGGCTGTCATGCCCATGAGGAGTTTGGCACTACTGTATATTATTTTCTCGAAGATGCCTCACATCTCGAAAATAAAAGCAAACAAGCCGAACATTTAATAATAAAATGTAAGTATCAAATGCCTCAATTACTATTGAGCAAAGGGTTTAAAAAACCTCTTTTTACAAAACTTCATTGGTATATCTAGTTAAAACTGAATTTTTCTATAAATTCAAACCCTTTGTATATAGGTACGAACGAGGCATAGCATTACTTCCAAATAATTGCACATTGATCCACACACACACACACACATTCATATAACAGTTTCTTAAAAAGTTGCGGTCACCGTGGCAACACGGATGCGGGGGGGGGGGGGGGTGCCTAACACCTTCCCTCCGCATATTCAAGCCCCCGAACTCAAATGAATCTCGGTTTCACAGAACCGTTTAGTAGTGTCATATCACTGGGTCAATGTGCAAACCTTTTCGGTTGCGTTGGTGCAACCAGTTAAATACACCAACTGGCGACTCTTAAAGTCAAATCGTCGACATTACACATGTCAGACCTTTTTCACTTATTTTTTCAAACAAATCTCACATTAACATGAGAACACCAAAGACCAAGTAAAGAAAAGAGACACGAAAAAATCCCGACGTCGACAGGTGGCGACTCTGCTAGGGACTCCAGTAAGAGGGCTTAAGCCGCTATTGCAAGCTTTTCAAAACTGTTATATGCTTGTGTGTGAATGTTGCATTTACATTTATGATGAATGTGTACGAATGCATTTTACTTACTGCACTATACTATATCTATCTGTGATATTAGTGCTTCGCACATGTCATCATTTTCATAAACGGTGAGACACGTTGTATGTGAATGTATGTTGTGTGGTTCCTCTACCAGGAGGCTATCCTGTCGGTGTTTGATTACTGGACTCGTAGGAAGAATAATTCCAACGGGGCTTAGGAAAGGCACCACCCAGATTTGCTCCATTTGAAAGACCGGATTAACTTCCTATCAAGTAGATTGCGATGATATGGGAACCTTCATGCCAAAAAGCTGCGAGAGTAACCCTAAGATAGGTCAACCTTTGATAAACCAAACGCAGAGGAAAGTCTCTTCATGTTTTCCATTTTCAATTACTTGTAAAAGCATTTACTTGTAATTTTATTCCATGTTCATCTTTATGTAATGGAAAATATGAAGATTATCTGTGCATGCATGCTATCAATTAACACCCGGTTTTGCAGGATAATATTTCTAAAACGGACACATTATGATAACATTTACATTATCCCTAAGACTAAAATACATAAGTCTTTTGTAGGGGAATCATTGGGCCTGTTACCCGCTCAAAATCGAAAAAGGCCACGAGCCTACAGCCAACCATGTCATCGTCTGACCAGTCTAATCTTGTTTCTCGTGAAGAATTTGATGGATTAAGTCAGCAAATCACAAATTTGGCTGTCTTGCTTAAAGAATTGCATCAGTCCACTCAGGGTAGAAAGATGCCTCCACATACAGAAGCCTCTACACAAGGAGGAGCTCAAGGTTTGGAAAAAACAATTCCAGAACCTCAGTTGGATACGACCAACAAAGACCCTAAAAGCACCCATCTCAAAGGAGATCTAGACACTGGTGATATCAGGAAGAAGGTCCTCCAAATGGAGGAAACTATCCGTGTTCTCAAAGGGATTGGAACATATAGAAGTGTTTCATATGCTGACCTTTGCATCTTTCCTGGTGTTCATTATCTAGAGAAATTCAAAATCACTGATTTTGAAAAGTATGACGGATTAGGGGATCCTTATACCCATTTAAAGGTATTCATTGGAGAACTTAGATCTTACGCGGAAAATGAAGAGCTCAGAATGCAGTTGTTTTAGAAAAGTCTAACTGGAGAAGCCCGTTCATGGTATACCAGATTAGACAACTCAAAAATCCATAGTTGGGAAGAGCTGGCTCACGCCTTCCTCACTCAATACAGTTTTTAATCTCAGATGGCTCCTGACCGGTACCAAATTACCAAGGTTAAGAAACAGTCTAATGAGTATTTCAGAGAGTATGCTCAAAGGTGGAGGCGCCTTACTGCTCAAGTTATTCCTTCCATGACGAAATCAGAAATGGTCATGACATTTATAGATATACAGGAAGCTCCTTTCTATGAGAGAGTCTTAGCTGGTATTGGCAAACCATTATCTGAAATGATCAAGCACGGAGAGATGGCTGAGATGGGATTGAAGTCTGGAAAAATTCAAGACCTAGCTGCTCTTAAAGCCCTGAAATTTAATGACTTCAGCTTTTGTCAATGGCTCTATCTTCAACTCTGAATTTTCACCCGTTACACACCTCAACGGTTCATAATTCCCCAGTTTCTGTACCTCATCCTTTAGGCCCCGATCCACCAAGTCAACCAAGAAGCATTCTTCTTCATCCGTTGGGAACTTTATTGCTTTAAAGACATTGAAGGTGACCTCCTGATCATATACACGCATAGTGAGTTCCCCTTTTTTCATGTCTATTGAAGCTCTGCCTGTGGCTAAGAATGGTCTCCTCAGTATTATTGGTATGCTTTTGTCTTCTTCGTAATCAAAATGATGAAGTCAGCCGGAAAGATATACTTGTCCACCTTTACCAACACATCTTCAATAATTCCCCGTGGATACGTGATGGATTTGTCAGCTAGCTGTAGTGATATGTTTTGTCGGCCTTGGAGTCGATAATCCCAACTGATTGAACACTGATAAGGGCATCAAATTTATACTTGCCCCAGATCACATAAACAGTTACTAAAGCTCATCTTCCCAATTGTGCATGGAATTGTGAAGCTGCCCGGATCCTTCAGCTTTGGAGGTAATTTCTGTTGGAGCACTGCACTGCATTCCTCTGTCAAGGTTACCATTTCAAACTCATCTAGTCTTCTCTTCCTTGACAATATACCCTTCATAAACTTTGCATAGCTTGACATTTGTTCTAATGCCTCGGCGAAAGGTATATTGATTTGCACCTTTTTGAATACCTCCAAAAACTTACTGACTTGTTTATCTTCCCTCTGCTTATTTAATCTCTGTGGATACGGTACTTGAGGGTGAATTGGTGGCACTGAACTCTTGAGCTTCTCCTCTGAACCTGTCTTATCTTTTTCTTCCTGTTGCACCTCAGACTTTTCCAGATTTTCCTCTCTTCAAGAATTCGCTCTGTCTCTCATGCAAATTGCTTGGCTTCCTTTAGTACAATAGGCGTGGGCGCGCGACTTATAGTACTTGTCAAATCTTTCCCAGATCTCAATGTGATCGCTTGACACTGTTCCTTCCCGTCTCTTCTTGGATTTATCTCTGTGTTACTTGGTAAGGAACCTTGGGGCCTGTTGTTAAGTATGCTCGCCATCTACCCCATCTGAGTCTCCAAATTCTTAATAGCCACTGCTTGGATTTTAATCATGACCTCCGTGTTTGCCATGTATTTCAACATCATCTCCTCCATTTTTGATTTCTTTTCTGGCTGAGGTGCAGCTGGAGTGTGATGTTGTTGTTGTTGCGAAAATCTCGATGGAAACGGTGGTTTTTGTGTGAACTGGGTGAGATGATCGTGGGGTCAAATCGCTGATTTGATTGAAACCGATTCTCATTGATGTCCTTGGTTATTCGACCAACTAAAGTTCGGATGATTGCGGTTGTTGGGGTGGTATGTGTTCTGAAATTGACCTTGGTCTTTCCTGTAGTTGCTCACATACTGTACCGACTCCGAACTGATAGCACACTGATCCGTGGAGTGTGACCCCACACAAATTTCACAAATGAAGGCAACTGTTTTCATTTTGCTCTCTGCTATTGTGACTATCTTCTTTGCCATAGCTGCCATCTCAGGCTTGATAAAGCTGCGAATAAAGATCTACCTCCAACACACCTGCAACTTTGGGCTGTGGCATCCGAGATGTAGGATTCTAAAAATCATTAGCTGCCATAGTCTTAATAAGGGTATAGGCCTCATCATAGCTTTTTGCCCATATTGCCCCTCCAGCAGCTGCATCTACAATAAGTCTCGACTGCCAGCCTAATCCATTGTAAAAAGTGTTAATTACCATCCAATCTGGCATACCGTGATGCGGACACTTCCTTAGCATCTCTTTATATCTCTCCCATGCTTCATATAAGGACTCTCCCTGTTGTTGCTCAAACTGACATATTGCTGTCCTCATCTTTGCAGTTTTAGCCATTGGGAAGAACTTGGCTAGAAATTTCTGTGCTAAGTCCTCCCATGTAGTGATTGACCCTGACGGCAAAGAATGAAGCCAACTTCTCGCCTTATCCCTCAATGAGAATGGGAATAACCTAAGTCTGTTAGCATCCTCCGTCACACCGTTATATCTGAATGTATCACAAATTTCTATAAAGCTCAATAGGTGTTCATTCGGATCATCCGTAGCACCACCCCCAAACTAAACCTAGTTCTGCACCATCTGAATAGTGCCCAATTTTATCTCAAAAGTATTCACTGCTATGGTCGGTTTGACTATGCTAGACTGTAGTCCATTTATATTCGGCATGGAATAATCTCATAGAGCCCGGTGCTCTTCTCTTCGCTCAATTCTCTATTCTTCTGCCATGTCTGGTATGGTACTTTCTAACTGAGCTTGTAAATTTCTTCGCACACTAGCTTTCCAACCTCTTCCGTTAATGTTATCCTGCACTGGTGTTAATTCTGAGTTGGATGATCTCGTGTGCATAAAAATCTACAAGTACCTAAAATCACAAACAAACAAAAATAGAAATGAGATAAGAATAGATATGTCTAAGTCATACAATATAGCTTAAAATTGATGATAATTATTCAAATTAAAACACCTTTCCCCGGCAACAACGCCAAAAACTTGTTGCCTCTTTTTCAGTTCTGATAAAAGAGCTCTAACTCATGCAAGCATACATGCGTCAACAAGTAATACAGAGTAAGTAAAGTATCGATCCCACCGAGAAAGTTGTTCAATTTAAACTACTATTCATCAATCAAATCACTATATCTATATGCTTAAACTAAAGATCAAAAGTGTGGATTACTCTGACTGCAAATAATAACTAAAATGAGAATAAGAAAGGAATAAATCAAATCTGGAAATAATGGGATCCTAACTTCATTTAATATTTCATCTAATTACCACTATCATGCAAGAATCGTTCACATATCACAGGAAAATAGCCACGAGCACTAATAGAGTCATAGCCATTTTTCAATGCACTATGACCTACTTACACAAAGATCCCAAGACGATAGACTCCATGTAATCATCAATATAACCAAAATCACTATACGCTCATGTGAAATTGCAATTAAATTGAATTTAAGCTCAAGCCCTTATTTTAACTCATACGGTGAATAAGTATATGTCTATCTCATTCACGAAATACACAAGCCATGTAAAACAGCCCCATATACGTATGCTATCATGACTACAATCCATACTCGCATGTTCATTGTCAATTCCATGCGAATACTGAAACGAATGGTGATCAAGCATTCATACATGTAAAACAATCATAATAGAATTTCCATATGATATGTAAAACAACCCCAACAATCAAGCATGCAACTAAATTACATATTAAAATTCGTTAGAATCCCATAATGGAGTTTAGTTCATGACTGAACCAAAAGCCATTATGGGATCAACGCTAAACATGATTATCAAGCAAACAATTGAAAGATGAAGGCTAGAACGATCAAACTCAATTGTAGATTGGAAACCAATATCAACGTTCAATTCTTCATAAAAATCCAGTTAAACAATAATAAAAATCCACAATGACAGAAAATCCCAAGAAGAATTAGAGAAGATGGAATTTTAGGCTTCGTTCTTTGTTGGAATCTCTCCTAGAGTGTAAACCCTAGTTACTACTGTGAAAATACATAAAAAGTTATCCCCGTTATGTCTGACACCAGTTAGATATCATTTAAAACAAATTACAACCCTTAAAAATTGGAAATTAAAATAAACAACAAAGATCAACAACCATCGTAGCGACCGTAGCGCGCCCTCCAAGCAGTATTCTCACATGGCGGGCACAAGACTTGCAAAGAAGTCATGATGTCCGGTGAGAGCTCTCGCATGGCGTGCTCTCTCAGCCTAATATGCGGTAGCGACTTGCAGTCTGTGGATTCTAGTTTTGGTTCTGCCATGCTGCTGCTACTATCGCTTTGTCCTGCTGCTCATTCCTTCCATGCTTGGTCTCCTTGCTCTATTATACCTTCATGCCATGCATCCGTCAACCTCAGGCCATCTACATCAGCCTCATGCCATCTAGCACCACCAAACTATGCCATTTCCTGCAATTGTTCCACCAAAGGAGTTCTAAATATATGCAATGCAAAATAACATGAAATGCAACTAAAGCATACTAGAATGGACTTGAGATTGGCATAATTCGCGTAAATTGATATTCAATAAGTAGGTGTAAAATCCACTTATCACGTCCCTCCTTCCATCGACTTCCTCCTCACCATGTTCCAATTGACCAAATCTCGAGAACCCGTCTTCAAAACTCTGAGAAAACAACCACCAAAACCCACCCAAAAAATTGAGAAGCGATCCATAATGAATGCCCCTTCAAGAAACAAAGGGTGACATAAAGATTGGTTCTTCGTCAAAGGACCAGAAACCCACACACTCCCTAATTGGGTCTCTTAAGGACGTCCAAATGTCTCCATCGGAGAGACCCCTCCGCAGCGAGTCTTGGAGCTAGCAAAATTGATAGAGAAATTTCCAATGAAAGAATGGAGCTATATTCTTCTGACCAAGCCAGCCTGGCTCTTCGATCAAAAACGTACATTCCAAAACCTTTCATTTTAATCATATCTTTTAATTATCAATTATCTTGACCTGCTCTCCGAATACAACATCTCTCATCAGACCAACATCTGCTGAAAGGCAAGATCTCGAAGACTTCCTCGCCTCTAAAAAACCTAACACCCCACCAACCACGAAGAAGATTCTGAAGCATCAGACATCCACTAATTACCGAAACAACACCATTAGAAGTTATATCCGAAGAGCCATCCTTCTCCCCAACCAAAAGAAAACCCAGCACAAAAGTACCAAAGCCAAAAACCATCCCCACATTAAAGAAAGCCTCTTGGATATGCCACACTCTAAAAGGACCAAAATCCTCCTGGTTAAGAAGAGACACCAAAATTATCCCCTTCACTTCTGAAGCATTAAAAGTACCTTCGTCCGAAGTCCCTATCACCCAAACTGAAAACATTCCCATTACTGAGATCATTTAAACCGAAACTTCCAATCCTAACCCGAGCCAAAGTTAAAAAAGAAAAGAACCAGAAGGTTCCTCCTCCGAACCTCCACGTAAAAAAGCTTACACCCAAAAACTCCTGAACATTCCTCTCAACATATGCTTCCCCCCACCTAAACAACCCTCTCCCATTCGTACCCAGGAGAGTAGATCTTCCTCAACCCTTTGGCTAGACGCCACCAATGAATATCCTCTTGAACTATTTGACCACTTCGTCCTTCTATCCGATGAACCTTGCTTCGAAGACATATCTATCACTGAGCTCATCTTTGCCGGAATGATGCACAAAGGCATAGTAAGTCTTTCAGAACCACTAACTTTCATAAAGCCTTCACTCAATCCTAACTGAGACTAACCTTACATTATCATTCTCAGGTTGCTGGTACATCCAGACGCCTCCTCCTACAATATAAAGAAATCGAAGAGGAAAAAAAGATCGCCCAAAGAGAAAATGAACTATTAAAGGCTGCCTTAGCAAAAGAAAAGAGTCTTCTTGACAACACTGTGTTCTACTGTGAAGGCCTCACAACCGATATCGCCAAGCTGAAGGAAGAAGTAGCTGCGTCTGGAGCACGCTAAAAGAGCATCTTTGAAAAATGTGAAGAAACAATAAAGGAAAATGAAGAGCTGAAGCAGACCGTTCAAATCCTCAATCGCCAAAACTGTAATCTAATGAAAAGGGAGGAAAAGACCCATCAAACATTCATCACCTTGGAAAAGAAATTCGCAGAGTATAATGCACTGGTTCCTCCTTTGACTGAAGAACTTTGAAATTAGATCCATCAAGACTACTGAAAATTCAATGAGCTTTCAACTGATGTGATACAAATGTATGCTGAGAGATATGAAATCGCCCAGAGTAAAGACAAAACAAAGGTTGTTACTGCCAAACTGGACGTTTCTATCCTCGAATCATTAAAAAATGAAGTTGAAGATGACCCTCCACAATAATAACTGCTCTACTTCTTTAATTATTATGCAACCCCGAACTTTCAATGTAATTATCATTATGTAATTTTTGAACGGATCAATGAAAAGATTTACCTTTTGTGAAGAACTGAATATATATTTCTTACATGTATTCAATAAAAAATCCATTCAAAAATCAGAACAAATGTGCAAAATAAATAAAGGGTTCGTTCGAAGAACTGAACACTAAAATATAAAACTAAGTACTCATTAAAAAACTGAATACCTATGTCAAACAATCAAAAGGTTAGTTTGAAGAAATGAACACTTGTGAAAAATAATAAAAAGGGTTCATTCAAAGAACTGAACACTTATAAATAAAATTAAGCCCTCGTTAGAAACTTGAATACAAGTGAAAGAATTGCTCATTTCGGGAAACTGAACACTTCGTTCTTAAGAAGTATTTATTCGGCAGAACTGAATACCAATATAAGTGCTAAGGCACTCGTTACAAGAACTGAATAACCTTATAAGCAATATTCGTTCAGGAGAACTGAATAAGAGTCGTTCGTTCTAAGGAACTGAAATATACATAAAAAGAATATCCGTTTTACAAAACTGGATGCGCATATAAGAAGGCGTTCGTTCGAAGAACTGAACAACCTTATCATCAACATTCATTTTAGGGATCTGAATATTGATTCAAACACCAATGAAAATATTCGTTAAAAAACTGAATACTCATTTTATTAATAATCTTAAAAAATTACAGAGTTGAATCACCTAGGTATGCTCTACTATAATATTTCTGAAGTCTGCCTAGCTACATGCCAGGTATTTTTAACTTCTGTCCCATCTATAGCCTGAAGCCGGTAAGTACCTTGCTTCGGCACCTCAATGACCTAATAGGGTCCCTCCCAACTCGACATCAGTTTCTTGAGATTTTGGGGCATAGAAACATCCACCTCCCGAAGAACTAGATCCCCAACCTCAAATCTCCTGAGCTTTACACCCTTGTTATAATGTCTGGCCACTCTCATTTGGTAGGCTACAAGCCTTACCAGGGCTGAGTCCTTAACCTCCTCCAACAGATCTAAGTTGATGCGAAGACCCTCATTATTATACAACTCTTTGAATTGACTGGCCTGAAGTGAAGTAGAACCAATCTCAATCGGAAACTAGGCATCGGTACCATAAGCTAGTCTGAACAGTGAATCACCCGTTGTTGTCCTTAGAGTAGTCCGAATAGCTCATGTTGGTGTAAAATCTAGTTACACACAGCACGCAAGTATACGTGGTCAACAAGTTATAAAGTGTAAGTAGAGTATCGTTTCCACGAGAAATTATTAATACAAATTACCAAATACTAACTCTTAACAAAACTAATTTTATTTAAACAATCAATTTAAGGTTATGAATTAAATTATTTAATTAAACTAATTCTAATTACCACTAGTTAAAAATCAGATTATGGAGATTTAAGATTACAACTTCACTTATTGCTTCACTTACATTAATACACTTCTTATCAATTATGCTCACTATTTTGAATTGTTAATCAAGAACACATAAGTAAATATGACAGTAAGACCCCAAATTTTATGAATAAAGATTAATTTTCTCAAAATATTTTGTTTGAGTATTAAGGTGTGAATTTGATATAATGTTATAGTTGTGGGTAGTATTTACAAATTTTGAAAAGTATGCAAGTTGTCATAAAATATTCGATTGGTTGGGGAATATTCGTTTTATCAGGGAATATTCATAAGATGGTGCAATCATTGGTGGACCCCACAATGAAAATTACTATCGGAGGTAGAAAACGACAGAAATAACTTTTTATAAAAAATAACGACGAAAGTTTTACCGTTAACTGTTGAGTTACCCAGTGATAAAAGTACAGTAATACGTGTGGTTGCATAGTAGCACACGGTATTGATTATTGATGCTTACTTGAGAAGTCACTCAGTTTATTTCAATTATTGCCACAGTAATTACTACATAGTATCTCACGTTATTGATTCAATTATTATCACAATATTTTATGTTAATTTTTTAATAATTGAGACGACATAGTTATTCATATTATTATTTGCATTATTGACGATGTCTAGAAAATTCTGTCAAGGAAAGGGGTTTGGTTACCTAATTGCGCGCCAATAGGGAGAAATCCTTATCGGAAAGCCCCCTCTTTCTTGGGAATGATCTGGTTGTTAATATTGCAAGTTATATTATTGATGAATAAATGTTGTTAAAAATATTGAGGGGATTTTTTATAAAGTATTTGATGTAAATTTTGCTTATTAAATGGACCCCCACTTACTCATTTTTCAAAACTGTTGATAGAAAGTTATCTCAGTTTTGTTTATATATATATATATGTTGTCAGGATGAAAAAAAGGGGGGAAGTTACATGAAATGGAGGGAGTTATGTATATATATTTTATAAGTTTTGTTTTTTTTATGAAAAATAGAATATATTATATTTTATTTTACATAGTGTCTGCATAGTGTTTACATAGTAAAATAAAAAAAAAATTCTTTAGATTGCAGCGCCCGTGAAGTCATTAGTGTTGGTCCGTGATTTCTAAATTCAAATAGTATCTTTTCCATTCTCCTATAAATAGGATGCTTAGTTTCGAATTGAAAATTACACCAGAATCAGAGAATTCTTTTTCTATAATATTGAGCGTATTTTTTTAAAGTTTAAGGAAGCTTTGAGTGTAGAAAATAGTGAATGTTTTCTTCTAGAATATCTCCGCTATACCAGTCGGAATTGCTCTCTTTTTGAGGTAAGGGGTATTATTTATTTCATATGCGCTTACGATATTATTTTTCGTATTTGTAAGAAATTTTATTTCGTTCAATATTCGTAAGAAATACTATCTTCGTTTAATATTCGTAAGGAATATTATCTTCATTCAATATTCATAAGGAATATTATTTTCGTTTAACAGTTGTAAGGGATATTATTTTTAATCAGTACTCGTAAGGAATAATATTTTCTTCCATACTCTGTAGTATGTAAGTAATATTATTTCATTTCGTATTCGGAATTCTACACTCATTTTGTTAAAATATTTCTTCTATACTCATTGAAATTAGTAGAATATCCTTGAAATTTGCGCTTCATCTTGTATCGTTTCACAAGGATATTTTTCTAGACATTCTTGTTAAATTTTAAATCTTTTTATGCCGGAATACTATTTATGGGTACTATTCATGTATACGAAACTATTCATATATACGGTACTATTCATACATACGGTACTATTCACAGGGTACTATTCACCTGGTACTATTCACCCGAGGTACTATTCATGACAAAAATTGATTTTTTTTTGTCCAAATTATTTTTGATACGTGAATATTATTCTTGAATTTTACTCCACAAAGCAGTATCATATTGACAATTTTGATATTTTTAAACTCTGGATAAATTTAAAGTCTTTAATATTATCCTTGATCACGTTTGATTGAATTTTTATATCATTATCATCATCCTCATGTTTATATTGTGATAAAAGTCATCTTTGGCCCGTAGTGAATAGATGTACTGTTGATTGGTATGATTATGACCATGAATTATTCGGTATAATCATGACCTATAATGTTACAAGTGATGTGAATTATTTATTGAGCTAAGTCTCAGCGACAGTTGTTGGTATGATTATGACCATGGGTTCTCTTCGTCCAAGGGTGCAAAGAGGAATTGTTGTTTGGCATGTTCATGACCATTGGTGAAAACACGAATATCCTTGGCCCGTAGTGAATGGATAATTCGTGGTCGTGATACTAATGAATATCTTGGCCCGTAGTGCATGGATAATTTAGTGATGTGGATTATTTATTAAGCTGAGTCTCAGCGATAAAATTGATGATAAACTTTTAAATCTTAGAAGATAATAGATATCGTGCTCTACTTGACTCTTCTAATGGATTACTTATTCCACTGAAGTTGTTGATCTAAAACTTGTTGTCTATTGTATTCTATCAGTTGTTATACTGTTGAAGGCAAAGGATAATTTATTCTAAATTATCTTAGTCATAATATTTCTTACTGGGCTAGTTGAGATCACCCTTTTCTTTCACTATTCTCTTCAGGAAAGGAGAAAATAACTGGGACTAGTCGGGGAATGGATTGACGGTCTAGATTGTTGTTTTAGTAGTCCTCACTATTCTATGAAATAGTGTGATAATAATTATAATGAGATTAAATTTGAGTTTTGATATTATCTAGAAAACAATATTCGTGTTAAAACTCTTAGCTATGTTTTGTTGTATTTTACATTATGGTTGTATAATTAAGTTTGTATTTGAGTTTTGTAGCGTGTATTTGTCGACTCAGAATGGGTAATGTATACCTATTTTGGGGGCATCACAATGACCATCTCTCAATGCATCATACTCAAATAAACTTAAATCCACAGATGATAGAATTAAGAAGAACACCCTAATTTACTAATTCACTATATCTCTATATGAATTACAATTAAAGAGGATTTAAAGCACAAGTTCTCTATCTGATTACATGCGATGTATAGGTATATCTCTATCCTAGACATAAATTATGAATTCCAATGCCATGCAGAAAACATAATCACATGATATTATTATCAAATCTAAATCTATAATCCATCTCTCGAGTTCATATAGATTATCACAGTAATTGTTAGCTAGGCAATTAAGAAATAAGCACAAACCATAATAAACAATCCAAGAATAATCACAATAATTAAGAAAGAAGCATACTAAAAAAAACTATGCAATAAGCTTCATTGTAATCTTAAACAAAAAATTAGTTCATGATTATTCAATTAAAACCTAGATTCCACAATTGAATAAACATTAAAAGACAAAAATAAGAGTAGATAAAAGAATAAAATCTGTTGTCAGCAAATCTCCATCTTCCTCAAGCTCCTGCTCTTGATCTTCAATGGTCTCCAAGTTGCTTCAATCTCCAAATCTAATAAAAATTAGGGTTTTGTCCTAATCTACTCTACTCTACTCTAATCTAATGGAATCCTCTCCCTCAATCCATGTGATTCTCATCCTTTTATATGCCTCTTCATGTGTCTTTTTGAGTCCTTAAAGTCCTTGAAACAAACATCTAAAACCAATCATCTTATTTGGTGTCCAGTACATCTAAGCATGAAATGGAATGATTTAGCATGAATTAATAAAAGTTTTTAACAGAAAAACTAACTTATTTTAACAAAATAAACTAAAAACACTTATATAATGCTTGAACATATATTCTGGGAAGTATTGAATTGAGCTACGAGGATCAGAGGTTATCATGGTCTATTTTATGTGAAAAAGATTGGTTGAGATAAATAAAAGTGATTTTAAAACGAGAATTATATGGTTTGAATTAGAACGTGATGGAAGTACCAGAATTGTTATAGAAACTCTTTTATCACGTTATATGAGATATAGAAAAGACCCTAGGAATGAAAAGTAAGCAGATTGAACAAAAGTTCATTTTACGGGTTGAAGGCGTTGAGTAGCTACCACACCACTCCCAAAGCATAAATGCAAGGTCTTGGTAGCGCTACCATCGCAGAAAGTTGTTAAAACACAAGATGTTTAGTATGACCTAGCATAGAATAATTATATCAAGAGAAGGTGGAATAAAAAGTTTTTGAATAAAACTTAATAAACAAGACTAAGGGTCGATATAAGCTAAGTAATTGCATGTATCATGTATGACCAATGTAGAGAGAATAAAATGATCTCTTAAATAGAAATTACAATAGTTAATTGAAGTTTAATCTAAAAAAGTACAAGATAGCTAGAATAGGCAAAGATTTCTATAAGAATTGCAAGTAAAACATATATTTTAAAAACCAAGATAGAAGCTTAATTTAAACTAAATATAGTATGACATTAATTATAGGAATTTGGTATGTTGCACTGATGAGTGATATATATGTATACTTACTTTGTGTAGGAAAAACAAAGCAAAAGTAGTCATAAGTTATAATCAACGCGCAAGGCAAGTCTTCTAGTTCCTATTTATTATATGAACTTGACATGATTACATAGATTACATAATATACTTGTGAAATGATGAAAGTCAAATGTTGACTAAATTTGGTTGAGTTTTTTAAAAAACTCAGTCTTGACTTGATATTTGATATCCATGCATTACATATATTAATTTAACTATACTAATATTGAGATATGACTAGAGCATGATATTATGTGCTATGTAAAGCATGAAAACTATTAGATTTGTTGAGTTGTCGAGCTTAATCTTGCAAAAATAACCTTTTTGCATGTAAATATGTAATGCAATAATGTCTGCTAGCTGAAAGATAAGGAATGGAGGATATCAATGAAATGTAATTTCTTATGTTAGAATTTATATAGAATTATGTTAATAGTTTGGATATGTATAACTGAAAGATATGTATAGTTTGGATTATTCAATAAATAAAAGATGACGTTTTGAAATAAGAATTTTTTGTGATGAATGTTTGTTTGTAGAATTATACAGATAAAACATTAATATATAAAGATTATAAGTATTGATACTTGAACTTTCATAATTCACTTACTATGTTAATATAGGGGATCATAAAGGTTACGATTCGGGAATACAAGAAAGAAGAAAGAAAAATTTTAATTATCCGCACTTTCAGCTATGATTTTATCTTTGCATGATGTACAACTGATTCGAGATAATATTGAATGCACAAGGTCGAGATTAATTATAATCCTAATATTGGGTTAAGTTGGTCCCGATTTTGGGGTCATCACAGAGTGGTATCAAACCTATGGTTTATAAACCTTAGGTAAGTGTACCCTAGGCTATAACTGTAACCAAGATAGATGGAAAAGAAAAGGAAATGCTAAGTATTTGAGGTTTGAATGATCTGGCATGATATTAAAAATTCATTAAGAATGCGTTAAGATAATACGCAAAGATTCAAAGAAGAATCTTGAGGATCGGGGAACACCTAGCCTAAATTATAAGGAATGATCACTACGTGATCTTATTAAGTCGTAAAAAGGGCAAATGATTAATCGAAGAATTGAAAGTATAGCTGAGTTCTATAAAAAGATATTATGAATAAAACTTAGAAAGAGTTATATGATGATGGAATACAAATTAAAGAAAATTTGTATCAAGATAAGAACAAGATAAGAACAAGATAGGATTGGGTGCGATTTCAATTGAGGACTCGTGTGATAGCTAAGTTGTACAAACCTTTGTATGGGTAGAGGTCTTGTGATTGGTTTAACGACTACTTAGTCTATTATATTTATAATCATTGAAATGTCGATGTTGCGTTGTCGGTATATGTATGGTGAGAAGGTGATTCTTTTCTCATATTTATATCTGATAGTAGAGAATATAGGACTAGGTGCGAGTTCTTAAAACTCATATTTATGACAAGTTTGTGACTCATAATTATATGGTATGTTTTGAACCCCTAAGCGTATAGATAGTCCTTGATTGGTTCTTGGACTACATATTACTAGGACAAGTTCTTAAATTCATATTTTTATTGCAAGTTCCTAAACACATAATGTGTGGAAAGTTTGATGAACTATACTACGGTATAGGAATATTATAGATTTAGAACTGATTGTTTTCAGTATATTAAGTGTAAGAACCCAAATTTTTGGAAATTATTAAAATAAGAATTTAGTAAATAAAATTCTTAAAGCATAAGATGGGTTCAAACAAGAATATATAAATGTGTTCCAACGTATGAAGTATTGTGTTACATAGGGTAATATGAGCTATGTAGTAACTGGTATTGTGTTTAATATATATATATATATATATATATATATATATATCATTATTATATATTTATTATAAATTGTAGAGATGAATTAGTAAGAAGATGGATAAGATTTATATATCGGCATTAAGTAATTTATAGAATTATTTTGTCATAGTTGGTGACATTAAATATCTTTGATAATCACCAATTTCTTGAGTGTATGTACGAGTATGTATCAAGTCTAAGGCAGTGCAACCGTACTCTTTAGTGGTGGATGTGTAGGAGATGGGCTAAATGATTCCATCTTAGAACGGAGGTATATACGAATTAGTAACCGATCTAACTCACTGTAAAAATAGTGTAGACGAGACGGGAACTAATTTGTTGGTTGTTTGTGGGAAACCACTCACTGTACTATATTGAATACTATTAAAGACTCGATGCGTGCTAGGTTTAGACTTGTATATATGTACGTTGATGATGAGAGAAGAAAATCAATATATCTTTAGATAAATATTGGTTAGAGATTTATTGATTAATATTGAGTTATGGTTAAATGTATAGATTAAAGAAATTATGTTGAGACAATCTATAAAAAGGAAAGAGAAATAATTGTAGTATATTTCTAATAAAGGATATTAAAATAAATTCTAGCAATTGATTATTTTAATAAAAGGGGAATATTATTTTGATATTACCTTTTATAGCTTTTCAGACGAGGTAATGTGTGTGAGTAAGTAATATGGTAAATATATTAAAACATATTTGCTATATAAGTTGATGGAAACAATTTATCATAATAGAAAATAAACTTATTTTCAATATATAGTGTGTGCGTGTGTGTGTATATAAATATTTTAATAATACATATATATTATATTAAGAATAATATCTTGAGAAAATGAGTAAATCGTTTTATTATGATTAGTTCCTATATTTAGAGAAAACATGATGAAAACATCTTATGTTATGTTATGGCGAAGTACATAATTTTGATTATAGTAATGTGGTGGGAAATGAATAAGTAATGAGAATAAGTAATAAGCTTAATGTAAGCTTGTGTGATATGCCTAGTGTGGCAAAGTGATAGAATAAGCATTCATTAAATAAGTTAATGACTGAATAATTGAAGGAATTAATTTGTATGTGCAATGATTTTATATTATATAGTAACTACATCTATATGATATGAAATGAAGTGGGACACTTCAATGGTAACTATATAATATAGGAAGTATTTGAATATATATGTATAAAGGCTTGTATGTTAGCATTATGTACAAGTGAGATAATAAAATATAACATGGTGCAATGGACCACTTCCATGACCATATCCAGGCTAAGACAATCATCATGAGGAGTAGATGAGTCAATATCAACAAGGACAGGTTGGGGAGGCTCACGACTAGTGGAAACCACCGCGGCCGCCTCATTGGCAGTACTATACATAAACCCAAGAGGAACGTCATCATCATCATCATCATCTTCGTTGACCTTTGTAATTTGAAAATCAAGGAAATCATTACCCAAGGAAATATGAAATCAGTTATACAAGGGATGAAAGAAAAATGAGAATAGCATGACAAAATTACCAAATTTATATAGCGTTTCTTGGTCGGATCCTCAGCTGCCGGCATACTAGAATCAACACTATTATGAGGGCGTTTTGCCAATGACTTTATGATAAGCCTAATAGGAGGAGGACGATCGACCGGAACCACAATGTATAATAGGAGGAGCTACTTGTAATCAAGAGTAATACCTGCTCTCATTTTAGAATGAGTAACTCTCATTGCCTCGGCATCAGAGGATCCCTGGGGAGGAGTTGGAGGGGACACCCAAAACGGAGCCCGTGGTGGAAGACTCTTGGAAGTAGTGGGAGCCTGTGTGGGAAAAGTATTCGGATCATCTCGAGGAGGAATGTCTGCTAAATGAGGAAGAGAAGACTTAGGCATTAAAGCCTCACACTCAATCAACCGGCTATTGGCTGGCCAAAGTGTTGAGCGGAAATTGGTCTTAGGAGAACACATCAGTCGGCCCCATTGGAGACATTTTGGAATGGAAACTGGTAATGAACAAATCAAGGTATCATCCTGTCATATCTTAAGATTGACTAGCCAGTAGTTGCGTTCACCGATAGTATATCGCCCGCTTCGAGAATCTTCTGGTATAACAAAGGGAAGAGATCTATGCAGATCACTAGGTAACCTTGGAAATGCCCATGTAAAAGAAGGAGAGGCAGGGACGAAGTTGAGAAGAGCAGCCTCATAATTCCCCTGACAAGTGTGGCCGAAAGGGCATTCCTGGTCAAATCCGAATTGCCTCATGATACTGTGATGAGAATAAAGTACAGTGCCAAATCCATTATTCTCAATAAAATAGGGAAGCTCTGCGGTCTGAAGGAATATGATCCGAGACAGCGAAGAGCCACTCAATCTGTCTTTGTTGAGGCTTGAGTAAGTGCAAAATTTGTGCTTATAAAAATGAGGTAGATGACCGCAACCCTCTGAAACAATGCTATAGGGACGAGCGGTGAAGCGTGAATAATCATAAAGGAAAGGTCGCAAATCCGTACTATCGAGACTAAATTGGTGATCAATCCAACGTGCCATGCGAGGAATGATGTTGGGTGATGAAAAAAGAGGAGACTTATTATTCTTCTTCTTAGAAAGATGCTCAAGAGTGGAATAGCCTGAAAAGTGTTCGAAAAGAAAAATCTGAAGGAAGGAGCATGGAATGAAGCAATTGACATCATACCTAGGTAAATAAAAGAAAAATAATAAGAAAAAGGTTAAAGGAAAAGAAGTGCGGTTTAAAAGACAATTAAAAAAAATATGAAAGTGATTACCTCCCAACGAATTCTTTCATGGCAAGGGATGTTTCGTCTAGGCGGTGATATAAGGTCCCTAAGAAGAGAGAAGCAAGGGGAATCTCCAAGCCCCGAGATAATAACGCTGCCAAACTAAACATACGGGCAGAAGTACTGTCTATGGGAGACCCATGAAAGAGGAAGCGGGATAGCCACATAGCCAAATAAGCTGCCAGAGGAAAGGGATAAGTGTCTTCACGCAGGGCAATAATAGATTTATCCTGAATAGAGGTATCCCGCTGGTTGGTCTTGTAATCACAAAAGAAGTAGCGTACCCAGGATAACCAAGAATTTTTCTCCCGAGTGGAGGTCTCGAAGTCCGGAAGGAGTGTATCGCCCTTGAAGTGAGAGATGAAGTGGGAGGATTGCTTGAAGGCGTCCATCAAGTATGCAACACAATCGTTATCTCTAGGGGACAAGCTAGAAGGGCCACAAGAGTTTGAAGCAACAACAAGAAGGCTTCAAGATGTAACTCAAAATAAACATATATTCCAAGAAAATGAGAATGAATGAGAGGAATATAATATAAAAATGAAAGAGAACTTACTGATAGAGGGCATAGACATCCTCTAGAGTATGGGTGAATTCCCCCCAAGCAGTGAATATGTGAAAGTAGAGGAACACCATTGTGAGATCAATACAAAAAGGGCGTTATGGTCCTGTTGGATACATAGGTCTCTGCATAATTGAACACAACATAATGAAGGATGCCCGCACTCTTGAGTATATCCACGAAATCAGTGTTTCTAAGGATCTCGTCGGTCCAATCTTGCCATCCTTGAAGGCGACTAGATGAATCAGACAGGAAGCGAAGGGGACTGAAAGGGTATTCTTGCTTGTCTATGCATATGAAGGGAATGCAATTGGCATGGGGGAAGTCATCCCAACCTCCGCAAGATGGGGCATACAAAAGCAAGCCTTCTTTCTCTGTTGGAGGAAAAGTTGCACGGTCATAGTCCTTAACTCTATCCCAGAAGGTGTTAGAAGGACCAAAGAAGGGAGCTCTCCCCCAATCAGTGGATGAATGGGGACTCCTGGGTAGTTCTTGGTTCTGCAGAGCATTCAGGTGAAAGGGCCTACAAGCAAGGGAAATTCATTATAAAGAAGCAAAGAACGGATGTCAAATAAAGTGCTTGAGCTCGAAGTGCTTACTATGGCAAAGAGAAAAGTCTGAGAGTTAAGCTTCAAAACACCTAAAAAGAAGAAGAAACAATGTCAGAAAGAGTTAGGAATCACAATTATGGAACAAAAAAATTTCCCAAAAATTCTCGAAAAAACTTTAGAAGGCTAAAAGGCATCCTTTGAAGCCTTTTTGGGACTTATAACAACATACATCATCGCCATTGGTGATGAATTTTGTAGGGCTCATCGCTAGCTTCATTTTGATATATTATGGGCCCTGAAACTCCAAACGAGTCAAAAGTTATGATCAAAATAGTAACTGCTACTCCATAACTTCATTTTTTTTCATTTAAACTTTAATTTGCCCATAGGGTTCGGCCATGTTGGTAATCAAGAAGACTGCAATCTCTGAAGAAAGGCTGCAATTACCTGAAAAGACAAATAGATGAAGTAATCAAGAAGACTTCAAATATAAAGAAGTCTGTTTGTTTTTCTTTTATTTGGAACACAATTTCCAAATACGTGGCAAGAACATAACATGAAGCAAGGCCTGTTTTTCTTTTATTTGGAACACAATTTTCGAATACGTGGCAAGAACATAACATGAAGCAAGGCCTACTACAAAAACAACATGAGGGTTCGGGAAGATGGAATCATATGCCTAATGGAGTCCAGTAATTCCGTTCATTGACAAAGTTATTGGCATGACTACATAGAAAATCTAGCAGATGATTTTCATAATACTCATAGAAGACATGGAATCAAGTCTTGAATTACGAGCCAAATCATCACCAAATAACTTCAGAGGATTATTCACATGAGAAGTTAAAAATTACCTTACACGATGAACCTTCGTAGCGCGACAATTGATCGAGAAAATGATGCGTTAAATTTGTAAGACGAGGATGAAGAAAATAAAGAGCTTCCGAGGAATGTGCGTATATCCCTCAAAGTCTACTTACAAAAAAAAGAGAGCACTTACCATGTTCCTATTTAAGGAAAGATTTGATTGAGTTTCCAAAAGATAAGTGAATCTGATCTTTCTTTTAAATAGAAATATATTAAAGATATTATTTGCTAAATATAAAGAAGATTTGATTTTATTCCCAACAAGGGAAGATTTTGAAAATTGTTAATTTCCTTTAAAAAATTAAAAATAAAAATAAATAATAATAATAATATATTAATATATCCGAATGTTGCTTTCAAAATCAAATTGAGATTTTATTTTATTTTCAATATAAAATTTAGATTTGATTTTATTTCCAAAATAAAATTTAAAATTGATTTTATTTCCAAAATAAAAAAATTCAGATTTAATTTGGTAAAAAGAAAGATTTAGTTTACCCAAAAGAAGGATTTTATTAGATTAAATTTTATTTGGTGATATTTGATTATGTTTTCTTGTTTCAATTTCTAGAAAAAATAAGGAAATAAATATTGGGCAAGCTATGAAAAGATATTTGGAGTATTTTCCAATTTGTCCAAGGAAGGGCCCTGCTAGGTTTTGCCTCCCTAGGGGTTAACCCTAAGAGTTTGGCTCCCTAGGGGTTCCCTCTACTAGGACCATTGTCTTCAAGACTTGTAAAGTGAAGTCTCACAAAATCGTTCAGAGGCTTGCAATTTTTCTTGTACGATTGTCTATTTGGGAATGCGACTCTCGCGTAGGGGGCAAATGTGGGCCCAAGTGTAAATTTAGGGTTCACATGACCTAATTGAAATAAATACGCAATTAGGGTTCCACAACCTTATTAAATGTGCAAATTAGGGTTCGCAATTAGTGCTAGACCCTGGAGAAGCCTCCACGTGTCCCGAGGCTGAAGACTCGTGGAGGCGGTTCGTTTTGGGAATTGATTGAGGGATTGGATTGGTGGCTAGAATGACAGGGCAATATGGGCATTATTCTAATGAATAAAGTGTATTTCTGGAATTTTCCTGAAAGCATGTGCCTTGCACATGACTACTTTCTAGAAAATCCTATAAATTCCCCTTCCATTCCATTAGGAAGGGGACCTTTCTTCAGACTCAGGGCTTGGACTCTTGGAAGATCAAAGGACCTAGACATTCTCTCTCAACACTCAGGAAGACTCTTGGAATCCCAATAACCCTAACAAGGTTTCCAGATTCTAGGAGTGGAAGGACTCAAGAAAAAGGCTCTTGGAATCCCAATAACCCTAACACAATTTTTGGATTCTAGGAGTTCTGCCACGTGTCATTGGAGTAATCGCCCACCTGTCGTTCTCCCCTCTTCAATCAATCAATCAATTCCGTGCTTTTCGTGGATTTCTCTCTTCCTCACCCAACACGAAACCCTAACTGGCAAGGCACAATTTCCCTGCCCACATAACCAAATTCAACGAACGGTAAGTGATCATCCCAATTTCCTTTAAAATCCATGATGCACGATCTCAACATATCCTCCAATGTCTGAATCGTTCTTTCACTCTGCCCGTCTGTCTGAGGGTGATATGACATACTTATTCTCAATTGCGTCCCCATGCACTCCTGTAGTCACTTCCAGAAGTTCGTTGTAAAGCGCGGATCCCTATCTGAGACAATTGACACCGGAACTCCATGTCTCAAAAAAATCTCTTTCACATATAACCTTGCAAACTGGTCTAAGTTGAATTTGATTCTGATCAGAAGGAAGTGTACGGATTCTGTCAATCGATCAATGATAACCCATACTTCATCATAGACTTTCTGAGTTGTCGAAAGGACAACCATGAAATACATCGTAATATGTTCCCATTTCCATTTCGGGATCTCTAAAGGTTGTAGCAACCCACTCAGCCTCTGATGTTCTGCTTTCACTTTCTGGCATGTCAGACACTTGGCAACACACTCTGCAACATCTCGTTTCAAATTTGGCCACCAAAAATGTTGTCGAAGATATTGGTACATCTTGGTACTACTAGGGTGAATCGAATACCGTGAGCTATGAGCCTCGCTCAAAATGTCTTCCTTAATCTCTGGCACTAGTGGTACCCAAACTATGCTCTCAAATCTCAGTATTCCCTCGCTGTCTATTTTGAATCTCGGTTTGGTTCCTATAGATATCTTCTTTTTCACCTTTTCACATTCTTCATCCTGAAGTTGAGCCTCTTTAACTTTATCCAGCAAGGTTGTACCAGCTTGCATCTGGAACAGCTTCTCATCAATCTCCATAGGATACTTAACTTTCAATTCCAGCTTTTCCATCGCTGAAATTAGATCCTCCTGAGTGGTCAACATCATCAATTTCTCTCGACCCTTTCTACTTAAGGCATCGGTAACCACATTTACTTTACCCGGATGGTATAAAATTTTGCAATCATAGTCCTTAATTAACTCTAGCCGCCTTCTCTGGCGCATATTCAAGTCCTTCTATGTAAAACTATATTTCAGACACTTGTGGTTTGTATATATTTCACATTTCTTCCCATAGAGATAGTGTCTCTAGATCTTCAAAGCAAATACCACTGCAGCTAATTCCAAGTCATGAGTTAGATACCCCTTCTCATAGTCCTTCAATTGTCGTGATGCATACGCAATGTCCCTGCCGTTTTGCATGAGCATACAACTCAGTCCTTTATGCGATGCATCACTATAAACCACAAAATTTCCTGTGTCATCCAAAAGAGATAACACAGGTGTTGTACTCATCCTCTTCTTAAGTTCTTGAAAGTATTCCTCACACTTCTCTGTCCAAACGAATTTCACAGCTTTCCTAGTTAAATTCTTCAGCGAAGTTACGATCTTAGAAAAGTCCTGAATGAATCTTCTGTAATAACCTGCTAATTCAATAAAACTTCTCACTTCTGATGACATTTTTGGCTGATCCCAGTTCATCACAGCTTCGACTTTGGAGGGATCTACCGAAATTTTGTCCTTATCAATCACATGTCTGAGAAATTGTACCCGCTCAATCCAAAATTTGCATTTCAAAAACTTGGCATACAACTTCTCCCTTCTCAATGCCTCTAATGCTACCTTCAAATGTTCTACGTGTTCTTCTTTGGTCTTTGAGTATACCAAAATGTTATCAATAAATACCATTACAAATTTATCCAAAAATGGTTTAAATACCCTGTTCATCAGGTCCATAAATGTTGTAGTAGCATTCGTTAAACCGAATGACATTACCAGAAATTCATAGTGACCATATCGAGTCCTAAAAGATGTCTTCGGAACATCCTCCGGCCTCACCTTCAACTAATGATAACCACTCCTCAAGTCTATCTTTGAAAAGTATCTCGCTCCTTTCAATTGATCAAATAGGTCTTCGATCCTCGGTAATGGATATCTATTCTTAATCGTGACCTTATTCAGTTCTCTGTAGTCGATGTAGAGTCACATCGTCCCATCGTTCTTCTTTAAAAATATCATTGGCGCTCCCCACGGCGATATGCTCGGTTGAATGTATTTCTTATCCAATAACTCTTGCAGTTATACCATTAATTATTTCATCTCTATCGGAGCCATCCGATACGGTGCCTTCGATAGCGCTAAATTGAACACAAACTCCACCTCTCTGTCTGGCGGATGTCCTAGCAGATCATCTAGAAATACGTCTGCAAAGTCCCTCACTACTGGTATCTCTTCTATCTTTGGGTTCTCTTTATGACTATCGACTATGTAGGCTAAATATCCTTCACAGCCTTATCTTAACAACTTCCTGGCCTGCATCATCATTAGACAACTCACTTGTCTAGGTGATTTGCTGCCATAAAACACACCCTTTGACGCAGTCATAAGGTTAATACATTTCTTCTGGCAATCAATTACAACTCCGTAATTGAATAACTAATCCATTCCCAAGATAACGTCAAATTCCCCAAGTTTGATAGGGATAACGTCTATGTTCATAATGTTACCCTTAATATCCACCCTACAGTTCTTGTATACGTACTTAACAGAGATTACTTCTCTATTCGCAATCTCTATGTTCATGGGGTATTCTAACTCGTCCTTAGGCAATTCCAAGGTCTTAGCAAAGTTATCGGATATAAATGAACAAGTAGTACCCGAATCAAATAAAAAATAAGCATTAAATTTATTGATTGGAATGATACCTGACACCATATCGCAAGACTGCACAACATCATGCACTATCATATTAAATGTCCTGGCAGTTGGTCTATTGGTTGCGGTTGGTCCCGTGATGGTTAGAGCACTGCTACCGCTGTTTCTGTAAAAACCCAAAACCCTAATAAGACTCGTATTTGTAAAATTCAGTTATATCAATAAAATTTCTTCGTTCTGAATGTGTTACGTGTTACTATATACTCTGTTTAACAAATTTTACCAAATAAATTTTTGTCCAAAAAACGTCGTGCTTGACACCTCGTGCTTAAAATTTTTCTTCCGTAATTGGACTTTTCGGTATAATTGTTTTGACAAGTTGCTTTGTCGTGCTTACATTGACAAAACGCTTTGTCGTGCTTATTAGGATTAGCAAAAAAATTAGGTTAGTAACCCTAGATTAACAAACCCTAACCCTAATTAGCAAAACCCTAACCCTAATTTGTAAACCTAACCCTAATTAGCTAATTTAACCCTAATTAGATTATCTTAACACCTAATCATGGTTAGTAAACTTCAATTAGGTACTAATAAACATCACTTCACAATCCTAATCATTAAAAACAAAACCCTAATCAAGATTAGTGAAGATTAAAGCATAATTAAGCTACTAAACTAACCTAACTAGCTCACAAGTAGGTTAGGAGTCACCATTCCAGTCCCTAGGCTGCACATGACATGCTTGTAACTCCCAAGCATGACAATAGTCATCAGATCAGATATTTATGGAGACAAGTTGCTCAAAAATGGCCAAAAAGCCAAGTTGAAGAATTTTATAAATAGGAACCTTAGGGCTGAGCAAACTCAAGAAAATTATAAGTCATTATACACTTACTTACTTACCAAATCAAGCCTGGGTGATAACAGCAACAAAATCAGAATCTAGAATCAAAAATCAATCAAGAAAAGGTACATACCCTAGTTCATAGCTAGCTCTTTGATCCTTTGTTATTTTTGTTGTTTAGATGTTTAGAAATATGTATTAGTATGTTAGAAAGTATGTTAGATTGGAAGAACACATTTTCATGACATCTAGATGCCTTAATTAAGTCTTTTTAGAAATCTGGAAATTTTGAAAACCAAGTCTGACAGCCGAATGTCAGGGGTTATAGATTCATTTGTGATTATGTTTAGGTCTGTTAATTGTATGTTACTTGTAGCCTGTTAGTAGGTCTTTAATCTGGAAAAGAAAACAGGTTCATTAGAACCATAGATTACAAGTTATGATTGGTCAAAGTGGGTTGACCGTTCATGAATTTCAGTTTTCTAGGTTACCCAGAAAACTCAAGAACAGTCGAACCGGCTACTTTGACCAAACCTTTTGATCGCTTTCTGATTGTTGTTTTTGTAACGTTTTGTATTAGATTAACACCCTGATATATGTACTACATACCTATGATCTTTAATTGCATAAACAACTCATAGGATTACTGGAATTAATGGTCAAAATTCGTTGACCGAGCTTGACCAAGTTTTCTGGGTTGCCTAGAAAACTGAAGAACACGAATAACAACGTTCATTGTATTTTTGACCAAAGATAATTAGAGGCCTTAGAAATAAGCTTTGTTCCAGTTAGTGATATATATGTACCCTGACATATATACTACATGTTACAACAAACACAACACACATCTAATACGTAATCAAAGATATTCAAGCCACAAAACCGCTGAATGAGCCATGACTAATTATTATGGGTTATCCAGAAACTCAAGAACAGTTCTGATAGTCACTTTGAGCCTCTATAACTTCTTGTTATATGTAGGTTAAAGCCTGAAATTTGATTCACGATGTACTACTGTAAAAGTACTATAACATCAAAGCTTGATCAAACCCAAAATCATAACCAATAATTTGAATAATTAGTGGTCAAACCTGTCACCGACCATTTAATTTAAATGTCATTGCTTAAAACTCAAGAACACCTACAGCGACACTTTTTGTCACTAAAGGGCTTTAGCGACATGCAGAAATTGATATTTCCAAAATTAAATTATAAAAATTAGAAATAATTAATAAATAAATATAAATAAATACAAAAACAATTTTAAAAATTATATTAAATAATTATGATTAAATTCTAATATTTTTATATAAATTCAATAAATACGTTATTTTATTTAGATATTATTAATAATTAACTTAATAATAAAGTAATTAGAATAATTATTTATAAATACAAAATAATTATTGAAAAATAATATTAATGATATAAAATTATAATAAATAATTATAAATTATTTTAAAATAATAAGCAATGTTTTTGTAAAATTTTAAGTAAATATTAATTACCTACAAATAGAAATAAATGATTTAAAAATCATTTAAAGGATAAATAAATGTTTTAAAAATATTCTAAAACTTCTAAAAATTATTATAAAGGATAAATAAATTATCTAAAAATATAATAAAGTTTTATAAATAAAATTTAGTTTATTTATCAACTTAGGTAAAGACTTTGTACATTGAAACCTTATCGAATCTAACCCAATCTTATATAAATGTTATATTTGAGTATTGTTATCAATACTAACGTGTTAGATTTATATATATGAACATCATAAAGGTTATTGCTATAGCTTCAGCATAACTAAGAAATGAATTGTTTATTCATATTGATTGTTAAGCTTAATTTGTTGTGTCAAACCAAATTGTTTGGTAAGACATCCTAAACTGAAGTTGGGTATCCCGTACGGGATCTTTTGGTCGATAATATATTGACACTAAGTTGGGTGCATTTGAGCACGATGAGATGCATACTCCTAGGATGTTAAATAGGCTGATCCCCTATCTCATATCTGAACAAAATTTCTAAGTCTGTGTGACTGACAAAAATATAAATCCATAAGTGAAATGGTAACAACTATCAGTCGAAGTTTGAATTGTTGTATTTCTTCAAATCATATATTGTTATAAATACAAACTTGCTGAGCATGTCCTAGCTCACCATTGCAAATTATTCCCTTTACAGTGTTAGATGGTAACCCTGGAACATCTGGAGTAGATAAAGGGAAGCGTGTGACAACCGAGATTTTGTAATTTAATTTTTAATATTTATTGGATTGAATAAATATTTTTTTAATGAATTAATTATTAGATTTAATAATTAATTGATGATGTTGTGGTAGATTAATTTAATTATATGTGTTATATTTATTAAATTAATGTAGAGAATTTTTATTATTCAAAGTATGTAATTATGTGAGCTTATTGTACTAAAAGAAATATTGAATAAGCCTAATAGTATTTTAATTAATTTAATTATTAATTAGAGATTTAATAATTTGACATTATTAATAAAGGAGAAATTTAATTATGTGACTATGTAAATTAATGAGAAATTATTATATTTTATTTAAAGTAAATTAAATAAGATATTGATTTATTTTATAAAGGAGTGTGACATTATTTAAACTATATTATAAAGATTTTATTAAATTAAATTGGGTATAAGCCTTTAAGGCTAGCCAAACGAGGCCTTAAGGGGAGTTGGGGGCAGTTAAACCACGTATGGAGTAACTGACCTCAACTCTGCGCATAAAGGACCAGTTCATTTTATGTTTACGTATTCTTCATTTATAATTAACTTGAGAGTCAGAGAGATTTTAGAGAGAATTTAGGAAAATTGTGGAAGAAACTCTGTGTGAAATACTATATGAAAGAGAAATTGTCATTCACTCACACTACGCTTGGGTAATCTCTTTAACCCAATTCCTATTTTACGTCTTTTAAAGTTTTCATGAATATGGCTTTCAATTTCTTGTTTAATTCAACAATTGGAAAGAATAAGGATATTATGCATTTATGTATTAAGATATTATTATTATGCGTTTTCTTATGTATTAGATGGTTCCATATCATCAATTTCATAATATTATAACGTATGTTATGGCTTCAAAATTTATAGAGTATATTATATGGCCATATGGCCCTTATACGTAAAATTAATATGTCAAACATAAATTGTTCTGCAAAATTCACACTGGTATATGATTAAGCATGCTAAAACGAAGTAAACAAAACTTGAATGGATGGATTTGGTGTAATAACGAATCTGTGGCATTGAATTTTATGATTTATGTTCAAAACCTTCAAGAACATCAAGAACAGTGACATTTACATATTTTAATTCTATAATTATGTGTTTTAATGTGTTAAAATTACTCTATAAATGTTGGGTAATGATTATGTATGAATTCTAGCATGTGGGTATGTTAAATTGGTGAAATTAATGATCATGTAGTGTTTATTTCGCTGAACTCTATGTTCTTCGCTAACTGAGAATCAAAATTTGGAGTTTCGCGTTGCGGCGCCAACTCGAGCTCGATGTCCCCGCGCCATTACAGTCACACCACGCCAGTCATGAGTCAAAAGTCCAAACATGAAAGGCGCCTTGCTACAGCTAAAGACTAAGATGATAGTACAACAAAGGTGGCGCCCAGGCCAGCCACTTAGCGTAACGGCCCATAAATGAGATTTTAAAATGTTTAAGTCTAGCAATGTGTTATTAACTTAATCTAATGAACATAAAAACTTGTTAGACATATAATGAGGCGTTAAAATAAATTCTTAACATGTCCATAACACAATTACGTGTTAATTGAACGATTGAATGCATAACTTGCTTATTCTTCTTGAAGTCTTAATTTTGACAATAAGTGTAGTAATTGACAAAGTATAGTCATGAATTCGAGTTAGACAAAAGAATAAGCTTGTGATGTTTAGTACGTTATAATTAACTGGTATTGTGAACGTAAATGATATGTAGGATTTAAATCAAGGAACGAGTTTAATTAAAGTGTAATCTACGCACGAGGCAAGTTTTCTAACCTAACTTGTTATCGTTATATAAGTTGATAAATTCACCTTTCTACATTGAGAAAATTCACATTATTATTGATCAAGTCTGTTTTGTTATATCAAAGTTTATTAATCTTTCAAGCATGATGCTGCTATACAATACTTATTCTATTGTATACTTCATGAGATTTTATTCAAATTCAGTTATCAATTACTGTTAAACCTTGTTAGACTAGCGAACCCTTAATGATTCGACTAGTCCATAGTTGATGAGCGTTCTAAATTTCAGAACCCTTGTTGAATTATCCAAACCAAACTTCCTTTAGTGCAGACTATAATGTCAAACTGAGATGAACAACCCTGTATAGGGGATTACTTATGCGTTAGCGTTAAGATATTGTGCACAGTATGGTACTAAGGGCTGATCCCCCTAAGTACGAGAAGAAGAGTCCATAAACTTATGACTATTAAAGGTTTCAAGTATAAACACTTAACAACCTAGGACATAGTTCAAGGTCTTATGACCCTCAGAAGTTCTTTTGTCTCTTGTTATTCATTCTTAATTCAAAAGTTCAGTTTCCTATTTCAGAAGTCTTTGATTTATTCGCATGTTATTATTCATTTGTTATATTGTTGTACTTGTGGGCAATCGTGCTCACTCTTGCATAATAATAACATTGCAGTTAAGAACGAAAGAGCAGACGAGCCTTCAACTAGTAAAGGCGAGGGCAAGATTAGCAAGTAATGAAGATTGATTATTTATGTGGTTATGTAATGATATTTAGACTTGATGTTACTTAAGACTTATTATTTGTTTATGATTCCGCACAGATTTTTAAGGTTAGAGCAACCTGGGAATTTTTTTTATTATGCAGTTGATGTAACCCCATAAGGGGAGATTTATTTATTATTTCTATCTATTGCATGGTTTGCATTTATTTATGGGTAGATAGATAGATGATGTTTCAGATAAATGAACACCAAATCTCGTGGAAATGGAAGTACCAGATTTGGGGGTGTCACAGGTTGGTATCAGAGCTGTAGGTTATGAACCTTAGGTGGGGGAACAACCTTAGGTAGTAGCCTTGTAGGAGATCGAGAACATAGTGGTGGTAAACTCTTATCGAGTTCTAAGAAATTAATTTCTAAATTCATTGAAGATAATAAAAGATTTTATGTGCTTATGTGTTAAATTATGTGTTCACTAGCACGGATTAGTAACTAAAACTTAAAAAATTTGTTGTCAGGATGTCGGATGTTGGAGGAGCTAGTCAAACTGGGGAGGAGGAACCTCGAGTACCTACAGAGGAGGAGCCCCGAGACATTCATATTGTCAGGGAACAGTTGGTACAGAGAGAGCCATCTCCGTTGATCACTGTTGTTGGTCGGGAGTATGAGCTTGAGACTGATCCAGAGGAGGATTCTGATGAGGAAGAGGAGGAAGAGGAGTTCCCACCGAACCCCATTGATGCTGAGATGTATGATGCACTTTATGATCGTAACATAAAGTTGCAGGACACTATTCAAGAGCTGAGGGAGAGGACTGTTATGCAGCAGAGTACCATCGAGCAGAAGGATGGGGAAATTGTGACTCCTCACACACGTTTAGGAAATGTGGAGTGGGATTTGGTTCACGAGAAGGGTCAAACTGAGGAGAAGACCGAAGAAATAGAGAAGTTGAAGAAAGATCTGAAAGAGAGCTCAGAAAGATTGGCATTAGCAGATGAGGGCTGGTTAAGAGAGTCGCGTCGTGCTGATCTCGCAAAAGAGGATTGTCGTGCAAAGAAGGCTAAGCTTGGGGAGACGTACTCTACACTTCATAATGCAATGGATGCGGCCCAGGATCGAGTTATGAAGTATCCAATATAGTTTGAAGGTCAACCATCGTATATGCTTGATCGCAGGACAATGTCCCGCATTATGAAAGAGGAACATGGTAAGGCTATCCAGCGCCTTAATAGGCAGTGATAGTATTAGTTTAATTATGTGAAAACTATTTGGTAGTTAATGATGTAAATTCTGATGTGTTATAAACAAAGGAATATTTTGATGTTCTAAATCCTGTAGATTCTTTATCTCGGGATAGTTGATGTAAATAGCACTTATGCCATCTTATGATGTTAAAACTTTTGAATTAAATAAAATGTCAGAGTTTATTTGAATTGATGTGTTAAGTGAATTATGATTGAATGTTTTAGTTAAGCCCTGAATGTTTAAGAGATTGAATAAAGACCTAATAAGTGTATGTTCTTAACAGAAATATGCCGCCTAGAAGAAGACAAAACCGTCAACAAGCACAAGAGGAACCAATGAATAACAATGACGCCAATGCTAACCCTGTTTAGCAATTAGTGAAACTTTTAGCTAAAGCAATTAACAATCAACCACAAGCTCCACCAAACACCTCGTTCAAGGTTTTCAAGGTGGTGGGACCGCCAGAGTTTAAGGGCTCCATAAACCCAATCGAAGGTCAGACCTGGGTGATGGAGATGGAGAAGGTGTTCGATGTCGCTAGAGTAAGGGAAGACCAGAAAACCGCGTATGCAACGTTTATGTTGAAGTCTGAAGCCAGTTATTGGTGGCAGGCAAACAAAGTACGGGGAGGTGAAGGTGTAATAACCTGGGAGAGGTTCAAAGAGATGTTTTTCGAGAT
Source organism: Panax quinquefolius (assembly GCA_020205615.1). Lineage (NCBI taxonomy): Eukaryota > Viridiplantae > Streptophyta > Magnoliopsida > Apiales > Araliaceae > Panax > Panax quinquefolius. Next base: position 68,605,232 of record CM035153.1, on the reverse strand, counting down.
GTACTTTCTGACCAGTTCACAAAATCAGATGGAGGTTCAGTTTCTAGAGTTGAAATAGGGGAGTATGTCAGTAGCTGATTATGCGGCAAGGTTCAATGAGTTGGCTAGGTTCGCCACATACCAAGTACATACCGATGAGAGGAAGGCAAGACGTTTCAAGCAGGGACTGAAGCCCTGATTGTATAGCAAAGTGTAAATGTTCCAATTGAACACTTTTGCTGGAGTATTAGAAAAGACCATACTCGCTGAGGGTGGAAACGATGCGGTAACAAAATATAATCAAGATCAGAAGAAGAAAAAGAGTGAGAGTGAGAATGAAGGTAATAACAAGACTGGTGGGAGTAGCACTGGGGGTAACCATAATCAGAAGAGGAAGTGGTCTGATAACTCGTCAGCTGGAAGTCAACAAGGAGGGCAGAAGGAGAAGAAGATCGAAGCGTACCCAACCTATGGAAAAACTCATTTAGGAGTTTGCTTGAAAGGGAAACGAGTTTTCTATAATTGTGGTCAAGAAGGCAACATAACACCTAATTGTCCTAACCCAAAGAAGGGCGCCTGTTTCACTTGTGGCTCAAAGGACCATCTTGCAAGGGATTGTCCTAAAAAGGGATCTAAAAGGATGAATTCAGGAGGAAATAGAGGAAATACCGGTAGAAGCACTCTGACTATTGCAGGACCAACTACAACCAACCGACCGACCGCCAAAACATTCAACATGACAGTACAGGATGCAGTGCAGTCTCGCGATGTGGTGTCAGGTATTATTCCAATCAATAAAGTTAATGCTTATGTGTTATTCGATTCAGGTGCTACTTGTTCATTTATATCCGATGACTTTGCTAAGAACTTAGAATTGCTTAAGGACGAGATAGAATACTCCATGAACATAGAAATTGTGAATAGAGAAATAATCCTTATTAAGTATGTGCATAAGAACGGTAGAGTGGATATTAAGGGTAATATCATGAACGTAGATCTTATCCCTATTCGACTTGGAGAATTCGATGTTATTTTGGGTATGGACTGGCTATCCAATTGTGGGGCGGTATTTGACTGCCAGAAGAAGCGTATTAACCTCATGACTCCGTCAAAGGTTGTGTTTTATGGTAGCAAGTCGCCTAGACAAGCGAGTTGTCTGACGATGATGCAGGCCAGGAGGTTGTTAAGGCAAGGCTGTGTAGGATATCTAGCTTACATAGTCGATAGTCGTAAAGAGAATCAGAAAATAGATGAGATACCAGTAGTGAGAGATTTCGCAGACGTGTTTTCGGATGATTTGCCAGGACTTCCTCCAGATAGAGCAGTTGAATTTGTGATCGATTTGGCTCCAAGAACGACTCCAATATCGAAGGCACCGTACCAAATGGCACCGGTAGAGATGAAGGAACTGATGGTCCAACTACAAGAATTACTGGACAAGAAGTATATCCAACCAAGTGTATCACCGTGGGGAGCACCAATTTTATTTGTGAAAAAGAAGGATGGAACAATGCGACTCTACATAGACTACAGAGAACTGAATAAGGTCACGATTAAGAATAGATATCCATTACCGCGAATCGACGACTTGTTTGATCAGTTAAAGGGAACAAGATACTTTTCAAAGATAGATTTGAGGAGTGGTTATCATCAACTGAAGGTGAGACCAGAGGATGCACCGAAGACAACATTCAGAACATGATACGGTCATTACGAATTTTTGGTAATGTCATTTGGTTTAACAAATGCTCCTGCAGCATTTATGGGCTTAATGAATGGAGTGTTCAAGCCGTTTTTGGACAAATTTGTAGTGGTATTTATAGATGACATTTTGGTATATTCGAAAACCAAGGAAGAACATGAAAAAGATTTGAGGGTGACATTAGAGACGTTGAGAAGAGAGAAGTTGTACGCTAAATTTTCAAAATATGAATTCTGGATTGAAAGGGTATAATTTCTTGGACATGTGATCGATAGGGACGGAATTTCGGTGGATCCCTCCAAAGTCGAAGCTGTTATTAAATGGGATCAGCCGAAGACGCCATCAGAAGTAAGAAGTTTTCTTGGATTGGCAGGTTATTACAGAAGATTCATTCAGGATTTTTCCAATATCACAACTCCATTGACGAATTTGACTAGAAAATCGGTGAAATTTGTTTGGACGGAGAAGTGTGAGGAAAGATTTCAAGAATTACAGAAGAGGTTGAGTACAGCACCTGTGTTATCTCTTCCAGATAACACAGGAAATTTTGTGGTTTATAGTGATGCATCGCATAAAGGACTTGGCTGTGTGCTTATGCAAAATGGCAGAGTCATTGCGTATGCGTCATAACAACTGAAAGATTATGAGAAGGGGTATCCAACCCATGACTTGGAGTTAGCTGCAGTGGTTTTTGCTTTGAAAATCTGGAGGCACTATCTCTACGGGGAGAAGTTTGAAATATATACAGACCACAAGAGTTTGAAATATATTTTTACACAGAAAGACTTGAATATGCGCCAAAGAAGGTGGTTGGAGTTAATTATGGACTACGATTGTGAGATTCTATACCATCAAGGGTAAGGCAAATGTGGTGGTAACGCCTTAAGTAGAAAGGGTCCGGGAGAAACCGATGTTGTTAGCAAATATGGAAGGAGTTAATTTCAGCAATGGAGAAGCTGGAATTAGAAGTAAAGTATCCTATGGAGCTCGATGAGAAGCTATTTCAGATGCAATTTGGTTCAACTTTACTAGACAAGGTTAAGGAGGCTTAACTTCATGATGACGAAGGTCAATCGATGAAAAAGAAGATATCTGAATGAACCGAATCAAGATTCAAGATGGATAATGCAGGAATACAGAGATTTGAGAATAAAATTTGGGTACCGCCAGTAACAGAGATTAAGGAAGAAATTTTGAGCGAGGCTCACAACTCAAGATATTCGATTCACCCTGGTAGCACCAAGATGTATCAAGATCTTCGACAATATTTTTGGTGGCCAAATTTGAAACGAGAGGTTGCAGAATGAGTTGCCAAATGCCTGACATGTCAGAAAGTTAAAGCAGAACATCTAAGGCCGAGTGGGTTGCTTTAACCTCTAGAGATTCCAGAATAGAGATGGGAACATATTACGATGGATTTCGTGGTTGGCCTACCGATAAATCAGAGAGGCTACGACGCAGTATGGGTTATTGTTTACCGATTGACGAAATCCGCACACTTCCTTCCGATCAAAATTAGATTCAACTTAGATCAGTTGGCCAGGTTATATGTGAAAGAAATTGTTTCAAGGCACGGAGTTCCGGTGTTAATTATTTCTGATAGAGATCCACGTTTTACGTTGAACTTCTGGAAACGTCTACAAGAATGCATGGGTACATAGTTGCGAATGAGCATTGCATATCACCCTCAGACAGATGGACAAAGTGAAAGAATAATTCAGACATTGGAAGATATGTTAAGAGCTTGTGTAATGGACTTCAAAGGAAATTGGGATGATCATCTACCGCTCATAGAGTTCGGCTACAACAACAGTTATCACGCTAGTATTGGCATGCCACCTTATGAAGCGTTATACGGTAGAAAGTGCAGAACTCCGCTATACTGAGATGAAGTTGGCGAAAGACAATTACTAGGCCCAGAATTGGTACAACAAACATCAGAAATAGTCAAAGTGATCCGAACAAGATTGACAGTAGCTCAAGATAGACAGAAGAAATACGCCGATCCACACTGTAAAAATGTTGAGTTCGATCCGGGTAGTTATGTGTTTTTAAAGGTCTCTCCCTGGAAGGGAAAGATCAGATTCTAAAAGAAAGGGAAATTAAGCCCAAGATTCATTGAACCCTTTGAAGTTCTACGAAGGGTCGGAGAAGTTACTTATGAGGTTGCCTTACCTCCAGCTCTAGAGAATGTCCACAACATTTTCCACGTCTCCGTTCTACGACCCTATAAACCCGATTACAAACACGTGATTGAATATGAACCCCTACATTTCGACAAAGACTTATCTTATGAAGAAATTCTATTCAAATTGTCGACCGAAAAGAACAAGTTTTGAGAAATAAAGTAATACCTTCTGTTAAGGTAATTTGGAGGAACCACAACGCTGAAGAAGCTACGTGGGAACTCGAAGAGAATATGATGAAAAATTATCCTCATTTGTTTACCTAGTTTGTTATAAGCGATTACGGGGGATGTAATCTTTGTAAGGGGGGGAGAATGTAACAGACAAATTATTGAGTTGTGATTCGAGAGGATGTAATCCTTTTAAGAGGGGAAATATGTGACAACCGAGATTTTGTAATTTAATTTTTAATATTTATTGGATTGAATAAATATTTTTTCGATGAATTAATTATTAGATTTAATAATTAATTGATGAAGTTGTGGTAGATTAATTTAATTATATGTGTTATATTTATTAAATTAATGTGGAGAATTTTATTATTCAAAGTATGTAATTATGTGAGCTTATTGTATTAAAAGAAATATTGAATAAGCCTAATAGTATTTTAATTAATTTAATTATTAATTAGAGATTTAATAATTTGACATTATTAATAAAGGAGAAATTTAATTATGTAACTATGTGAATTAATGAGAAATTATTATATTTTATTTAAAGTAAATTAAATAAGATATTGATTTATTTTATAAAGGAGTGTGACATTATTTAAACTATATTATAAAGGTTTTATTAAATTAAATTGGGTATAAGCCTTTAAGGCTAGCCAAACAAGGCTTTAAGGGGAGTTGGGGGCAGTTAAACCACGTATGGAGTAACTGACCTCAACTCTGCGCATAAAGGACCAGTTCATATTATGTTTACGTATTCTTCATTTAGAATTAACTTGAATGGATGGATTTAGTGTTATAACGAATCCGTGGCGTTGAATTTTATGATTTATGTTCAAAGCCTTCAAGAATAGTGAAATTTACATATTTTAATTCTGTAATTATATGTTTTAATGGGTTAAAATCAATCTATAAATGTTGGGTAATGATTATGTATGAATTCTAGCATGTGGGTATGTTAAATTAGTGAAATTAATGATCATGTAGTGTTTATTTCGCTGAACTCTGTGTTATTCGCGAACTGAGAATCAAAATCGGAGTTTTAGCGTCATGACGCCAACTCAGTAATCGAAGTCTCGCATCAGTAGCGCTAAGTCTCCAATTCTAAATAAGATGAAATAGCAAATACCAAGCCAAGACATATACTGTGAAATAGCAGCCACCACTTACTTAGCAGAATGGCCCAGAAATGAGTTTTTAAAATGTTTAAGTCTAGCAATGTGTTATTAACTTAATCTAATGAACATAAAAACTTGTTAGACATATAATGAGGTGTTAAAATAAATTCTTAACACGTCCATAACACAATTACGTGTGAATTGAATGATTGAATGCATAACTAGCTTATTGTTCGTGAAGTCTTAATTTTGACAATAAGTTTAGTAATTGACTAAGTATAGTCATGAATTCAAGTTAGACAAAAGAATAATCTTGTGATGTTTAGTACGTTATAATTAACTGGTATTGTGAACGTAAATGATATGTAGGATTTAAATCAACGAACGAGTTTAATTAAAGTGTAATCTACGCACGAGGCATGTTTTCTAACCCTACTTGTTATCATTATATAAGTTGATTAATTCACCTTTCTACATTGAGTAAATTCTCATTATTATTGATCAAGTCTGTTTTGTTATATCAAAGTTTATTAATCTTTCAAGCATGATGCTGCTATAAAATACTTATTCTATTGTATACTTTATGAGATTTTATTCAAATTCA